>CM062805.1:1173551391-1174003481 GCA_031772625.1 Pinus tabuliformis | reverse complement strand
CAAGTGGCCCTAGTGTTGACATGGAACCACCCAAGGGTGACACATGGACTTGAGGTGTAGCATAATCTACCATATAGTAGTTGCATGGTGATGCTAATGTGACATCAAGGGTAAAAAGATTCAAATGATCATATGTGGATGATCCAAACTTACATTTTAATAAAGTTAATATTCTTGGAAAGCTCTAGATGAGCACAAGTGAATGCATCTAATAAAAGAGCTGAATTAACTAAAATAAATATGAAATTTACTACCCATATCCTTAATTAGGCATTAAGGGATTAGTTAGTGTTAAATCCTTCATAATATATAATGATATGTGGTATATTATTCATAAAGAATATTCTCATATGGAATGAGAACTTTACAAACTAACTTTGCAAAGTATTGCTAATCCATGCTAGATTTTCTCTAATGTATTATATCTAGAATACTAATTGTATATAGAATTTAATGAGGATTTTCATCTATGGATGATAATTGCTATTCTATTTCTTTAATGAGAATGGTGTTGAAGAACTACATAAATTTATAATCTATTACATTGAAAAATTATTTGAGTTGGACCACACCATAACTCATTTTTTACCTTTCAAGTCTTCATTTTACACAAGCCCTTGCAACATCATGTTCATCCTTTCCATTCCTTGTTTCAATAAACTACGTGTTGGATTATTATCTCTTATGAAGTTATCTAAGAAAATAAAAACACCATTTTGATTTGAATTACCCACACACCTATCACATCAAATCAAATGTTTTGTGAATAATATCCCACTCCTTTGAAATATTCATAGATTAAACTGAAGAAATGTAGAACAAACAGAGTATACACAAATGGTACTCATTAACCAGGTCAAGTGATTTTACAATGATATTCATAACATCCTTGTTGACCTCTTTCATGCCCCTACAAAACATGCATGAATATAGAAACCTAAACATACAAGTCAACCATTAGAAAACAAAGCATAGAACACATAAAAATCTCATTTAATGATAATGACAGTACTTTCTATTTATCTTTTCCTTTGTTCATTAAATGTGTCATTCCACTATTAAGATTCCACTTAGTGCAAATACTTCATAAAATTGTTTAACTTGAGAAGATTACCACATGAACTTGTGAGAGTGTTGACATATTTAAAACTTTAATTTTGAAACATTTCCTTAGATTCTAAAATGTGGATCTCGTCCTTAAGAAAGTTAAATATTTTAGATGGCACATTTAAAGAATTTAACACATTCATATATTCCATGTCACTATAACATTAACAATCTAACATCTGTGGAATACCTAGAAAAATTATATGGAATAGTGTTAAATTGCAATATTTAGGGCATCTGGTTGGACATCCACATATTTTGCTAAAACTCACCACTTTGAGATTCATTCTACATATGTCTCCTTATTTGAATTTTAGTTATTATTATTTTAGGAATAAATTTTCTATAATTGTTTGTTTTCCTTTCATAAAAACCTAAGATATGTAAATTAAATATATATAAAGGCAATGGCCTTGGATAGAGAAATAATCAACTGTTTTACTTGATTTCATTAAAATACCTTGATAATATAGTCCGCCACCATTTAAAAATAATAGAATTTAAATAATTATTTATAGTTATAATGTTTAAATACGTGTAGAATGTAAAAGGAGAGAGTGATTAAAAGTGTTCACATGTTTCTAATAGTAAACAACATTGGCCTTAAAAAAAGTCATGTAAAATTTATTTTTATATATAATTTACTTTCCCATTATTATTTTTTTAAAATTATTTCCATTTTATAATATTTTTTCACAAATTTTCAAGTTCATTATTAAACATTGCATAATTAAAGTTTAGTTTTGTTTTTTTTTTTTTTTTCCACTGGAAAAATCCGTAATTTTAATTATTTTAAGAAAATTACATATAGTAGATGCAGTTAGCATATGCTGTAGTGTTCAAACAAAATCCACCACGCAGGGTGATTTGTCAGAGCATAAACAAAAATATGAGATTGGTCATATATGAGTCTGGCTGTATAGCCTGTTCGAGATCACGCAGGATCTATCTGCAAAAGGTATGATATCCATATCTATGTACAGTTAATCAACAAAGACAAAAATACTATAATTACTGCCTGCTACCGGGACTGTTGTCCCGCTGTTCTCTCTGATCTATGTATGGCCTATGGAAAAATCTAAATTCTTCAGTCCCCTGCTGCTCCACAATTAGCCATTCTCCTCTGGGAAGTATCGCGGCCTCTTTGGATAATTTGTCAGCCTCACTGTTATGTTCTCTGTAAATGTGTAGACAGGAGAAATGATTAAATGCTGCCTTGAGTGTATGTGCATCATATAATATATTGCTGAGAGTGTGTGTATGACATATAGTGGCATTATTGATCCAATTAACAACAGCCATTGAGTCCCCGAAAATATTAAGATTTATATACTGATGTGTCAAAGAGTAATGCATTAGATTTCGAATGGCCAAGAGCTCTGCATAATTATTTGATCCTCTGCCAAATCCCATTTTCACAAAGTATCTATGGTGTTCATTGATATGCAGAAAAAATCCACCCCCACAGCCAGTTTGATTTGCAGCCCCGTCGAAAAAATCCCAAGGGGTCGCTTTATCGATGATGGGCTGTGGCTGTATCATCATGGTTCGAGTGGGTGGGGGGTCAGGTAGTTCTTGATATGCGGCAATGATGTTTGCTTCTGTACGGGGCCAACACACAGCATGTTCCTCGAATATATATCAATTCTGCGCTAACCAAATGTGCCAGGTTGCCACGAGGGGAAGGTTAAGGAGCTTGGAGCCCGAGTGGTAGTGATTCCAGGCTGACCACGCACCAGTAATGTCATCCCCATTCTAGTTCCCCGTAATGCCAAAATGAGTTGAGATGTTGTTCCATAGTGCACGAATTGCTGAGCAATGAAGGAAAATGTGGACCGAAGTCTCTGATGCCGCTTTGCAGAAAGAACACCAGGATGGTCCGTAGATGGATCTGTGTGTAAGGTGTTTGCCTGTGGGAATGATATCTTTGAGAACACACCAGAAAAATAATCTGGTGCGTGGGGGGGCATTCAGCTTCCAAATGTCACGCCACCACGATGGCGATGGATCAGGTCTTCTGTGTATAATAAGAGCGCTGTACCCAATCTTAGGTGCGTAGATACCATTGTTCGCCTTACACCAAATAAGTTCGTCCGGTCCTTGTTTGATGCGGATATGGGATTCGTTTAATGCAAGAACATAATCACTCCATTCCTGATGCCACTGCGGTGGAAGGTCAAGTTGTTGAGCCGATTTCCAAGCTTGAGTGAAAATGTCTGTACGCTGTTGATCAGCAATATGTGAAAAATTCCGGATGTCACGGTCATGAAGAAATGAAATGAGTTCTCCGTTGAGGATGTGTCTGCCCCCACTATCAATCCATGGATCCAGGCCAATCCTGCCCAGCGTTCCATCGTTTATTCTCCAGACTAGATTATCTCGGATGAGGGGAAGGGAGTGTATCAGAGCCTTCCATATTGATGAACATCCCTTCGTTGTCCAGGATGGTAATCTAGCCCAATCCAAAATATTCTGAGGCCAAATGTATTTGTGATAGGATACTTGTGCCCATAGGTTTTGACTGGTCAATAGCGTCCAACCCATCTTAGCAACAAGAGCCATAGCGAAGTCGGGTAGGTCTTTGAGACCCCAGCCACCCCATTTTTTGGGCAAGGTGATTTTCTTCCAGCTTATCCATGCAAATATTCTTTTGTCATGATTTCCATTCCAGAGGTATCAGCTACACAATTGTTTCAATCGGCCCAGAATATTCCGCGATATCCACACAAGTGCCATCCAGAAGACCGGGGTAGCCTCTAAGACAGACTTAATGAGTACCAATCTGCCAGCCCTAGATAGGTATCTGAAGCTCCAGCCAGAGAGTCTTTTTTCCAATTTGGCGACCAACCATACCCAATCAGCAATTCCTTGACAGGTAGGTTTTAGTCTGAATCCCAAATATTTGAGTCCTCTATCCAGGGGGAGAACATTATAGGGAAATACCTGAAGGGCTAGCTAGGATTCCTGTACTGAAGTGCGAGAGCAAGTGATAGAGGATTTAGTCTGATTTGGAAGCATACCCGTAGCAGCAGAAAAAAGTAGAAGGATCTTTGAAAAAGACCGAGAGTCTCGAACACTGCCATCAAGTAGGATAAGTACATCGTCCATGAAGAGCAGATGTGTGAGGTAACATATATTAGATATGCGAAGGCCCCGGACATCTCCAGATCTCTTTGCAGAGTCTATGAGACGACTTAGGCCTTCCATGACCAGAAAGAAGAGCAGAGGAGAGAGAGGGAAACCCTGTCTCAGACCCCTTTCGGAATGAAAAAAGGGTGAGGCCGATCCATTTATGAGGATGCTGAAAGTAGGGGAGGAGATACAGGCCATGATCCATGAGATGTAGGAGTGAGGAAAACCCAGGTGGATTAGGATCATTTTGATATAGAGCCAGCTGACCTTGTCAAATGCTTTTGAGAGGTCAATTTTGAGGAGGATGCCTTTTAGGTGCTTGGACCATATAGAATGTATAACTTCTTCGGCCAGGCCTATGGCCTCATGAATCTGTCTAGATTCAAGGAAAGCGAATTGTTGTGGGGCAATGGACCTGGAGAGGATTGGTCTAAGACGATTTGCAATAGTCTTAGAAATGATTTTGTAGAGGCAATTGCACAAAGAGATAGGCCTGTAGTCATCAAAGGATTCAGGGGTATCAGTTTTAGGAATGAGAGAAATGAAGGTAGAATTGATGGCATGGTAGATGGATCCTGAGGTTCTGCTCTCCTCCACCACACTCAGAAGGTCCTGCCCCAGAACATCATAGAAGGCTAAATAAAATTCAATGGTCCATCCATCCGGGCCAGGGCTCTTATCTTTTTTGAACCACTTCAGTACTCCTTCAAGCTCCCCAGTCGTAACCGGATCATTTAGAGCCTCCACATCCTCTTCCTCAACAAATCTCGGGAAGTGATTTGCCACATTGATGATATCAGGTAGATTAACTTCACGGGGACACTTGTAGAGGTCCCTGAAGTGGGAGATGCCCAGATGAGCGAGCTTGTTGAAAGTATCTGCCATTTCTCCATCTGGTGTGGGAAGCTTCCAGATAGTATTTGATACTTTCCTGCCCTTGGCGAAGCTATGGAAGAACTACGTGTTATCATCCCTAGCTTGAATCCATAATGCCCTACTCCTCAATCTTATGGATTCCTCTCTCTCTTTGAGAATTTTTTCTTTTTGATTCTCCAATTCAATCAGCCTGCATTTGTCTGCTGCTGTGATGAACCCCAACCCCCTATCATCGGTGAGAGAGCATAATTCAGCTTCAATATGGGTTAGTTGTGCGATGTCTCGAGCCTGTTTCTCCTTTGCCCATGCAATAGATAGATGCTTAATTTCCGAGAGATTTCTGCATAATCCTTTAGCAAGTGATTTTGATCCATTGATAGGGTGAGAGGACCAGTAATCAGTTATCATCTTGATATATGATGGGTCCTTCAGCCAGGTATGATTAAATTTGAAAGGTGCTTTGGGCTTTTTGAAGGGACCCTGAATCTCCAGGTATATTGGTGAATGATCCGACCATCCCCCCGAGCCAACCCATTGTTTGTAATGTTGCAGTCGCTGAAGAAGTGCATCCTTCATAAGGAATCTGTCAAGTCTACGGGCTAGTGCAACGTCCCCCACCCGCCTGTTCCTCCAAGTGGGAAGTATCTTCTGCATGGGGATATCCACAAAATTTGATTGTTCAAGCAGATTGGTCATGAAGTCAGTAATGGAGTCAATTTGTGCCGCCGATCCCCATGACTCCCTGAAACCCAAAGAGAAATTGAGGTCTCCTCCGATAACAACCTGGTCTTCGCTCATTATGGTAAGATGTAGAAGTTTCTGCTAGTACGATTCTCTCTGGTTGCAGGGGGCATATACATTGACTATGCGGAGGTTCATGCCTAGTTCAGCAGAGAAAATGTCAAGCCCCAAATATCCTGATCCCCCCCAAGATGAGTCCACTTTAATAGAGCATGGGTTAATTCCAACGGCTAGACCACCAGAACGACCGACGGCATCAAGGGCAGTGTAGGTCCAGCCAGGAGTCATGGCTTGCATGGCTCGAGTAATCTGATCTGCAGAACAGAGGGTCTCTTGAAGCATGATAATATTAATAGGATCAGATTCAATGAGCCTCTTCATGGCTAGTTTCTTGGAGGAACTAGCCAATCCTCTAAAATTGAAGGATAGGCACTTCATGGGGGAACACCTCTCGGGGTGTGTCCTGCTCTAAGGACCCCGTCAATGGTGGATTGACGACCTGATACAACTTCTGCCCCTGCTTGTTTAATAGCCTTGGAAAGATGAGATTTTCTACCCCTAGTAGGCAAGGTCCCAACCTCTAGCACCGCAATGCCCAGGCCCGAATGTCTGATGGGTGGCTCTTTGGCATGAGATCTGGAGCGGAGGAAATATGTATGAGGAGGGGAGGGTTCCGAGGGCGATTGGGGGGGGGGCTAGCCAGGGGGGAGGAAGGGGTAATAGTGGGTTCTGTGGTGCATATGAGGGGGGGGGATGTTAATGCACAATGAACCATGGAGGTCTGAGAGGTGGAGCCACATTCATTCATAACATCAAAAGAAGTAAATATAGGGAGTGAAAGAGTACCCGAGACCGTACCAGCTTCAGCTGCCGAGCGAGCCCTGGTCCTTGGCGGAGAGGGTTGCCGCAGTCCAGGATCGACCGCAGGTGAGGTTGTCGCTGGGGGCAGTCCCGAAGAGGTAGGTCGAGTAGTAATAGGAGATGCCGTTCTGGTCAGAGCCGGTGTAATCCTCGGAGATTCCTCTGCTTTCTTGATGAGTGGACAATCCTTGATGAGGTGCCCAACTTTGTGACATCGCCTACAACGGAAGGGGACTCCTTCATAATCAAGGATCTGCACCCTGATACATCTTCCCCACTGTAGTGTGATCTGTTCTTCGAGTCCATCACGGGTGTCTAAATGAACCAATATTCGCGCTAGGGTTCGGTTCCTTGATTCAACAAATGTGCGATCGTAATCCAGGTATGTACCCAGAGCATTCCCGATCCTAATGAAGACTTCTTCGGCCCAAAACTGCAGTGGGAGGCCAGACAGGCGCATCCATATCGGTCCGGCTCCGATCTGTTCGCGTTCTGGATCAAAAAGGGGGCTCCATCTTTTGAGGAGGACCGGGGCCATTTCAATATGCCAGTATCTGGCCAGAACCAGATTTGTGTGACTTTCCTTGGAGAAATGAAGGGAAAACCATCCTCTGGGGAGGACATGGACCGTAGGAAGGTCGAATAGAACACCGCCCCAGATTTCCTTCACCCATTGTGTGAGCCGCTTCGCCGAGTATGCCCTGCCCCAGACATGCCCTACCAGTACAGTGTTAGCCATGTCCATGAGGTCGCTGAGAGACGTGGATTCGTCAAACCTAATAGTGATGTCCTTAGACGTAGCCTTGATGCACTTGGTCTTTTTCTTGCAGGTGCGAGGAGCCGACGGGTGGTCCACCAAGGGATTTGTTATACCCTCCAGAGATGAGGGTTTTGCGGGCTTGATTTTAACGGCAGGTGTTTCAAAGCAGCCGAAAGGGCGGGTTCCCGAAGATGATGGAATAGCTACAGAGGGTACCGGCGGGATGGGTGATGGCGCCGAAAGGAGAGGGTAGGAGAGCGGATCAAATGAGGGCGAAGGGGGAGTGTGTGTAGCCAGAAAATGGAGTGAGCCCGGCGAGAGCGGGGGCACCTCAAATTGCGGGGAGTCGATAGGGTTCGTACCTGCAATAGACTGAGAAGTGCAGTGACCGGGCAGCGAGACGGTGGGCGGGTACTGCGGCTGATCCGGTGCATTCGCAGATGAAGAAGGTGTGGACTGGGAGCTAGCAGCGAAACTAGGGTTCCCGAATATAACCTTGTCCGGTGTAGGTTCCTCCGAGTAGTCCACCGCCTCTAGCTCTATAATGTCTGCCATAACTGTCTCCTGAACGGTGACCGAAAGCGACGGGTGGAGAATCCAATGGTGGAGTTGATGCTAGAGTGTCCCAGAGCAGTGACCGCGACGGTGATGCTGTGGGCAATACCTGTAGAAACCCTAGCCGTGTCGGTGCTGCAGTCAATCCCAGTGAAACCCTTTAGCCGAGACCTTCATGTGTGCGCGCCATCCTCTTTTCGTATGGATTTCCATTCATTGCATAATTAAAGTTATTTTATAAATAAATTAATATTTATAATATTTTTCTTTCATTAATCTATAAAATATTATGTCATAAATTTTTAATTTATCAATTATTTTATATGGAGAGTTATATAATTAAACATAAGTTCATTATTTTAAAAATATTTATCATAAATATATTAACAAATAAGTCACCGGACAATATCTTGAGTGGTAGCTAGCATTTGTGTGGCAAAACTATGAAAATGTTTTGGGCTTTGGGTATCAGTCTTGAACTAGTGGAAAAGATAACAACTAATTTTCATAATAACCCAAGCTAATATTTTTTCAATGTTGTTATTGTTTTTATAATAATAATTTAATAATAAAATTATTGTTTAAAAAGATATTAAACTAATATTAAAAAAATATTTATGAAAACATAATGATTTAAGTTTTGTTTATTTAAATTTACAAGTATATAATTTTATAAGAAAAGATATTTTTAATTATCAAATTTATTTAAATTATACTTAATGTATAATTCAATAATAGGTTTTGAGAGAAGCTTGATTGATAGTGGCTTTTAAAATGAGGTGTTATGTGGTAAAAGGTAAGAGGTTCAAATCCCCAATTTCAACTGCCTGCAAAGCATACTAAGCTAGGGCTTAAATTGGCCAAGTTGTTCATTCCTCTAGTCACAATAACTCACACATAGGAACTTCCTAGTAGGAAAGTTGTCCATTCCTCTAGTCACAATAATAACTCACACATAAGATCTCATACATAGAAACCTAAAGGTTATAGTAGCAGCAGGTAGCAATTGCTTATTAGAAGCTAGTGAAAAACCAACTCAATTTTCCATTCCTCTAATATATATATAAACTTCTAGTTTCTAATTCCACCATGAACCATTTGCATCAGCTTTAAAAAAAAAACCTTTTTTCAAAAAAAATATGATTGAAGACCTCCTACACTTAGATGGATTGTGGTAACTAGCTCTTTAAAAAGAAAATTCTCATCTCACACAGAGTAAACAATGTCATACCCAGACCAACTTAAAAATGCAGAAGGAATGACATTGATAACACAGTGTAACTGAATTTCTGCTGAATAACCTATGAAAATAAAAGGAAGACTTTACAATGAAAAAAACCAGCTACTAAGATTATTCTGTGCAATGCATAAAGTTTCCAAAATGGAATTGGGATATTTTCCAACAAAATGAAATCTTGAGTGATATTGTTCATCCACCCCGATTGATCCACTAAATAAACTAACATTCCACAGCAGCACAGATGGCACCATTCTCCAATAAAGGCAAATCGGGTCCTCCGGACCAAATCTGCATCTCGACGTCATAAATCAACACTAACCTGGTAATTCTACTTCTCCCTTGCAGAGCAGTCATGCACCCTTGGACCTGCACAATGTAAATGTAAGCACCCATTGCAACACAGGAGAAATTGAGATTAAAGGTAGGAATAAAGGGAAGTCTAACCCTGCTCCATGAGTCATTCACAGTATCATATTTAAAGAAAGACAATTGAGCTGGATCGCTGCACACCACATAAATATGTGATCCCATCACAGTACAAGCTATCATACGAGCCAAGAATGGCAGGCCCTCCTTGGTCGCGCGCCATGTATTTGTCTTGGGATCATATGAATCCATAGAACTCATATATAAATACTGGCCTCCTGCTGATGAGAAACAGCTGCTTTTTTCACCAACGTTATAACCTCCAATTACATAGAAAATTCCATCCACAGCAGCACCCAAGCAGCCAGATCTCTTTGTGGGCATTTTTGGAATAGGTTTCCATGAATCACACTCGGGAATATACACAATGGAATCCCTACTAGCACGCCTGTTTTTCATGGAGCCTCCTGCAACATAAATCCTACCAGAAATAACACAACAGGCAAAGTGCCTTCTAGGGTTCGTCATGGGGGCCTTACGAATAAGGGATTCTGTCCATGTATCATAAACCATGGTACAACTACGGTTGAGAATGATAACCTAGAATGAAGATCTTTTGATTCAAAACTGCAGGCTGGGCATAAAAAACTGGATTTTCACCCCCAAGATAATACAACAACCATGCATTGCCACACATATTTATCACCATTCGAGGAGACAGTGAGCCTCTCGTCCATACATTTGTGTTCTTATTGTAAATAGCCCATTTGAGACCAGATCTTCCTCTGTAAAATACATGCAACATATTCTCTATTCTACCATTCTTCTTGCGAAGGACATAGTACGCTTCTGATGTCAGAAGTTTGTACCACCCCTGAGACACAGTCATGGAAGCATGCAACGATGAGCGTGGCAACCGACCCAAGCAATCCGCAAGCAGGTCTTCTGGCAATGCAGAAATGTAGGATGTGTCATGGTTCTGATGCGTCTCTTCAGTGTATTTTGGTTGCTTTTTTCTTCTATTTCTGCTTGAAGACTGAGGGTCTGTCCACCATACTTTCAGAGTGCTTCCTAGTTCCCACCCATGGCATCTACCCATTGTGCCTATTCCAGAACTGTATTCAATAGCTGAAAACCGTAACGGTCTTTGATAACCAGAGTATCCATTGCTCACAGGGCCTTTTTATTAGGTTGTTGTCCACTCTGACCTAACCCTTGTGTTTTGGTCGTTATTAATTCATTTTATATTATTAAAATAAATCTACTTTGATTCATTTATTGTAGAGTTTATGGTTTAACAACTATGGTAATTTTGAAAAATGTAATAAATAATAATATGCCAGGTCATCAGTTGGCATACTGGGCATGGAATAATTGAATGAAATAACATCGGATGTCAGCTTACGAGACGCTCACACTGTGTTAGGGTTGATAGGGACTTACAATATTACTTCCACGCTCCCCCCACTTAGGTGATGGGTTGGTAGTCAGTTAAGGATACATCGTACAAGGTGTAACATTAATATACTTTGTACCATTCCATAAAATATAATATACACATTAATGTTTTTAAAACTGTGTTGATATATTAGTTAAGAGTCTAATTTTTATATAATATTTTAACTTAAAATTTCCTTGTAATTTGAAATATAAATAATATTTATTCATCAAAATAATTTTGTAAATACGAGTATTTTGAATAGATAAGAGGATCATTCTTATAATATAAAACAATGTTATCATAATACAAATAATAAAATTAAAAATACATCGGTATTTGGTTAGCTAATATAAGTTTTAGTTTTTATTTAATTATCTAATAATAAAATATATTTAAAACATTTAAAAAATAATTAATAATATAATTAATTTTTTTCTAAAATTTATTTTTTAATTCACATGCCATAAATTTTGATCTTGTTTGATAATTATAATTTGCAAAACAATGTCTATGGGGTCTTAGATAGACTGTGATCATGTGCTTTGTTAAGCATTTTTGATGTGAAGTTACCGTTTCAATTCCCTAATAGATTGGGGTGGTATATTGAACATGATAAAGATGTAGTCCTCCCAAGTTTACAAAAAATAATAATTTGCAAAACGATAATTTGGAAGAAATCCATGTAGAGTTTGATATTTGACACAATTTAAATTGAAATTGTAATATTTTTCCTCTTCTAATGGCTATATTTTATCCTCTATTTAAATGAGTCTAACACTCTTCACATTATCAATTAAGCTTCAAGTCTGGTGAAGGTTTCTCGAAACGTTAGGAAAATCCTTGAAAGTGACAAAATTGTGTGTTGCTTTCAAGGATTTGCCCAACAACTGTGGAAATATACATGCTAAAATTTTATCCCTCTAAGGAATTATAATGTTAAAAAATAAAAAAATTATAGAATAAAAAAGTCTATTTTTGATATGCTTGTAATATGGTTGGAAGGTTTTAGAACAAAATTGTTCCTTTTAGCATAATAAAAATGTTATTTGTGCCATTTAAGAGTAAAAATGTTATTTGTGTCATTTAAGAGTGTTGTATCTATATGGAAAAATGGAGAAAGTTTAAGAAAGTCAAGAAGCATTTTGTAATAAAAACTATTAAAATTAAAAGTAATACATCTATAATATCATTCATTTATAAGTGATGCTCTCTTATAAGTGGAGAGTAAGAATATATAAAATAGTTATTGTACACAAATATTAAAATTAAGGTAATACATATACTTTCTTATTCATCTAGAAGTCACACTTTCCTACAAGTGGAAATTAAGGATATAATAAAGTAGTTATTGTACATTTATGTGTTTGCTAACATGAAGAAAGAGAGTATATTTCTCATAATTACAAATGTTAATGAAAGATAAATCATAATAGCGTGGATTAGGGTTACTACCTTCTCACTCCATTTTACGAGAGTAATGGAAGAGGATGCTTGTAAGGCTATAGCTTTGAAAGGTTTTGGGAACCTCTGTTACATGATCATCTTAGTGGTCGCTAACTAGCATAGATATAATTAGTGTAAGGTTGATGGCTAGAAGTGGAGTACCTTGGTTCATTTGCAAGACACATACACCATGGAAATGTTGGGCATCCTTGCTCATATTGGGTGCACTACAAATCTTTGTAGATCATATTAGTTGGTCAGGCCAAGAGAATTTTGGAAGGGAACTAAGTGAGGAAAGGTAAAGAGGGTTTCCATAGGAAACCTAATCCATATATGTGCACTAATCATGATATACAAAGTGTAAAAGAGAGTTTGGATGGAATTTATAGAGTTGGGTTCTTAAACTACATGTTGACCCAAATAGCTTGTTGTTCCACACTTGGGGGTATTATAGACGGAAAAAAAATCCTTTAAGCACAATATCTATGAAGTACAATTGTGGGATACATTTGTAGGGTGCACATGCGTTGGATCGAATTGGTTCCACTTAGGTTTGGAGGGGCTTGAAAGGGTAATACAAGTCTTATATAAATGGTGGGTGCCTCAATGGTGCTAAAGGATTGATAGCATTCACCAAGAGTGTAATGACATCTATGATTATGCTAAGTTCAGGGTTAGGAACAATAGGGTGCATTGGATTAGCTAGGTGAGAAGAAGAAGAAGATACGACATATAGGAGGTAGGCTTGCAGTAGATTTAGGGGTTGGATTATGTGATCATGTTGGGAAATAGGTAGAAGGATCTATTTACTTAAATTCATAATATATTTGTAATAGAGTGGTAGGTTAGGAGGCTACAACTCTCTTGTTTTATATCCATGACATTCTTCATATAATAAAACAAGGCATCTACCTTAAGTGTCACCCATATATGTGCATTGTGGACTCTTCATGATTGATGGATGCTACTACTCCTTGGTTTTGTTTGTGTTGGCTAAGTACTGAAACATTGACTAAGTGTTAGAATACTATTAGGGTGTTTTAAAGACCACAAATAGATGTATACATATTATTTATTGATGTTGGTTGAGTGGGACTTAGTTGAACTTAACATATTGCATCTTATGGAAATGTTATTGGTAGACATTAAATGAAGATGCATAGTCTGGTCATGGTAGGCACACATTGGCCACACCCTTGCAGTCAAGGGAAGGTAATATCACACAACCTTAATTGCCAAAATGACCTTGGTAGAAACTTCATTTTGCAATGAAATATTTGGGTAGGTTGTAGGTATGTCACAATTGGTATCAATACACACTCTTCACTACTTTCCAAAGGAAAGGTGCTATCAAAGATAACTTGGGTTATCTTCATTACATTTTAGAAGAAATTAGTTTTCTGGAATAAAGTAAGTTTTATTTTGAATTATGTCATAACTCTTCACCACATCTTGATAGGATTGGACGAAAAGAAAAGGTTTTGGAATGAGTTTGGAAAATGAATACAAAGTGAATTCTATATCGAACTAAGTAGGTTCTTTTCCTTTGTACCGTATCAAGATATAAGTTGGGTCACACTAACCTATTTTACACTTTTCAAATACTTGATTTTTATTTTCTCTTATACTATCTTATATAAATCATAAACAATAAATTCAATACCATTTAATTAATTATTCCTTGCATAAGAACCAAGATGCATGCCTCACCTTCTACATTAATATATACACAAATAAGTCTTAATTAACAAAAACATATAATATATTATGTCCATTAAAATTTTAATAGAAATTACCATATAAGAAATACACATAAATATTTACATTAAATCATAAATAAAAATAGAACGCTTATATTAACAAAATTAATCAACTAACTATTGACTAAGGACATTTCTCTTTGCACTAGAAATTATTGTTTGAAGACTCTCAATAGAAGGCCACCCCATAGGGGCTAACAATATCACTCTATCAATCAATCTAATACCCTCTGATACATAAATATTTGAATTATATTCCCATTCCAATCACTAGCTCTCTTTCCCCCCCAAGCCCACACAATCCAAGAGGGTATCCCTATTCTATTCAACTATAGTCCCTTAGGTTAACTCCCTCTAATAGGGACCCAATGTAAGGTGGCCACTCAAATATCTATGCTAGGACACTATAGATGTTCTTATGATAATATTATCTTATATTACACATGTAATTTAGCCTCTATAAGGTTCTCCTTCTCCCTTTGGACAACCATGCAATTTGGTAACATGAATAGGTAGGAATGAATGGCCAAGCATTCTCTCAACTCACAAAATCCTCACATTTGTGTGCAAGGATTTTAATGTGTGTTTAAATTGACACATTAAATTCTCAAAATAAATCCTCATATAGCCTAAGGTTTACTTTCCATATATTCGAAGCACTTTAACTTATAAAAAAAAATATTTTTCTTATGACTTTTGTTTTGAGCCTTGTGGTCCCCCTTGATCCACTCTCATTCTCCTCTCATGGAGTGATATCTTCCCATACTCTTGTCATCCCCTTATCATGTAGCCAAAAATGTATTTTACTATTATCATTATGTACAATATTTACATTACATAGTTGGTCTCTTGGCCATATCATTTGAATCACCAACCTATGTCTTGGTTATGTACAATTTGCGTTACAAAATCAAAGGTATTAAAACCTTTGTCCAACAAGTATCCAAGTAAGTTGTTTACATAGAAAATACAAGTTCTTTGTTGTTTTCAAGTAGTAGGCTTGAATATTGAAGTAAAAGTCACTTTAAAAAGTGATTATGTAGGAGTCACTTTAAATAGTGATTATGATTAGAAGACAAAAAATGACATACTCAAAGGGTGAAAAAGTCCTCTTTGACTCATCTCATGAATACTATGTCGAGTTTCATGCAAGAAGGTTCATAAAGACATAGTAAGTACTTCTCTCTTTGGAGAAATCAATAGATTAGTTAGTTGGATTCATCCAAAGTTAGTCAAGAAATGTAGAGGAAGTCACCACCAATGTTAAGTCCTATAACAAAGCTACCCCTCTAGTGCTTACAATTTTTAAACAAGGCTTGATAGTCAAATATTTTTAATTCAACCATTCAATTGAATTAACAAATATTGTCTTTCCATCCATGCATAATCATTTATACCAATCTGCATGCTCTAATAGACATAGAAATAAACCTATTTCTTGAGAAAATGATCAAGGAATCAACCTATCATTTTCACACAGGAGAATGCCATCCCTCACTACAGATCTAAGAAAATTATCAACATATCAAACACTTAAAATACATGAACATGCATTATAAAGAAACTTTAGGAATTTAACTTACAAATGCATAACAAAAATTATAAGAAAAATTACAAAACATTCAAGCATTTCAATAAAGAAACCTCATACACTAGTGCCCTATAGACATGTAACATTTTTGAGAGCTACACATTGAATTCCATAGGGGAAATATTTAATTTCATTGTTCTAAGCTAAATGCATTCATTTAAAATTAAAAAAAATTGCCTAATTGAAGGTGTCACTTTGATTTTCTACCCAACCTTAGACTCACTACAACCAGAATCACTTGTAGTAGTCAATCCCAATCCTGACCCATGATTTAAGGGAAATTTTATTCAATAGATTTTAGTAGGAGGTCATACTCAACTCAAATAGGAAAATGATCACTTAAAAAAATAGGTGGTTTACTAAATCTTTAGCAAGCACCTTGAGTGGTTTCTTAGCTAATTCCTAGCAAGCACTCATTCCTAGATTCCTTAGAATTTCTTGAGCTTCTCTAGGATAATAGACACAATGCCCACAATTTCATTTATCAGAGAATTCCATTCCCTCAACCTTACATGCATTTCCAACACTTCTCATGTTCTTCTCTGAGAGAAAAATCCAACCCCAACAATTCTATGCAAATTCCCTTTTATATTTTATAAAGGGTATCTCTTCATGCTCCTCTTGGAAGCTTCTTCTAATTTTCTTGATAACTACACTATATATTAGATAATGGTGCTAGCTAGCTCCACACATGTGTCTTTTCCTCTTCCTCATTAGATCATGAATTTGTGGTCCCACTCTTCAAGCCTATTTATAAAAACATTTCAATTATAATTCAAAGTATTATTACACTACAAAAATAAGGGGGAAAGCATACCAGGTTTGTCATACCATGGACATGTGGGGCATCCTTTCTCATATAGGGTGCACTAAAAATATTGGTAGCACATATTAGTTGGTCAGACCAAGAGAATTTTGGAAGGAAACTTCATGAGGAAAGGAAAACATGGTTTCCCAATGAAAACTCATCCATATATGTGCATTAAGCATGAGAGAAAAAGTGGTAAAGGGAACATTCTGGATTTTATAAAGTTAGGTTCTTAAGCTACAATTGGTCCTAGGTAGTTGGGTGTTCCACACTTGGGGGATACAACGAAGGGAAAAAATGGCTTCAAGCACAAGTATCCATGAGGTGGAATTATGGGATACACTTGTATGGTGCACATCCATTTGAAAGACTTGGGAACACTTCAATTCACTTAGACACACTTGGATCCAATTAGACTTAGAGGTGCTTGCAAGTGTAAGAGATGTCTTGCATAATGGTGGGCGCCTTGAATATGATAAGGCATTGATAATCATTCACCAAGAGTGTAAAGGAGGTCCATTGATTGTGCCTTACAGTTAGGAATAATAGAGTGAATTGGATTGGCTCAGTGAGAAGAAGAAGAAGATATGACCTATTAGAGGTAGGAAGTTGCTTTAGGAAGTTACATATTGGTTTTCTTTGTGTTGTCTGTGTCTGCCTGCACTCCATGTATAACCAATCTCTTTCACCAAACTTCTTCTCGATATTCCTCGAATCTGGTAAGTGTGTTTTGCATGTTATTCACTGTTTAGTAACTCTCTCGATTTTTATGCATTCAATCCTGGACTCGAGCCAACTTTTTTTCAAGATGTATTCTACAGTTTGATGAGTTAAGTCACAATCAAGATATGTAACAACATGTTAGCCTAATGATGAGTTTGCATAGCTTCAAAAGTCTTGAACTGTTGGCTACAACAATTTAGGATTTTTTTTTACAAAAATGAAAACCAAAATTTGTCCCTAAATTGGATCTCTTAGTGTCATGCCTTAGCAATCCTAGACCTGCAACCTCCATATCCGACCAAATGATAATAGATCTGCAACCTAATTGAAATGTTAAATCATATGTGATCAAAGATAAGAAACTAAGTATGATTCACAATAAATAAATAATGTAAGTAAGGACCCTCTTGGATTGAAATGACGTCCCATCATGCTATGGATGATGACTTCATATCTAGGCAGAGGGTAGTACGTGTTCTTGACATGCACCCTCCCTCTCTAGGAAGGTCAATCTTTGTAATGATCATTGTGCAACTTCCCTTGGATCTGTCTAAACTGTAGGGGTTGGTGTTCTTTTTGCATGACCATCTCCTTCCCTAGAATGTAATGTTTCCATTGTCGGAAAGCCTACATGATGGAGTGCATATCCTAACATAGGTGGGGTATTTCTTAATAGTGTCAGAAAGTGTCTCATTGGGATAGGCCACTAGATGCCCTTGTTAGATGACAATTGCAAAAATAACATATTCATAGGTGTTTATCTCAATTTCAAGTGGTTGTTGCGGGTTTGGAAATGTGGGTAATGGTATAGAGTAGAGGTGACTTCAACTCAACAGACTCCTTCTATTGGGAATCAAACTAGAAGAAATTTACTTTTGCTTCATCCTTAGTAACTTGACTCAAAGGCCAAGTGATATGAGAGAATCCAAAGACAAAACTCTCATGGAAATTGGCAAGGCCCAAAAAGCTACGAAGCTCTATTAGAGTGGTCAGGGTTGGCCAATCCAAAATGACTTAGATCTTATCTAGATCCACATGCATGCCTTTATCATCAATGATGTAGCCCAATAATTGGACCTGGCTGAAGCCAAATGTGCATTTCTGTAAGTTGTCACACAATTTGTGCTAATGCAGGGTTTGAAGGACCTACTGAATATGTTGCAATTTCTCTTCCCAACTCTTGCTGAAGATGAAGGTGTCAACCAAATAAAAAACCATGAATGAGTTGGTGAAGGGCCGTAGAATGTCATACATCAACCTCATAAAAGTATCAGGGGCATTTTTCAACTCGAAGGGAATGACCAACCATTCAAAAAGGCCATCTTTGGTTTTGAAGGCAACCTTCCATACATCTGTGGGATCTATTGGAACCTAGTGATAGCCAGAATTCAAATTGATCTTGCTGAAATCCTTGACCCCCTTAAGCTAGTCCAAAAGGTCATCAATCCATGGGATTGGATAACTGTTCTTGATAGTGATCTTGTTTAGTGCTTGATAAACAATGCAGAGCCTCTAGGTTCGATCCTTCTTCTATACAAGTAAAATCGGGTTCCCACAAGGTGAGGATATTGGTCGAATGTGCCATTTTTGCAACAACTCCTGGATTTGTCGCTCGATCTCTTCATTTTCCAAAATGGAGTGGAAGTATATCATCCCATTAGGTGTAGGTTCTCTAAGAGTCAGATTGATCAAATGCTTGACCTGAATGTGCAAAGGTACCCTTGTGGGCGAGGAGAAGTTTTCCATGTATTCTTCCACGACATTATCCACCTGCTTCTACTGCATGGATGAACCCTTCCTGGGGGCCATTGATGTGGACATGATATTCCCCTTAATTTGAGAGCGAATAAAAAAGAAAACAATTTTTCTAGTATAGGAGATGATCTTACTATATTGCTTAGCAGATATCAAAGAGATGGTGGTAGGTGGGGCTACTTCTGGTATTCTGCATAACAACCCAAAGAAATAATAATAATGCGAGGACTCGACTCATACAAAATATGATGCTTCCACAAGTATGATTGGCCTAATAATACATCACAAACTTCAAGAGGAGCAATGTCACACAATACCTCATCCATAAAGGGTTTGATGCTATAGGGAAGACAACATTGCTGGCTGATGCAAAGATCTCATCCTTAGTGGAGCCACCTAATGATGTATGGCTATAGGTGTGGTGTGGTCAGTAGGCCCAACCGTTTAATGACCTTTTCTAAGATGATGTTCTTTTGCTTCTCACCATAGACAATGAACTACAGTGGAGACCCCTTCACCTACATCTGCAAGTGGAAGAGACACTCCCCTTCTTCTGGATCTTCGGGCTCAATCTTCTTGATCTTGGTGGTGGCAATAGTGATGATAGGCTCCACAACAATAATCTACTTCCCTTTGTCATTCCCCTTGTTCGGTTATGACTTAGAGTCAGAACATGCATTTGACTCTAAAGTCTTCATCTTGGCCACCAGTGACTACTTGGTTTGACTCCCACTTGTGTTGTGAGTGGGGATCTTATGGAACTCACACTACTTTCCCATATCCTTATTTTTCTTCATGGTGTTTCTCTTTTATTGCAGCTTCAGTGGGTTTTCCTGGGTCACCCTACCTTGGCTTTGTCCTTTGTTTTACGATTTTTGGGCACTTTACATTTTCTCGGATTTGCAGATCCAAAATATTGCTTCTTCTTTTTAAATTTCAGCTTAATCTTTAAAGTCTATCAATAAGCGACACCAAGCGAGGAGATGTCTAGGAACTCCATCTCATCTTGAATGTATTTTTGTAGACAACTGCGGTACTTGAGTACCAAATGCTGCTCAGAATCCTTGATATCCAACTTTGTGTGAAGGGTATGCAAAATATTTGTGAACTATGACATGTCTTAGTCCCTTCTTTGCCATAATCTAGTCCACTTTATGTACTTATCTTCATAAATCTTGAGAGGGTAATACTATTCCTTGATGGTGTCTCAGAAATAATTCCAAGTGCGTGCGGTTAAAAATAACAAGAATTCCCTATCGTCCCTCTGCTCACAATAAGTTTCCCACTAGTCCTTGACATAGCGGGTGGCTTTGAGGAGCGCAAAAGTAATCTTCTCCCTATTGGAAAAATCATGAATTGAAAAATATCCTTCCAACAAATTTAACCATTTATCTACTACATTTTCATCTATCTGGCCTTCAAATATGAGAATGTAAAAGTTGACTTGTACCTTAAAAGGAGTGGCACCTCCAAGGTCAGGGTTGGATGAATATGCATTGATTATGGCTATTTTTCGAAGGTTCTGGGCCTCAAAACAACTTTCGAAGTTTAGGACCTGAAAAACTACCAAAAATAGTAAACTATGCTACAATTAAGGAAACTGAAAGAAACAATGGTGGGGTTCCAAGTGGAAATGATGTTCTTTCCCTTGAACAAAATGGGATGATCATTCCCAAAAGCATTTTTTTCAAGAGATTTCTTAAAAAAAAACATTTGAATTACTAATTTTTATTGTGGTGTCAGAAACCTCCACACTACTGCTTATATTTACTTTTTTTGGTACTAAAACTCCTTGATCTTTAGAAGGATCAATATTGAGCTCTGAAATTTTTATCTCTTTTTGGAACTTGACCTCATTGAGAATAACTAGAAGAGGGTCCTCCTTCGATATTATATAAAGATCAAAATTGGTTCCCTCCCACCATCTTAGTTTTTGACTAGGTTTCTTTACTTTGTTCCTCCCAACTTTGGGTCCATTTTTGATGGAATGTCTGGTCTCATAACAAGCTATACAATGAAAGGAAATATTTTCATAATCAATTTTTTGCATCCATAAGTGACCAGGATTAGTTAACTTCCTTTCAGCAGGAGAACCTTTGCTGAAATCCACACAAATGTGAGCATATGTGGGCTTTAGGTAATATTTTGTATCTTTGTTTCAATAATAAAATCTGCCCAAGGCATTAGCAATTTTATTCAAATAAACAAGATTCCACATATGTAAAGGAAGTTTGGGGAACCTTACCCAAATTGGAAAAGTCGAGATTGATGTTGTAAGAGGGTTGAAGGAGGGGGACCAAGGCTATAAAGAGAACCCTACACTACCCCATACCCGTGGACAAGAATTAGAAATAAACGCTCGGTCTCCAACCTTTTCAAATACAATGATAAAACAAAATATTTCCAGATGGTAGATATTAAAATCATCAAAGATTAAGGTCTCCCATTGCTAAAAAATATGAGAATGGAGGTATATGAGTCTCGACCATCGACCATCGACCATAAGTGATCCAAGAATTTTTCTTCTTCTTATAGATGCATCAGAATTACATATAACAGAGCACTTAAAAAACCATGGCAGATAAGAATATAAAATGAATATAAAAGAGACATAATCATGCATGAGATCAAGACACAGAGAATTGATTACAAAGTTCATCCAGTTTGGACTACATCTTCGGGCCCTGCTCAATAGTGGGGAGGCCTTCATTAATTAAATGACATGAAAAGAGAGAATTACAAGAAGATTTTACATAACACCCTTATACTTCCAATCTGGAAGATAAATAAAAAATGGAGAGCCCAACTCTAGAGACAGATAACACCATTGACTTCCTGGTGAAAAATCGTGTAGAATCGCCTATCGAAATGCCCAATTATGATAAAAGGGATTTCTGCACCTTCTCGGAACCTTATGATTTGTGAGGTAAGGTTTTGACCACCTGCTAGGAGTAGGTGCTACTACTTTGCTCTGTAAATATACACTATTATCTGCTGATCTCCCCCTTTCGCTGTGCGGATAGCCCAATTTATATTCTGGTGGGTAGATACTTTCATAGATTGGGAAGTTTCAACAAATGACAAGTTTAGGCAGGCAAGTTGTTTCAAACAAAGATTGTCAGGCCTGTAATAATATGAAGGTAACAAACCTATCATACATGGAAAAACCACCATTGAACAGTTCAAACAGACTGTTTCATTTTAAACCTCAAACCGATAGAATAATACAAAGAATCAACATATTCCCTGAACCCTGCAACTTTATCATTGATAGCCACAGTCTATCGACGTTGATATCCCATCACAAATAGAAATCGATAGAACCATGGTGATTCTCCATCACGGACGTTTCACTGTATGATGTGTGATGTGTGAACCGACGGAACCAATGGAACTATCAATTGAAACCCATAACTGTATCGCATCCGGGATACATCGTATATCACAATTGGTGGAGCCAAGGGGTACATATATAACGAGACTTTGCACTATGCAATATACGATTGTGATATCACAATCACAACCTGATCCTACTGGGGGCCGATTCTGTACTGCTGCACCTTGCGATGTGCGATATGTTATTTATTGCATCACACCCCTTCCCAGCTTGGGGGTCGATTTATAACCATTTTTCCTTGTGATTATGATTATTGCATCGCAACGTGGTAATGCTGGGGGCTGATTCGTGAACCTATAACTTCTATCAATATTTGAAATGTGGGGCCAATGGCGACCTGCCACTTGGCGCTTCCCCATTCGCTAAGAATTCTACCGCATCATCTTCTCATGCCATGTGTCAAAGTCAAACTTTAACTTTGACTTTCCCTAATTTCTCCATATGAGCTCGGATTCAAGTGTCATTCGCACCGTTGGAATCAGGATGATGATGACTTCGATCTGAAGATAAGTTTATCTAGATTCTGCCACTTTTAGATTTGAGCCTTTTTACCATGCCATTGGTACTATTTAAAGATCCACTTGGATCAATCCTCCTGGATCAATCCTCCCCACTAAGAGATTCAACTTTTGGTCCTCCAAAAGCATTAAATAATCTGAAACTGCTCTGTACATTGTCTGCACCATAGGTGTCTTAACAGGTCATCCTTCCTTCTCCTTCACCTTTGTCCTTCAAAGCCATAAGTGATGAGCCAACAACTGCATCCCCTACAAACTTGTAGTATGATATCTTGCAAATTACATGTTTCACTATATGAACAAAAATGAGCCAAGCATCCCATACTTGCCATGAGTTTATAACACATACTTTGTGGTCGATTTTACATAAAAATGGAAACAATACTCCAGCTATCAATGCAAGGCCAAACATCATTGTTGCTTCAACAAGTGATGGAAAACACATCATCATTGCAACACATGATTTTACAAAAATAAGGCCATGACACTATTGTTGCTTCAACAAGTGATGGAAACACATCATCACTTTCACAGTTTAAAGTGCAACACAAAATAAGGCCAAACATCATTGTTGCTATAACAAGTGATGGAAAACACATCATCACTTTTAAAATTTAAAATGCAGTGCATGATTTGAAAAAATAAGGCCATGGAATTCTACCACACCTATAAGAACCATCTCTCCATTATCAAAGTGACTGGGTCATCTCTTTGTGGTGCCTTCACTGGTCGAACAACTGTTTCACATGGTTTATGCACGAATGCTTTGTTCTTGTGACACTGCTCTGGATGGAGCCTCTAACACGTGGCCCTTTGATGGCCACCTATGTTGCAATGACTACAATAAGCCTTCTTCTTCCAGATCTGCTTTACCTTCTTCTTTTCATGCTATTGGGAGGGTCTTTCAAGCCTCATCCTTTTTCGTGCTGCTATTCTCCTCTAGCACTCAACAAACACATGGTTATGCAATCCGCAAAAACTGCAAGTTCTTCTATGCCATGATCTCTGTTCATTATTAGGAATACAATTGCAATTAAAATGAACATTATCATACTGAGACTGGTTATACCTTTCTTGTTGGTCTCTGGTATGATCATGGGAATGAGAGCTTGCCTCAACTCTTTCTCTACAATGCATACTTCCATAGGTTGATGGTGATGTGTTCCCATAATCTTGTTCTAACATCTTTGAGCACTGTCCTTCAATGCACCCCAACCTTGCAAATCACGGTCTTTGCCAACCTCTAATGGTTGAGTTATGCCTTGTCTATTAACACCAAGTCCTTTTTCTTCCTTGTACCTCATCTTGGTAAGGAGTCTCATGTTTGTCCCTGTAATGGGTATCTCCACATTTCCAACATAAATTATACTATGTGAAGATGAAACTGAAGAGAAATCAACATCTTTTACCTCCACTGTTGATTTGGAAAGAAATTATGAGGGCTTCTCATCATCTATCGTTGATGGTTCACTGGTTGTTTTGGCGCATTCCCCAACCTCCTTCCTGACATATCCAAGTCTTGTATGTCAGGGTAATTCCTCTACTTGGATGGGGTTTATGATGCCCTAGCCATTAATGTCGAGGCCCTTTCCCTGATACCCCATTCTCTTTAATAGTTTGGACCCGATTCCTGTAGTATGGTTTTCAAAAATGGCGAAATCATCATTAGGAAACATACATGGAGTCGAAGAATTTCTTTTTACCTCACGGGGGTCACGTTGCAACTTTTCCAAGGCCTCATCCTTAGCTTGAAACTGGTGTAGCAACCTTTGTTTCTCCTCTTTCTCTTCCTATAGAAGCCTCCTTAATTCAGAAATCTCTACTTGAAGACTCTAGTCGTTGCACTTCAATTCTTCCAGGGCCTCATCTATGGCTCACAACTGAAGCTGCAATCATTGCTTCCCCTCTTTCTCTTCTTGTAGTAGACTTCTTAATTTAGCGTTCTCTTCTTGAAGTATCTGGTTAATATCCTCATTCAAGGAAGGTGATGAATAAGATGCATAAGCACCGAAGATGTGGATGACGCATCACTCACCGATCTCTCTATCTCCTCCTCTCTTCTCTTCTCATATGTTCCATACATGATGTCCACCATTTTGGACATCTGCAGGAAGGTCTCATGCATTACTTTATCATTCTCCATCGTTCCACACTCGGTCATTCACACTCGCAATTCTTAATAGGAACAAGACCGCTTCTCTTCCTAACAAGCTTCAACATCCGTCATGTCTCCTCTTCGTGATGCACATCCTTTGAGGCTTATTACTTGTTAGCATACTCATGCAATTCACATCAACTAAGCCCTGCTCTGATACCACTTGATCCATTATTTTTTTTTCTTATAAATGCATCAGAATTACATATAGCAAAGAAATTAAAAATTATGAAACATAAGCATATAAAACAAAGATAAAAGAGATGTAATCACAAATGAGATCAAGACACAAAGAATTGGTTACTGAGTTCATCCAATTTGGACTACATCTCCGGTCCCTGTTCAATAGCAGGGAGGCCTTCATTCATTAAATGGCATGAAAAGATAGAAGTACAAGCAAATTTTACATAACACCCTTATACCTCCAATCTGGAAGATAGAAGACAAATGGAGAGCCCAACTCTAGAGATAGACAACATCACTGACTTCCTGGGGAAAAATTGTGCAGAATCGCCTATCCAAATGCCCAATTTTGATAAAAGGGCTTTTTGCACCTTCTCGGAACCTTCTGATTTCTGAGGTAAGGTTCCGGTGATCCGAATTCAAACATGAACGCAAAAAATTACATATATAACCATAAATACAGAGATGCAATAGAAATAATACTTCATTTTATTAAAGTAAAATATTGAAATATGCTTACAAACATAAATGGAAATAAACTAGCTCGGGTGATGGTAGCTTATCTATGAGAAGAGATGTGGCGGCTACATGCCTCTGAACTCTGTTACAATGAAGTTCAAGGGAATTTTTATTATTGAACAATAAGATAAAACCCTAAACAACCAAAACCCTATCCCAAGGAGATGTAACACCAAGAGTTTATGGGCCCCATTGGGGTTAGTTGGATAACCAACTTCCTGGGGTTGGGAATTGGTCATATTATCTCCGTTTGACGTGCATGATAACCCATTGGAAAGATATCTCCAAGGAATATGAAGGAAAAGATGATTTTTGACAAAACATTGCTAGTACAAGATTGCCAAAAAAACGTCGTTCAGGGCCTCAAAATGGCTCTGAAAGTTTAGGACCTGAAAAACCGCTAAAAATAGTAAACTGTGCTACAATTAAGGAAACATAAAAACTAAAAGAGACAGTTGTGGGGGTCCAAGTGGGATAGGCGTGTTGCCACCAAAATCCACCTAGATCATTCCTGCCCCCTTAGGAAGTAATGGTCCCCATTGCATTGAGTGCCTCCATGAGATGGGGAAACTTCTACTGAACCTGGTCCCTGGTGAGCTGTTCTACAATCTTTGATGTGTCCAATAATGGTGGGAAGCAAGGTCAAGGGTAGTCCACATTGAACAATTGGTACAATCCAAGGAATGGGGGAATGTTGTGCTCCAAAGAATTGCTTCCCACAGTCTTGGTAATGGTTTAAGGACCATATCGGAGTGGTATGAGCTTTAGATGGGCTCTTGTAAGGCGTTCTTTCTGCAAATGCAACCAGACTTTGTTGTTTCCCACTTGAAACTTATGTGGTACCCGATGTTGATCATGTCGCTACTTGTACTTGGAATTTTCCACCATGGAGCGACGATGCATCGGCCCGTTGGGTAGAGGTGCTCTGGGAGTTAGATTGAATGAATGATGGACCTGACAGTGCAATGGTACCCCTGTGGGTGAGGAGAAGATGTTCCTGTCTTCTTTCATGACCGTTTCCAACTACTTTTGCTGCATGGAGGATCCCTTCCTGGGGGCCATGGACGTGGCTACGATCTTCCCCTTACTTTGAGAGCGAACTAGAAAGAAAATAAATTTCCTAGTCTGGGAGATGATCTTACTGAATTTCTTAGCAGAGATGTTGGGGCCTTCATTTAATTTTGAAAAGATTTTGATCAATTTTGGATGGCCGAAGGATGGAAGTGGGTGGAAACAATGGTTATCTTGCGGAAGATTCAGATAAACATCAAGGCAAGAACAAGAAGTTGCGCAAGAGTTGCAGCAAGGTGGAAATGGAAGACAAAGGCAACCGAGTGGGCGGGAAGGTGCAAGAGTAGTCGAGCAAGAACTATTAGTCTAGGCGGCAGAAAGGAATATAAAAGGAGAGGGCCAGAAAAGAAGAGAGGTTGGTTGGTTAATGGGATAGTTGGCAAGGCTATTGGAGTTGGCGGGCAGATATCTGGTTGCGGTAGATAGATAGTAGAATGCATGAGTCGAGGCAAGCTAGGCCCTTGAGGCTAAGATCGAACCCATGGATCTGATCCGGGTATTCCTTGTAGTTTCTTGTGGCGAATGCCAAAGTTATGTTGTACTGTTTTATTGTTAAGTTAATAGAAAGAAAGCTAGACTGGTTGTGAATCATGATATGTATGGATCCCCTAATGTGATGAGTTTCTAAAAAATTTAAATGTCCCATCAAATGCATGTATTTAGTAGTTCTTGTGTAATCGTTGTTATGTTGCTATCTCTGTTTTGTTTGTAATGAATACATATTTGTTATTGGATGATGCCCCGGTTGGTGCTCCCTTGACCCCATGCTGAACCTTTCTTACTTCTGGTCGCGACATGCCTCAAGTGAGACTCCTTACCTTTTGGGTAAGGTGAAAATGTCAGCATTGTCTTAGACTACACCAAACCATTATTAGCCCTCCAACAATTGGACAATGATCCGACTAGAGTAGTCAATTTTTGGGTAAAGACTACGGTGGAATGATATATAGCCAATTTTTCTGTAGAGAGTTATCAGTCTTTCTCAAAGGCAGACGCTGTATTCGGCTCCAGATTAAGATGAAGGTTAATGAAGGAAGTACCTATGTGGATTAAGATGTTTATGGTAGAAGAATGATTACTGCCCTTTCCCACCGTGGGGATGGCAGCGTAAAACCCCAGTATTGGGGGAAGGACGTAGAGGGGGAAACACTGCCATTTGAGGAATAGATATTCTCTTGAATGGGTGGATGCAAAAGAATTGAAGAAAGATAGAGATTTGAGAGCACAAAAGAGAGCACTGCTAGTGGATAAGTGGAAGATGAGAGTGATTAAGACTCTAGGGAAGAGGAGGATGGGCCCCCACCAAGTAGGAGCGGTGATGGGAAAACCTCGAGTTGAGGAGGGAGGAGAGGAAGATGCTAGGTAGAGCAAGAGTGGTGATGAGAGATGTAGGAGTCAGAGGAATGAAGAGGGACCTTCCCTACAGGTTGCGAAAGGTGGATCGCAAGAGAAGAGAGCAAGTGGGTATGGAGAGGAAAACAAAGAAGACATGTGCGATGTGATGAGGAGATTATTTAATGAAGGATAAGCATCCATTAATAGTTAGCAACAATACCCCCGAGACACCGGTGGCATTTCCCCCGATATTCCCCTAGTACCTTATTACAATCCGGAGGAATTTGTTATTAGCTTAGCCAAGGTAGTACGGGTACATAGTGCGCATGAGAAATACAAAGCCAGTTTTAATATTGGGAGCAACAAAGGAGCCAGTAATATTAGTAACTTAGGATTGCAGGGATCCCAGCAGCCTGGGAAGAAAGGGTTTGTGCTATTAGCTTACACCCAAGTCAGTATGGTGGGGTCTTTTACTAGATATCTAGAATTTGTAGGAAGGGGAAACGAGGATGTGAAGCAACAATACTATCTCTGTGAAGCTATTTGGAGAGCACGTCAGACTCCAGACAATGTCAAGACAGTGGAATTCTAGACCATGCTAAGGGAGAGGGATCTGCACTAGTTTATAAAATGGGAAGAGTAGAACCAAAACCCCATGATAGATGATATCAAGAGAGGATTTGTGCAGGAATTCAAAGTACCACAGACGGACCAGTAGGGGCTGTCGAAATTGTGGGAAATTAAGTATAAGTGGGGTGAGACAACATGGGAGCTCATGCAAAGGTTTAAGGATGCCATCAAAAAGTTGAGTTACACCCTGGACCCAAATCACTAGTGGGACTAGTTTATCAAGGCACTCTTGCCCCTAACCAGAATGCCATTAACACAATAGAAAATTGGAACCCTCCAAGATGTGTTGGAGCAAGCATCCTGAATAGAGGCCATGGTTGGGTATCCTCATGAATACAGGGGAGGGACAAGCTTGCAAGACCCATCAATCATGGGTCTCCAAAATCAGATCGCAACGTTAATGGAGAAACTGAAGGATCTCCAACCAGTACAACCAATGAGACCCAATGTATGGTGCACCCACTACATAGTGGAAGGGCACATTGCGACAGATTTCCCTAGGTTGCGAGGGATTAATCATCCAGGAGGAGTCGCGGGGTCGTAAGGGGCCCCACAAACCGCAGGAGTTGCGCCAATAGGAGTGCAAGGAGCTTTCCTAGCAAGGAATAGCCAAGGCCTTTTCAAGATCTGTAGAGCATATAGACACCTACCGCAGATGTGCCCGATATTGCAGAAATACTCCAACATCCCCAATAACAACTACTATGAGTTATGTGCATCTAGAACGCATCACACTGATCAGTGAAGAGAACTGGATGCTCTAGTAGGATGTTTGGACAGATATACATTCAAAATTAATGAGTCAAATTGGGGAGGATGAGGAGGAAATAGGCGAGGAGGGAGAATTGGAGGATGAGGGTCTGTGAGGTGATACAACTGTGACCAAGAAGGTAATGTCACTAGGGAATGCCTACTCTTGAGGAGACCTTGGTGCTCACAATGCAGGATTAATATCCACGCCACAAAGGGTTGTTTGGAACTCATTGCAAAGTGAAAAGAAAGAACGAAGTAGAGGGGGGCTAATCTAGTTAATGCCGAACTGTGGATTGATGATGGTATTCTTGCAACCAATATTAATATAGTCACCCGAGGAGGAAAGAGGACAGGGGGGGATCGTAGCACAATGAGCCCACCGTTGATTGTTAAAGTAACATCTCCATAGAAAGTATATCAGCTCGAATGCAAAAAGTAGTACTATCATGAGGCAGCTAAGTTGTTCGAGGAGATGACCAAGAAGAGAGACAACCAGAAACGACAGGATTATGTGCTTGAGTGTGGCCAGACGATTGAAGAATGGTTTAAACTATTCCTAAAGATTGTTGAGGATGAAGGCATGTTGAAGGAGTTGCGGAAAAGTTTGAAGGTTGCGGTATCCGTAGAAGAAGGGGAAGTGGAGCGATCACTCACAGATTTGCCAGAAAAGAACTCCAGAAGAGTGAAATGGAACAAGAGGAGAAGTGGAAAGGAGTTCCAAATCAATGCGTAGGTTGCAGGGTTCCAGATAAGGGACACAATGTTAGACTTGGGGTCGGATGTAAACATCCTACCTAGAAAAACATGGGAGGCAATGGGGAAGCCACAACTGAAATACTCGCCAATTCAACTAAGGATGGAAAATCAATACTGTATACTACCCATTGGGAGGTTGGAGAATGTGGAAGTCGATGTGGCGGGGGTGAAGACGCACACTGAATTTGAGGTGATTGACATCATGGGGGATAAGGACCCATACCCGACACTCCTTGGGATCGATTGGGCCTATGAAAACTATGCTGTCATCGACCTAAAGAAAGAAATGATGATTTTCGAAGCAGAAGGATTAAGGGTGATCCAACCCTTGGACCCCTATCAAGGACCTAGGTTCATAGAGCTAGTAGATGATAGGGATGAACCAAGAATGCTAGACCAGCTTTACATGCTCACAATAGGGAAGAGGGAAGATTATATAAATCCCATGGCAGGAGGCTCCATTAGCTGGAGAAGTATCCAAAGCTCAGAGACCAGCTGAAAACCTAAATGGGATGCATGGCATCAAGGTGGGTATGAACTAAACACTAAATGATGTGCAATGGTAACCTGAGTAAATTGGATAGGAACAAAGATGGGCGACTATCCCAAATATTATGGCCTTGAACCAGTGGACGCCTTCTTGAATAGGATAGACCAAGAAATAACAGAGGATAAAAATATTCCCTTTCTTGATATCGCCCTCATGGCAACACCGAAAATATGGTGGAAGATGCAACACAATGCACTAAGAGACTAGAAGAGCATCAAACAAGCCATGAAGGAAAGATTTTCTTGGGAGGAAGATCAACCACAGGATAAGGCAAGTTACTAGGGGGATTCAAATCCTGAGAAGCACATCGAAGATTGCGTAAGAAATTGGAGGAGAGAGGGAATGTTGAAGGATCAATGAGTACATGCATTTATACATACACTCGGAACTGCCCCTTGAGCTTGGCATGTACAAGAGGAGATTTGGCGGCATACGACAGATTGAGATGCATTGGAGGTACAATTTGTTAGCAAAATTTTCATTCAGAGGTGTTATAGACATTTTTGTGCCTCGCGACATGGAGCATGAAATGTCAATAATTACAGGGATCCTCAGTCCCTAAACATGTTGTTCTTACCCCTAAAAGAACAAGGTCATCAAACCACAGCACTTCCAATCAGTTCTCCACCTGAAAACACTCAAAAACAGGCCTTTTTTGGATCATGTCAGCTGCTCCACTGAGCATCTGCGCTGGAATGCAACTGCTCCTCCTTGTACCTGCGCTGGAAGTCAAATCTAATGAAGGCTACCTGCGCTGGGCGAGATTGGCCAAGTGGCACAGTCATTCTGCAAGGTGTCAACTGCCCAGGAAGCTTCCAAACTGACACTTGGTTCATGAGATTCGCCCTGTGATGAGTAAGAGGTACTTGATCTCCATGTGTAAGCAAGGATCTCCAAGTGGACTCAATGACTGAAGATTAACTAAAGTGGGAGAGGACACTAGTCAGCTTTATGCCAGCCTCAAGCTGACTCATCCTTTCTCCATTTCTCCTATATATAGAGCTCTTCTATGAGGTCTAAGGAGGCTGGAATTTTGTGTAAAGCAAGGTGGTGCTGTTGGTTTACAGTTAGAGCTATTGGGTGATTGTTTTACTAGAGGTGAAGAGGAGAGTTCTTGCTGCTGGGGAGGTGCTGCTGGATTGGAGCCATCAATGGTTGTAACCTTCTCAGAACCCTGTTACTTCTATCAATAAAGTTTTGCATGTTCTCCTATATACTTGTATTGCATTGATGTATTGTATGTACATGTATATTTGATTCACTCTAATCCATGCATCAGTTATGAGTACTTGTATCTTGTAGTTTCCTCTCTTGTTTGTGCAGGATCTGTGTGTAGCTGGACCGGCAAAGAGAGCAAGGAGCTGGGAACAAGGGACAAAGAGAGAGGACAAGGATCGACTAAGCGAAAGACACCAGGTTGGTTAATCTTTTCTTCCTTCTCTCTGTACTTTCATAAAGGAAAATATCAAAGTTTTACTTTCAGTTGTTGCTAAAGACTGTCACCTTTAGAGTAGGGATAGGGTCATCCGCGTCGGATACTTTTCCCCACAACAAAATGGCGACTCCGCTGGGGAGCCTAGTATCTTGTTGGTGTTTGTAGTATTTTGCTATTCATTTCTTGAAGAAAAGAGTACCAAATCGAAAAGCTTTTGACTATATCAAAAGCGAAGTAGAGGGACTGCTACTCTTGCTCATTTGCTGAGAAAATTCAAGATTTGAAGAGCTTATATACAAAAGACTCTTTACTCTTTGTGATAGCTTTTCATCCTCTTGATCATCCCTTAGCCTGTACTTGACCTATAGCTTTTTATTTCAGCAAAAACAGTGCATTTTTGAGCTTTTTATGACCCAGAATTCCTTGGAAACGCAACTCTCGTGTCTCAGTGCAGGCTGTCCACAGGCAGTCTGCATTCCAGTGCAGGTACTCCCTTCGGGAACTGCGCTGAGAATCAAACTGATAGACCAGAGCCTGCGCTGGTCCAGTTAGCCAGTGTCTTGCTGAGGTTTCCCTTTGTGTCTGAGCCCTGTTTTCACTGAATTTTTTGCTGATTGCTTGCTGGTCATTGTACTTGCTGTAAACCATTCTCCTTGACATTATTCCGCCTCAGTTGTGTGATGAAACTGTGAATGTTCTTTCAGTATTTCTTGTTTCAGTTACAGTTTCCCATTGTGAAAAGCGAACCAGTATAGCTGTGGCCTCTTAGATCCTGAACTGTAAAAGTGTCTTTGTGATCTTATGAGCTAGTTGTATTACTGTTCATGGCTGTTTGAGTTTGTTTGTTTTTCATTTTATGGTTTGAATCTATACATTTCCTGTGTTTAAACAAGTTGATCATAAGGTGTCTTTTTGATTTTGGGCAAGCTTGTTTATTTCTGCTTGAAATTAGATTCAAAATTATACAACAGTTTTCCTTTCTGTCTTACATCAACATTAAGGATAACGAAAAGAAATACATGCATTGTGCATTTTGCATTTGACTGTGTGCTTGACGATTTAGGAAAATGTGCATTTTAGTGTGTGTTCTATGATCTGTGGAAAAAGTTGTGTCTTTCTTTTCCCTCAGTAGATTAAGGTTTTCAAAGTTGAAAGATTGAAAAGATTTGCTTCTCATTCTTAGATTGCATATAGGAAGTTGTATATATACATCTCGTGGCGACCCTGAAAGGCAAACTGTTAAGCAAGATCAACATTAAAATAAACTCAATTTACATAACAACGCTTTGTAACTTAACGCAAACATCTAGAGGTCTAGGTAGAGACGTGTTCCGGCGTCGTTAAACATAGTGACTGTCGATCTCTACGAAGGTGGGTGATTCCTCCTGAGAGTCGGTGGCACTAACACGGACTTGTGCTCTCGCGTACCGTCGTGTATATTGGGAGACCCCTATAGTCTTTTATCCTTTATCCTTAGGAAACCGTGTCGGCCGCCCTACTGATCGCGATGCAGTGAACACAGCATTCACGAAGATCGACCACCCGTACCGTAAAACGTATTCTGTGGTTTCGCGAAAGGTTTGGCACACCCTCTGCCTAGATCTCCAGAGCAGTTTCTTTTGGCCTTTTTCAAACTCTATAACTGAAAAAGTCCAACCGAGCATTTGTCACTTCGGGCTCGTTAATACATCGAAGGCAACTAGAGTCATCTTTAGCTTTTTCTCGACTCTTAAAACATGAAAAAGCAAGTTTGTGTCTAAAAGCGTCGTTAATAAAATTTATTTTAAGCGGAACATAATCACCTGTTATTCCCAGGTTGATCTTTCAGTTGAAAAGTATGGAGCCCACCAACCAAGGAAGTAACCTTGGCGGAAGTCCAAATCCCTTCTCCTCTTGGGGAGATGTTGGTGTGCCTCATATGGCTACATTGTCACTTCCAGGATTGACAATCGGCCTCCCTGTATGGCTCTTTTCAACTAATGTAGTCCAGATCGCCACTAATCCTGAGCAGTCGAATCAACAGTCAGAAAAATCTAGAACTACCCACCAGCCTTCCACTTCTTATGATACTTCCTCTGATCCTTCATCTTCGCAAGGTAGAGCTGGCAAAAGTCAGCCTCCCAAGGAGAAGAAGGAAAAGAAGAAGAGAGAAAAGAAGCAGAAGGAGCCTCTGGCGAAGGTGACTGGGGGCAAGCAGAAGAAAGCTGACAAAAACCCACACACTGCACCGACCGGGCCTAAATCACCATGTGTCATTTGCAAAGGGATCCATTTCCATCGTGATTGTCCTTGTATTCCCCGGATACTAAGGGACTGGTCCCCAAGGTTGCACAATCCGGTAGCATCAACCTCTGGTTGTCATGTTGATTGCATTCCGTCAACTAGCGAGAGTGAAGGACGAAGAAGGGGACCAAGATCACCCTGTCTATTGTGTGAAGGCAATCATGCCATCCACAAATGTCCATTCTTAGATGAGGCAAAGAGAGTTTTGGAAGATCGCCCGGTTTCACCGTTGCGACTTCCTCCTGGATATCAAAAACTCGCACCTAATCCCTCGATAGTTGAAAATCCTGTTGACCCGCTCAAGTGGTCAGCTGAAGTGTCGGTCATTGAGAATGAACCTACTGAATCCAGACCAGACGAAAGTCTAAAGGTCGAAATGGCAGTTGACTCGGTTCTTCCTTCAGAGGTTTCATCGTCCAATGACTCCGTCATTGAAGATCCGTCTTCAAATGACACTGTCGCTGAAGAGTCATCTTCATGCGACACCCTAGCTGAAGAGAATAAGGACGACACCATCCAGGTTCTTTTCATCAGCACCGACTCTGATGAGCGTCAGGGCAATGCGCCCATTCCTTTATCGCAGGAAGGAACAACATCAGGGTCATATCCGGCCGTATACTCGGTCCCACCACCAAGCAACCTGGTTGTATCCTTTGATTGGAATCAACTAGGCAGACCCCGGTTACCAGCCAGTATACCATTCAGAATCATTGTCCAGATCTATAGAATGATTATGGCTGGTACTATCATTGATGAAGGGGCGTCTGTGAGTATCCTTTCCTCTATTGCTTGGAAAGCACTGGGTTCCCCAACGCTTTTACCTGAGTTGAGAAATCTCTCAGGTTTTGATAAAGGAACCAGTCGACCATTAGGGATCCTCCCCAATGTACCTGTTACATTGAAAGGGAAGACCGTCAATATGAACGTGTTGGTCGTCCAAGGACCCTTGGATTATAACCTACTCCTCGGACGTGACTATATTTATTGCATGGAAGCGATAGTCTCCTCACTCTTTAGAGTAATGTGTTTTCCACACGAAGGAAGGATGGTCAAGCTCGTAGACCAACTTTCATTTCCGGGATCTCGCATCGCAAATAGTCAAATACCAATCCTAAATGGTCTGTTCACTCAAGATACGCCTCCACCCCCGGTCCTCCTTCCCGATGAGCGCGAGTGATTCGGAAAGAAAGACTAGGACCCAGGGGGCATGCACCCTGGTCTGCTTCGGGCAAAAGAAACCCCGGGTATAAGGAAGAATTTCCGCAGAAGAACATGACTAGTCCGTACCCCGTCCGTGGAAGGAAGTGGGGTTGTTCTGGAATAATATTCTTTTGTTAAAGTTATGTGTTTGGCAAAAGAGTCATTCACCTTTGTCTAAAAAAGTGGGCAATGCCCAAGTAGGAATTCCCTTATTGCGACAAGTAGTAAACATCTTTGAATTCAAGCCTCGCCCATTAAAACATATGTTTTGAAGGATAAGCAGGGGCAGCCTACAAAGAAGGGGACTATATTGTTGTGACAGAGGGTAACCATCTTTGGACAACCCAATGATAGACACCGCCGAAGAAAGAGATTGATTTGCTGCAGCGAATAGAACCCTCTTCGGATAATAAGAAAGAGGCAAGCCTCCCTCAATAATACCAATGTTTTGTCTTTGAGTAGTGTTCTTCTATTGTCACAAATAGCTGTTTGTTAAAAGTGGGCCGACGGGAAGCCTGAGTACTGCATAAGACCCCTTAAAATAACGAGAAGACAAGTATCGTTAACATTAGATTGGCAAGATGACAAGTAACTGTGAACACCCAAAGAAAAGAAAAGGTAGGGGAGAGGAGGGGCAGCCTCGAAATTCTATCCTATACCTGGGGGCATGCAAACTTTTGGAATGCAAGCAAGGGACGACTATTTATTTTTTAAATTTTTAGGTCCTCCCTTTAAACCTGTAGGTCTAACCCGTTAAACTCGTAGGATTAGCCGTTTCTGACCTTGCATGAAGAAAGCCTGTGGGGCAAAAGTAAAATTTGCCAAAATTGGAGCATAGCTTTGTGAGATAAAGCTCTTTAAAAAATAGTTGTCTCACAGGAGGCGTTCTTATTATGACTGGTATATCGAGCAGTTTTAGCATATAGTTCATGCTCGTTAAAAAATAAACGCAAAATTCGAGCAGTTTTATGACTGAATTTATGCTCGTTAAAAAATAGAAAAGTGTGAGCAAAAGTTTCCCCCAGAGTTCAAGCTCATGGAAAAAATGAACCGATAAATAACCTTTTGAGATCGTAAATTCATCAGCCATAAGAGCCTTGGTCGTGTTTTCATCCATCACCTCCACCGTCATTTGGCCGATCATTCACTTCCATTTGTGTGTTTACCTCTTTTGAGAAACAGCTGCGAAGAGTGATTTCACCTAGCCATCCTTGTGACACTGCCGTGATTGGAAAATTCCAACCTGTACCTGGAATCTGTAGCTATCCCTGTTTATCACTCGTTCCTCAAAAGACGAGTCTTCTTTGAGCTCTTTTCACTGACTCGTAAAATATGAAAAGTTTGCCGAGTTTTGGCCTTCCAGCTCGTTAAATAACCGGAACGCTATCCCTCCTCTAAATTTTAATCTTTTTGGACCTGAGGGATTATTGCACAAAAGGATCGAGCGCTTGTCTTGTTCGGCTCGTTAAAAGTACCGAATAGCCATCCCTTCTGTATTGTTTTATACTTTTTCGGACTTAAGGGATTAGCTGACGAAAAAGGAATTATGGAGTTAACTTTCTGTACCTTTTTAGACTCTCTAAAAATGAAAAGGACCGAGTTTTCCTTGTCGTTAGACTCGTTAAAATGATTAAATAGCGACAAACTTGTCTTTAGACGAGAACGAGTTTCCCTATCGCTAGGCTCGTTAAATCATAGCGATGGGCTTGCCCGAAGGGCAGGTTATAGAACAAGCATATGTTATCCTCCTCAAGCTTGACAAAAATAAAGAGGTACTGGTCAGAAATGACTGGGGAAAAATTGGGAGAACATCAAAGTTTAATGGTAGCAAGTCACTCTTGAACATGACACTTTTCCTCCGTACCACATCGGGTTGGGTTGTTTCATTCACCGGTCTCATCACCATGGTCCTCGCCAAACCATCCACATTTGGGGTAATGCTACCGATCCATTGCATTAGTGTCGTTATATGTTCAAGAGGGGTCATTCTGAAAGTGTCAACCGTGTCCCATCCACTGCCATACATTATCCTTCATCCATTCATGATCGCCACCCTGAATCATATGTCACAGTTTGTTTTCACCTCCGCTAAAATCATTAGCTCCGTTCCGTGTCATTGATGTGGGATTCATTAAGGCCCTCCTTTGACGAATCGCTTCTTGTCGACTTCAGCTCATTATCCAAGAAGTTGATCTAGGAACACCCCCATCAGTACTTTGAAGCTTGCATGCCTCAATGGCAAGTTTCTCACTTCCGGCGACAGGTATACATCAATGACCTTCGACCAGAAGATTTTGCGTGGCGTTCGACGCCAAGTCCTTTATTCACGCCACGTGAATTGTACTGCAGTACCTTGAGGGTCATTGTCATTATTGGTGATTCCTCTCGCGCTTGTTAACGGTTTTCATTATTGGCCGGTAATCAAGCGATGTCTTTCCATGTTCGACTTCAGCGAAATTCTCACATGGATCGACTTGTACTTAGAGTGAAGATCGAACGAGTTTGAAGACCTCGGATCTAGTTTCATCCATCCGGGCTGCGATATATATTCAGGAAATATAAAAGCATTTGTCATGTACATCATTGCAGCAGATGATCATCCTATCAAAGGATGATAATTTCAGCAGAAAATTATCAGTCTACCATCAGACGATCGTCTGTCATATGTACCAAAATGTATTTATAAAGCTGATCATGGGAATGCCCGCCTCAGCTAGATCATGAAAACAGAATGAAAAATAATGTATTGTATTGTATTGTATTACAGGGCGCCTCCTCAGCACTGGAATGAACTTCGGACCCTCTAGATAAAGCATTTCACCCGATAAACGGCCTCATACTTTAGGGGGCAACTGTTATAGACATTTTTGTGCCTCGCGACATGGAGCATGAAATGTCAATAATTATAGGGATCCTCAGTCCCTAAACATGTTGTTCTTACCCCTAAAAGAACAAGGTCATCAAACCACAGCACTTCCAATCAGTTCTCCACCTGAAAACACTCAAAAACAGGCCTTTTTTGGATCATGTCAGCTGCTCCACTGAGCATCTGCGCTGGAATGCAACTGCTCCTCCTTGTACCTGCGCTGGAAGTCAAATCTAATGAAGGCTACCTGCGCTGGGTGAGATTGGCCAAGTGGCACAGTCATTCTGCAAGGTGTCAACTGCCCAGGAAGCTTCCAAACTGACACTTGGTTCATGAGATTCGCCCTGTGATGAGTAATAGGTACTTGATCTCCATGTGTAAGCAAGGATCTCCAAGTGGACTCAAGGACTGAAGATTAACTAAAGTGGGAGAGGACACTAGTCAGCTTTATGCCAGCCTCAAGCTGACTCATCCTTTCTCCATTTCTCCTATATATAGAGCTCTTCTATGAGGTCTAAGGAGGCTGGAATTTTGTGTAAAGCAAGGAGGTGCTGTTGGTTTACAGTTAGAGCTATTGGGTGATTGTTTTACTAGAGGTGAAGAGGAGAGTTCTTGCTGCTGGGGAGGTGCTGCTGGATTGGAGCCATCAATGGTTGTAACCTTCTCAGAACCCTGGTACTTCTATCAATAAAGTTTTGCATGTTCTCCTATATACTTGTATTGCATTGATGTATTGTATGTACATGTATATTTGATTCACTCTAATCCATGCATCAATTATGAGTACTTGTATCTTGTAGTTTCCTCTCTTGTTTGTGCAGGATCTGTGTGTAGCTGGACCGGCAAAGAGAGCAAGGAGCTGGGAACAAGGGACAAAGAGAGAGGACAAGGATCGACTAAGCGAAAGACACCAGGTTGGTTAATCTTTTCTTCCTTCTCTCTGTACTTTCATAAAGGAAAATATCAAAGCTTTACTTTCAGTTGTTGCTAAAGACTGTCACCTTTAGAGTAGGGATAGGGTCATCCGCGTCGGATACTTTTCCCCACAACAAGAGGTGATGAGGCACACATGATAGAGACACTCCAGGTGATAGAGCGGGTTCTGTTCACCCTAGAGCCATTGGTTGAAGGAGGGCCTGATGAAAATTTTCTGCAATATCTGTATGACATGGAGTCACCAGGATATGCGACCTATGACAAGGTGGACATAGAGCTAGAGGAGGATGGGTTGGATGGATTGAGACACCTAACCTTCGAGGAAATAGAAGGAGAGAGGGACATCCGGGAGAGCCCCTCAACAGGAGGTGCCCACCTTCTACCAATGAAACTAAGAAAACAAAATGTTGGGATGGAGGATAAGCCCAAAATAACATCTGTGGGAGACTACTGGGACGAACAGACCACAAAAGATATTTTTTACCTACTACAGGAATATCAGGACCTATTCCCAGCCTCAGTAGTAGAGCTGAAGGGGATAAAAGGAAATATAGGGGAAATGAAGATTGTTTTGAGATCAGATGCCTAGCCGGTAAAGCATAGACCGTACAGATTAAACCCAAGGGTGAAGGAGAAAGTTAAGAAGGAGATCAACAAAATGTTGGAAGAAAGAATTATATTTCTGGTAGATGAAGCTGAGTGGATAAGCCTAATAGTCATACAAAACAAGAAGGATGCAACCAAGATCAGAGTATGTGTTGATTATAGAAGCCTTAACAACGCATGTGTGCATGACCCATTCCCGACACCTTTCAGTGATGAAGTCCTAGACAATGTGGTGGGGAACGAAGCATATTCATTCACAGATGGATTTTTGGGGTACCACCAAGTTTGAATAGCTAAGGAGGATAAAAGAAAAACAACATTCACTACTAAGTGGGGGTCATATGCATACAATGTGATGCCATTCAGACTAAAGAATGCACCAGCGGTCTTCTCAAGGATTGTCATAGCTGCATTTCGAGACTATATTCACAAGTTTCTAGAGGTGTACATGGATGACTGGATAGTGTATAGTTTGTTAAAACAACACACCAGCTTATTAAGAGTAATGTTTGAAAGGTGCAGGCAACTGCAGATTTCTTTAAACCTCAAGAAATGTATCTTCGCAGTCCCATTTGGAACACTACTAGGCCATATCGTCTGCAAGGATGGAGTATGTGTAGACCCAACGAAGGTTGCAACAATTGTCCACATGGAACCACCACGCAACATAAAACAACTAAGATCAACTCTAGGTCATATAGGGTACTACCGATGATTCATCAGGAACTACGCATCAATCACAACCCCACTGGAAAAATTGCTGAAGAGAACGGAGGAGTTCATTTGGACTGAGGATTGTCAGACAACTCTGAATAAGTTAAAGGAAAGGTTGGTAAGCGCACCTATACTCGTATATCCCGATTGGAACAAAATGTTCCATGTGCACATTGATGCATCAGGTATAGCACTGGGAGCGGTCTTAGCGCAGCCAGGGGAGAAGAATATGGACCACCCGGTGTACTATGCTAGAAAAAAATTTATCAACTACGAAGAGGAACTATAGAACAACTGAGAGAGAAGCCATGGAAATGGTTTATTCTCTCTAAAAGTTCAGGCATTGTTTATTGGGCGCACCATTCAAATTATTTATAGACCATTCCACGCTCAAATACTTGGTAAACAAGCTAGTACTAGAAGGGAGAATATGCTAATGGCTGTTGCTATTACAAGAATTCATTTTCGAGGTTGTCATAAACCTCGACAGGATAAATGTGGGACTAGACCACCTCTTGCAACTAGAGACAAGGGAGAATGAAGGAGCGGTGGATGATCGATTTCCCGACGTCGACTTATTAAGAATAGAGGCAATCCTAGATCAGCTAGAAGAAATCGCCACATTATTAACAATAGGTTATTGTCTAGAAGGATATACAGGAACACAAGGACGAAACCTGGTAGTAAGGGTCGTAGATTACTATCTGATCATAGGACACCTCTACAAGATGGGCTTAGATCAAATACTGAGGTGCTACATCCTCCAACATGAAAGAAATGATGTGCTATGGGAATGCCACGCGGGGTTGCAGGAGGCCATGTGGGAGGTAAAGCCACCGCAAGAAAGATATTACACGCAAGACTTTGGTGGCCAACTATTCATAAAGATTCTAAAGAATTTTCTAAGAGTTGTGATGTCTGTCAAAGAGTCAGAAAGCCTTTCTGATGGGATGAGCTACCTCTACACCCTGTCCACATAGTGAAAATCTTTGATAAATGGGTAGTAGATTTCATTGGACCCATTACACCACCGACGAGGCACTCATGAGTGAGATACATAATAACAGCAACATAATACCTCACTTGGTGGGTAGAAGTAGCAACTTTCAAGGACTGTATAATGAAAATAGCTGCAAAGTTTATTTTCGAGAACATAGTCTCAAGGTTTGGATGCCCGAGGAGCCTCACAAGCGACCAGGGAACACACTTTCTAAATGAAACCATTGAGACTCTGCTGAGGACCTTCAAAAATTAGCATAACAAGAGTATCCCCTATCACCCACATGCCAATGATACAGTGCAAGCATTCAACAAAATCATGGAGAAATGGCTAACAAAAGTCATGTCAGCCAACAGAGACGAGTGGGATGAAAGAATACCCACAAATCTATGGGTGTATAGGACAACAGTAAAGAGACTTCATAAGCAAAATTCGTTTAAGCTAGTATACAGAAGGGAAGTTGTTTTTATAGCAGAATTTATATTACCAAGTATGTTCATATCTAAAGCCACAAGAAAGACGAATATCATAGCCTTGTGGCACAGACTGGGTCAGTTGTTGGAACTTGACGAAACCCGCTTCTTGGCCGAGTTTCATTAGTTAGTGGAGCAGAGAAGGCAAAAAGCATGGCATGATAGGAATATCAACAAGAAGACTTTTGAAATAGGGGAGCGGATAATCCTATATGACAACAAGTTCTAGAAGTTCCCAGGGAAACTGAAAATGCACTGGTTAGGCTCGTTTATAGTCACAAAAATCAAATATTCAAGAGCAGTAAGGCTCACGTAATTGTATGGAGTCCTACTACATGGATGGGTGAATGACACACACCTGTCTAGTCATGTCATAAAAATGAGCAGAAGGATAGTAAGGTTGCCGCAACAACTTCATCATGCCGCAACCCATTTGTGGTTTTGAGGGGGGGGAAGAAGAGGTAGAGTTAGTAGTCACACATGTAATCCCTGTCAGCAAGGTACATGTGGGCATGCACTTTTTCTAGACTTTATGATCACACGCTGTACCTATCCTTTCCGCCGTACCAATAGTCATTTCCATATTAAGTAACTAATAATGCAATTGTCAAAGTAGGAGCCAAATATATTTTCCCATTAAGTACATAATTAGTTAATAAATGACCCCATCACGACAAAATAAGTATGCCATGCAACCCACTCTGTACTTTCCCAGTCCACATCATGGTTGTCACGTCCAGGTTGGCCGACGACGACAAGGTAAAGCTAGAACATGTTGGGTGTGGAGCATGATTATTTAGAGGTCTTTCTTTCAGCCGGATGTATACCCCTAGAATATTGTGCACCTGTCCATGTGGGGGGGTGCGGGGGGGGGGGACTTGTCCCCCCTGCGGGGGTCCGAGGGGGCTAATCCACCCCAATAGGTGGGTCAGGGGGCCAACGGTCCCTCGACAGGGGTTTCGGGGGCAACGCCTCCGAAGCTAAAAAAAATGTAAAATTGCCTTGTAAAAGTATAGTAATTTCTAGTCAATTTGGGTCGTTCATTAGGTAGATGATCTGATGGTAGAATTTATATTTAGTTTAGGGTTTTTTTCCCTAGAAGGCAACCCCCTCTCTTTGTCTAAGGGTATTGTATTGAAGTTATGTAATAGATGTGTATTCTCATAGCGAGAAACAAATATTTGAGACTGTGAGAGAAAGCAGAGGATATTACAACATATCTATTGTAGGTTGTGTCTCTTCATTTTGCTAGATAATAGAAAGGAAGGACTGGATGTTCGGGGTGGACATAGCCAAAACTGGGTGAACCACGTATATCTGTGTCTCTCTGGTTTTATGTGTTTGTGTTTTTCCTCATATTATATGTCTTGCATTTCTCTGTCATATATAATATTTTTCTAACAACTGGTATTAGAGCCGAAGGTCTATTTGGTTGATAAACTCGCAGGAAAGAAGGGTTCCTCATTCGAGTGGGAGAAATGGCGAAAGATGGTAAGTTCAGGGTCGAGAAATTTAATGGCCAAAACTTCCCATTGTGGAAGATGTAGATGGAAGATTATTTGTATCAGAAAGATCTGTACCTACCATTGAGCGGAAAAAAAAAGAAGCTGACGACTATGATAGATGCAGAATGGAACATTCTCGATAGAAAGGCACTCAGAATAGTACGATGGTGCCTCGCAGTGTCGGTCTCCTTCAACATTTCAAAGGAAACAACGACAGAGGGTTTGATTCAGGCGTTGGCGAAACTATATGAAAAACCCTCGGCATCAAACAAGGTATTTCTTATGAAACAATTATTTAATATGAAGATGGATCTTTTGCAGACCATTTAAATGATTTTAATACAGTTACAAGCCAGTTAAGTTATGTAGGGGTAAACTTTGATGATGAAGTTAGAGCTCTGTTATTCTTGTGCTCATTGCCAGAAAGTTGGAATGGTTTAGTAATGGCCATTAGTAACTCTGTTTCTGAATCTAGTACTTTAAAGTTTGATGATGTTGTCGGTGCTATCCTTAGCGAGGAAATGCAACGGAAAAGCTTTGGTGATACATCGGGTAATGCTTTGAGTGCAGAGTATAGGGGAAGAAGAATGGAAAGAGGAAAGAGCTCAAGATATCATAGTAAATCAAGGAAAGGAAGATCCAAGTCCAGATCGGGGATAGTGTGTTGGAAATGTGGAAAGAAAGGATATCTAATGAAAGAGTGTAGATCTCGGAAGGGAAAAGAAGGAGATGCACAACAAGAAAACAGTCATGAAGAAAATGTGACAGGTGAGGTGTTACAAAATGCTTTGATTATTTATTTCGAAAATATTATTGATTCCTAGGTGGTAGATTTAGGGGCCTCATTCCATGCCACACCTGATAAGAAATATTTTCATGACTATGTTCAAGGAGATTTTGGACAAGTCCGTTTGGGTGATGATAAACCCTATAAAATTGTTGGAATGGATAAGGTTCTTGTAAAACAACAGAATGGAAACCAATGGCTACTAAAGGAGGTAATGCATGTTCTAGATCTGAAGAAAAATCTGATTTCAACAGGGTAGTTAGGTGGTGAAGGTTGTGTGACAACTTTCACAGATAAAGCTTGGAAGGTCACCAAAGGAGACCTGGTAATAACAAAAGGTGAAAAGGTTGGTACATTGTATTTATGTAATGGTATTTTTAACTCTGTTAATGCTTTAACTTCCAAAGGAGCAGATGTAACATTATGGCATCATAGGCTCGGACACATGAGTGAGAAGGGGATGAAGATCCTTCACGCAAGGAATTTGTTGCCAGGTTTAAAGAATGTTGATTTGGACTTCTGTGAGAATTGAATTTATGGAAAACAGAAGAGAGTTAGATTTCTCAGAGTTGGGAAAGAAAATAAGAGAGAAAAAATTAGAGCTTATGCATACAGATGTATGGGGACCTACTCAAGTATCATCTCTCGATGGCTCTCGTTATTATGTTACTTTTATTGATGATGCAACTAGAAAAACTTGGATTTATTGTATTTAGAATAAATCTGATGTACTTGATACTTTCAAGAAATGGAAAGATTTGGTTGAGATTGAGACAGGAAAGAAATTAAAGTGTCTTAGATTAGATAATGGAGGTGAATATTGCAGCAAAGAGTTTGATAGGTACTGTTCAGAGCATGGAATTCGCAGAGAGAAGAAAGTTCCAAGAACACCACAAGACAATGGTGTGTCAGAAAGGATGTACAGAACAATCATGGAGTGTGCAAGGTGCATTAGATTGCATGCAAGGTTGCCTTTACAATTTTGGGCAGATGCTGTAGATATTGTTGTTTATCTAATAAACAAAGGGCCTTCAAGTTCCTTGGATGGTGGAATTCCATAGGAAGCATGAACAGGTAAAAAGGTAAACTACTCCTTTTTAAAGCCTTTTGATTGTGAGGCCTTTATCCATATTAATAAAGAAAATAGAACAAAGCTTGAGGCAAAATCAAATAAATGTACCTTTATTGGATAGAGTGTTAATGATTTTGGTTATTGCTTATATGATTATGAAAATCACAAAATCATTAGGAGAAAAGATGTAATATTCAATGAAAAGGTCTTGTATAAGAATCAGTTGCAGGAAAAGAAACAGGAAAAAGAAAACAAGGAATACATAGTTCTTGATGAGATCACTGAAAAAGTAAAGTTGCATGAAAATAATAATAATCAACGACCACAACAACAACGACCACCACAACAGCAACAGGCACTCCAAACACCTGAAAGTGGTGTTAGAAGATCTACCAGGATAAGTATACCACCTGAACGATACTCTCCTTCATTATATTATTTATTGTTGACTGATTCTGGTGAACCCAAATTTTATGAAGAAGCAATGCAGGTTGAAAGCAGGAAGAAGTGGGAGCTAGCCATGGAAGAAGAGATGGACTCCTTAATGCATAATTAGACTTGGGACTTAGTCAGGTTGCATGCAGGTAAAACTACACTACAGAATAAATGGGTTTACAGGATGAAGGAAGAAGATGGAGGAAAATAGAGGTACAAAGCTATCTACTTGTGGTGAAGGGGTTTACACAGAAGAAAGGTATTGATTTTGATGAAATATTTTCTCCTGTTGTTAAAATGACTTCAAGCACAACTATTTTAAGTCTAGTAGTAGTTGAAGATTTGCATCTTGAGCAGTTATATGTAAAGACAACCTTTCTCCATGGGGATTTGGAGGAAGATATATATATATGTAACAACCACAAGGATATGAGGTAAAAGGGAAGGCGAAACTAGTGTGCAGGTTGAAGAAGAGCATGTATGGCTTAAAACAGGCTCCAAGGCAGTGGTATCTATAATTTGAAAAGTTTATGTCTGAACAAGGTTATACTAGATGTCACTCTGATCATTGTGTTTATCTGAAAAAGCAAAATGATGGCAGCTATATTATATTGTTATTGTATGTAGATGACATTCTTGTTGCAGGGTCTAACATGTAAGAAATAAATGTGCTCAAAAGAAAATTGACAATTTCATTTGCAATGAATGATTTGAGAGCTGCAAAACAAATCCTTGGTATGAGAATATAACTAGAGACAGGAAAAATCACAAATTAACATTGTCTCAGAATGAGTACATACAAAAGGTGTAGAAAAGATTTAATATGCTCAATGCAAAACCAGTTAGTACACCTTTTGCTAGCCATTTCAAACTTAGTAAGGAGATGTGCCCAAAGACCCATGAAGACATGGATTATATGTCTAAAGTTCCATATGCATCAGCAGTTGGAAGCTTAATGTATGCAATGGTCTGCACAAGGCTTGATATTGCACATGCAGTGGGAGTTGTAAGAAGGTACATGAAAAATCCAGGAAAAGAACATTGGATGGCAGTGAAATGGATTGTTAGATATTTGAGAGGTACCAAAAATCAAGAATTATGCTTTGGTGGTTCAAACATTTCTCTACAGGGATATGTTGATGCAGATATGGCAGGTGACAGAGATAACAGGAGGAGCACTACAAGATATGTATTTACTGTAGGTTGAAAAACTGTCAGTTGGATTTCAAAAATTCAAAGTGTTGTTGCACTTTCAACAACATATGCAGAGTATGTTGTTGCTACAGAGCTAGTAAAGAAATGATTTGGTTACAAAGGTCTATGGATGAATTGGGTAAGAAGCATGATATGGGCACGTTATACAGTGATAGCCAAAGTGCCATTCATATTGCAAAGAACTCAGAATTTCATTCCAAGACTAAACACATATAGCTCAAGTACCATTTCATATGATCAGTGTTGGAAGATGAATAGTTAAAGCTGGAAAAGATACACACTAGCGAGAATCCTGCAGATATGCTAACAAAAGTTGTAACCAAGGAGAAACTGAGAATATGCTCAGTTTCAATTGGTCTTCAAGGATGATGATGAAGATGAGAAACAACCAGGTCCAAAGAGGAGTCATTGTCCAGCAAATGAAGCAGTAGTGGAGTTGCTACAATCATTCTCCAAGTGGGAGATTGTTGGGTGTGGAGCACGATTATTTAGAGGTCTTTGTTTTAGTCGGATGTATACCCCAGGAATATTGTACACCCCTCCACACGGGGGGGTATGGGGGGGACTTATCGCCCCCGCGGGGGCCTAGGGGAGCTAAACCCACTCGGCTGGGGGGTCCGGGGGCCAGTGGTCCCCTGACGGGGTTTCGGGGGCAGCGCCCCAGAAGCTAAAAACAAAGGTAAAATTGCCTTGTAAAAGTATAGTAATTTCTAGTCAATCTGGGCCGTTCATTAGGAAAATGATTTGATGGTAGAATTTATGTTTAGTTTAGGGTTTTTTTCCATAGAAGGTAACCCTCTCTCTTTGTATGAGGGTATTGTATTGAGGTTGTGTAATAGATGTGTATTCTCAAAGCGAGAAACAGATAGGTGAGATTGTGAGAGAAAACATAGGATATTACGGTGGATCTGTTGTAGGTTGTGTCTCTCATTTTGCTAGATAATAGAAAGGAAGGACTAGCTGTTCAAGGTGGACATAGCCCAAATTGGGTGAACCACATATATCTATGTCTCTCTGGTTTTATGTGTTTGTGTTTTTCCACATATTATATGTCTTGCATTTCTCTGTCATATATAATATTTTTCTAATAGAACACATGGGAAAGTTGCTGGAGTAATTAGTTGCTAAGGTCCAGTCAATCAGGAAACGTCGTGTCAAGTCTGGCTACTTAATTTGTAGGATAATGAAGGGCATTCCAGGACTTCAATCGTAGATAGAATAAGAATTACAGAGCCGCTTTGAAGAATAGTTGTAGAGACAGAGAAGCAGGAAAGCTCAATTGTATATTGTTTATCACAGGCAAAAGGATATGGCGAAAGGAATTGTATCCATCCCGTAGGACACATTAGATGAAATAAGTGAAATGGTCGATAACTTGTATCGAAAATATGACAAGGCGAATTTGGTTGAAAATGATTTTATAGACTATTTCCAGTTCGCAGCCATGAAAAGAGAAGTTTATGCGAAGGATTTCTAGAAGGAGGATGGTACCAAGACCTCCAGGGTCAGGGAGGAGTTTAAAGGGCTATAGAGATCAAAGTTACTCCATTTGAGGAATTTACCTATGTTTGGCACCTAATTCACAATAATGCAATGTACCAAACCTTTGGTGAGTAGGATGCACGGAGGATCATTGTGGTTGGACAAGGAATATCCCAGCCATGTGGAGGATATTAGTCATCTAATAGGGTTGTATGCGGGAGGGAATGCAGTTAACAGAGCATTCTAGATAGGGGCTAAGAGAGCCAAGAAGCAGTCTCAGGATAATATCTATGCCAGATATGGCACTGAGCGGGGTGGGAGAGCAACAAAGTTGGATATAATCAACAAGGTCGACATTAGGTTTTTCTTGCTACCTCATAGCAAGAAAAATAGTTCGTCACTTTATAAAGAACGAATGCACGTTGGATGCCATTTTGGTGGTGAAACATTTTTTCCAGGGAGAGGTATTGAACTGGTCCGCATTTGTTCTCAATGAACTTTTTGAAGCTTGTGAAGATGTGTATGGGTGGAGTACTAGTTTCATGTTTGGGTACATTTTGATGTCGTTGGCAATGTGGAAGTGGAGGCTGCCAAAGGAGAGGGAATTGGTGACCATCATTGAAGGCCAACCAATAGCACTCTGTTACGACCCATGGAGGGCATTAGGAGACCCTAGCATGAAGGAGATAAATGAAATAGCTTTCAAGGATTGGTATGAGCATATGTTGGCCACCATAAGGTCAACGAAGAGGATACCAAAGGCTCTGCTCGATGAATTCTCAGAAGAGCTCTGGTTTGGAGCCTCACATGCACACACCTACCTGAGGCCATGGTGTGTCCACCCAAAGACGTTTAAGATGAGGCCGCAGAGGTTTGTACTAATGGCAGAAGCACTGCACAAAGAGGTGGGATCATGGCCGGGAGTGGCCTACGAAATCATAGAAGGGAAATACAACTATATTTTTGGAGCCTTGAAGCAACAGGCGCAAGGGGGAGATGTGGCAGAGAGCAGTAGGAAGTGGCTAGCTGATGATGAAATCCAACCAATGGTGCTTTAGATGGAGGAGAAGATGTTTGAACTCAAACGAACAATTGCTAGTTTCGAATTAGGTGAGAGCAATTATCCTGCCCAATTTCAAGGCTCTACCATGTTTTATCCTATTATAACAACCCCACTGGCCATGAAAATCCCCACCAGAGTAGCCCAGGCTCCCTCCCAGCCAACGATCCCCAAACCAAAGAAAAAACAAGTTGCCCGCAGTCTGGCTATGAGAAAGATGAAAACTGTCGCACCAACCTCGATTGTTGACCTTACTGGTGAGATCGAGAGTTCAGTATTTGTAGCCCCCATAGTTGAAGAGATCACCACCATTTGCACCTCTCTACCTCAGTCACGGGAGTCTTCCCTGCACATAGCCTCCAACTTCGCAACCCTGTCGGAGACCTTCCCGATAGGTCAGTGAAAGATGACTCTGGAAACAGAAGTTCAGTCAGCCAGGCGAACAGAGGGCACCACTCTTGCCAATGCAACACAACCAACATCACTTGCATCACCGATGCTTAGGTCAGACCCACCACAAGGGGGAAGCCTATATGCTATTTTGCCGGAAGCAAGGATTAAACCGTACCCACCACCTTTCACTATAAAGCTCACAGTAGTCCCAAACCATAGCATCATTCCACCCACTCCACAATTCTCTCCGCAGTCATAACAAGATCATTTAATCACATACCACTTCGACAAATCCATTGCCAACAACCTACCCATCCAACAGTAGTTCCCGGAACCCAATAAAATGCAGGCCGACACACTCCAACATTGGTTGTTAGCCCAATTATTTACATTTATACAGTAAGCAGTGCATAGGACCGAAAGGATCCATGAGGATCTGGCCAAGGAACATGAACAACAAGTAAGGCAGTTGAAGGAAGTAACAGAAGAGTGCGATCACTTGCAGAAAGAAAATTCAAATTTGTAAGCCCAGGTTGATCAATACACACAACGTTCTGGACATTGCGGCTAGCAATCGTTGAGGCAAACACAGAGACACTGATAGAAATCACAACGTGCATGCTAGTAAAGTGCCACGACCACATCCAGGCAGTATGCTTGAACCTGGTAGCTAGCAATGCAGACATGAAGAAGTAGGAGATGGTGAGGTCTGCACTACTAGACCCAGTGGAGATCTACATGAAGACGGTCAAGGGAAAAATCACCAAAGGGGAAGCAAAGAAATAAGCCTTAGCAGACGCCCTCACCAACGGTTATGCTCTAATGAACAAAGTCCATGACTAGCTAGGAAGCGTGGCACTCAAGAATCACTCTGTATATTCAATGAGAGAGCAAATATAGACCTATTTTATATCACAAAGGACTATACAGACCCTGCCCAACTGCAACAGATCAACGATCAGATTGACGTCATTCAGGCCCAAGTTGATCACATTGAGGAGGAGTCCAAAAAGATGAAAAAGTTAATCAAAGATCTTTAGCCACTACTTTGGATGCAGGTTCTGACTGCGAAGGAGGTATGTGAATCCAATGGACATCAATGGAGTGACTTGCAAAACCAGTGGCCCACAAAGCTAACATCAAATTTGGCCGAGGCATTCACTCAACGTGTTGATGCAATCCTCGCCCGATGGGACACTACCATTCAAAGATACAAAGAGTTCAGGTAGCAGACCACGACCACTATTCCAGAGTTGGAGCCTTCGTTTGGAATGGGAACCCTCAGAGGCAAGAAAGTGTAGTAGAGACAGATGCCACTTCACGAGCAATGGCTGAGGCAAAAGAAGCACCAAACTAGCCGTTAGTAGAACTAGTGCAGTTGACAGTACAACCACCACCTGTAGAGCCAATGGAAATACCAGTAGAAACGACCGAGGTTGAAATGAATTGACTTGGGGATGAGTCAAAGGATTGTGGTCAGGGCTTATTGGGGCCTTTGTTTAATTTTGAAAAGGTTTTGATCAATTTTGGCTAACCAAAGGATGAGAAGGAAGCGGGTGGCAGCAACAGTTAGCTTGTGGAAGAGTCAGCTGGACAGCAAGGCAAGAACAGGTAGTTGCACAAGAGTTGTGGCAAGGTGGTAGCGGAAGACAAAGGCAGCCGAGTGGGTGGGAAGGTGCAAGAGCAGCTGAGCAGGAACTATCAATCCAGGCGACAGAAAGCGATATAAAAGGATAGGGCCAAAAAAGAAGAGAGGTTGGTTGGTTAATGGAATAGTTTGCAAGGATATTGGTGCTGGCAGGCAGATATCTGGTTGTAGTAGATGGATAATAGAATGCAGGGGTCCAGGCAAACTAGGCCCTTGAGGCTGCGATTGAACCCATGGATCTGATCTGGGTATTCCTTGTAGTTTCTTGTGGCACATGCTGAAGTTATGGTATACTGTTGTATTGTTAAGTTAATAGAAAGAAAGATAGACTGGTTGTGAATCATGATATGTATGGATCCCCTAATGTGATGAGTTTCTAAAAAATTTAAATGTCCCATCAAATGCATGTATTTAGTAGTTCTTGTGTAATTGATGTTATGCTGGTATCTCTGTTTCATTTGTAATGAATACATATTTGTTATTGGATGATGCTCTGTTGGTGCTCCCTTGACCCCATGCTGAACCTTTCTTACTTCCGGTCGCAGAATGCCTCTGGTGAGACTCCTTACCCTTGGGGTAAGGTGAAAATTCCATCGTTGTCCTAGACTACATCGGATCATTGTTGGCCCTCTGCGCCCGAACCCAGGGTCTTTTCCGCCTGATGAATCTTTCGTTCCAACAAGAGATCAAAGAGGTGGCGGTAGGTGGGGCTACCTCCATTATCCTGTATAATGAATTACCCAAGGAAATAATAACGATGCAAGGCCTTGACTCATACACAACATGTCACTTCCACAAGTATAGTTGGCCTAATAATACATCACAAACATTAAGAGGTGCAACATCACACAATACCTCATCTGTGAAGGGCTTGATGCTGTAGGGAATACAACACTATTGGCGGACTTAGAGATCATGTCCTTGGTGAAGCCACCCGATGCTATAGGATTTCGAGTGTGGCATGGTTGGTAGTCCTAGCCGTTTCATGACCTCTGTTGAAATGAGGTTCTTTTGGCTGCCACCATTGAAAATGAATTGTAGTGGTGAACCCTTCACCCACATTTGTGACTGGAAAAGATGTTCCCCTTTCTTTGGATCTTCGGGCTCATTTTTTTGTATCTTGGCAGTGGCAACAATGGCCCTGAGATCCATGTCAATGATCTGCTTCCCTTTTCCATTCCTCTTGTTGGGTCCTATCTTAGGATCAAAACATGCATCCAATTCTGAACCCTTCAACTCATTCGACCAATGACTGCTTGGTCCGACACTCACTTTTGTTGTGAGTGGGGTTCTTATGGAACGCACACCACTTTCCCGTGTCCTTCTTTGAATTCATGGTGTTGTTCTTTTCTTGCGACTTCGATGGGTTGTCTTAGGTCACACTCTCTTGGCTTTGTCCTTGGTTCTGTGGTTTGGGGAAGCCTTTCCCTTGCTTTGGATTTGCAGATCCAAAGTCTCGCTTATTTTGTTTAAAATTTTGCTCGATCTTGACAGTGTATTAGTACGTCATGCCGAGCAAGGAGATGTCCATGAACTCCATCTCATCCTAGATGTACCTGTGTAGGAAGCTGCAGTATTTGAGTACCAAATTCCACTCAGAATCCTTGATACCCAACTTTGTGCGAAGGGTATGAAAAATATTGGTAAAATTTGACATGTCTTGGTCCCTTCCCTATTGCAGCGTGGTCCACTTTATGTATTCATCCTCATAGCTTCTGGCAGGGTAGTATTGTTCCTTTATGGCATCTTGGAATGAATTCCAAATGGGAGCGACTGAAAAGAGTGAGTTCATACTTTCATCCTTCTACTCACAATAGGTTTCCCACCAGTCCTTGACATGGAGGGTGGCTTTGAGAAGAGAAAAGGTAATATTTTCTCAGCTGGGAAAATCATGAACATAAAAATATCCTTCTAATAGATTCAACCATTTATCTATGGTGTTTTCATATGTTTGGCCCTCAAATATGGGTATTTCAAAGTTAACTTGTACCTTAAATGGTGTGGCATTTCTAGAGTAGCTGTTAGATGCTTGACCCCTAGGTAGCCACTGAAGGATCTGGGTAAATTTGTCCATCATCGCATTCCTTTATCGCTTGAGGGCTTCTTTGAGCAATATTTTGATAGGAGCTCCTACCCCGTCATCTTTCTTTTCATCCACCATGGGAGGCTATCAGGGTTTGCGAGGCTCATCTTCCAAAGGTTAAACCAAATCGAGGCCTAACTCCTTATATCCTGACCTCGTTGGGGACATGCAAAGAAAAAAATAGAAAGAACAGACTGCTCTGATACCACTAATCCAAATTTAAATAGGAACGCAACAAATTACAGATATAACCATAAATATAGAGATGCAGCAAAAATAATACTTCATTTCATTAATGTAAAATACTGAAATATGTTTACAAATAGAAATGGAAATAAACTATCTTAGGTGATGGTAGCTTATCTCTGAGAAGAGATGTGGTAGCTACATGCCTTTGAACTCTGTTACAATGAGGCTCAGGGGCCTTTTTATTATTGAACAATAAGAGCAAACCCAAAACAAAAAAAACCCTATCTCGAGGAGATGTAACACGAAGAGTTTATGGTCCCCATTGGGTTAGTTGGAAAACCGACTTCCTGGGGTCGCGACTTGGTCATATCATCTCCGTTTGACGCGCATGATACCCCATTGTAAAGATCTCTCTGAGGACTATGATAGGAAAATGATTTAAAATACAAAATCGTTGGTAAAATATTGCCAAAAGCCGTCATTTAGGGCCTCAAAACATCTCCAGAAGTTTAGGACCTAAAAAACTGCTAAGAATAGTAAACTATGCTACAATTAAGGAAACTGGAAAACTAAAAGAGACAGTTGTGGGGGTCTAACTGGGATAGGTGGGTGGCCAACAACATCCACCTGGATCATCCGACCCCCTACCAGGAGCAGATGTCACTGCTCTGCTCTGTAAATCTACACTACTCTCTACTGCTCTCGCCCTCTTGCTTTGTGGATAGCCCAATTTATATTCTGGTGGGAAGATACTTTCATAAACTAGGTAGTTTCAACAAATGACAAGTTTAGGCAGGCGAACTATTTCAAACAAAGATTCTTGGGCTTGGAATAATATATAGGTAACAAACCTATCATACATGGAAGAACCGCCATCGAATAGTTCAAAGAGACCATTTCATTTTAAACCTCAAATCGACAGATTAATACAAAGAATCAATGTATTCCTCGAACCTGATGGCTTTATCATTGGTGGCCATAGTCTATCAGCGTTGATATCCCATCACAAATTGCAATCGGAGGAACCACAGTGATTCTCCATAATGGCCGCTGCACTATGTGATGTGCAAATGGCCAGACCTGATGGAATTGTCCATTGAAGCCCATAACCATATCGCATCCGAGATCCATCGCATATCACAATCGGCAGAGCCACGGGGTACATATATAACAAGACTTTGAACTATGCAATATGCGATTACAATATTGCAATCGTAACTTGATCTTACTGGGGGCCAATTCTGTACCGCTGCACCTTACAATGTGTGATATGTGATTTATTGCTTTGCACCCCTTCCCTAATCGGGGGTCAATTTATAACCATAGTTCCTTGTGATCTACGTTTGCAATTATCGCAGTAGATCCTGGTAATGCCGGGGGGTGATTCACGAACCTCTGACTTCTACGATTTGCAAAATGTGGGGCCAATGGCGGCCTGCCACTTGGCACTTCCCCATTCGTTGAGAGTTCTACCACGTCATCTTCCCCTGCCACCTGTCCAAGTCAAACTTGAACTTTAACTTGCCCTAAGTTCTTCATATGAGCTTGGATTTGAGTGTGGTTTGCACCGTTGGAATCAGGATGACAAGCACTTTGATCTGAAGCTAAGTTCATCAAGATTCTCCCACTTTAATTTTTGAGCCTTTTTACCATGACACTGGTACTCTTTAGAGATCCACCTAGATCAATCCTCATGGCCTTCTGGTATCTCTTGGATCAATAACTAGTTTTTGAGAACAAATTTTCCTCACATAGAGCCTGAGCCACAAAAGAGACTTCAATCAAAGGAGCTTCAAGAACAAGCATCCCATAGGGATGGGAACTAGAGATAGAGTTCAGAATATTGTGAAATGAGGAAGGAAATGATCCTGAGGGGAGACTACTAGAAGAAAATTTCACAATGTAGTAAAAGGATAGGAGGGCACGAACTTGAAAGATCCCTCTTGGCTTGAGGGAGGAACGACACTCTTGTTTCCCGAAACTGATACGGAGGGCGTGACTAAACCAACCAACAAGGATGTGGAGGGCATTACAACACCCTTAACAACATTAGAATTTGAGGCTTAGAATGATGACAAGGTGACCACAGAGGAGGGAAGACACTTCCCCGAAACTGGAAAGGAATACTTGAATCTAACTGTCAAATGAGGGCAAAGATTGAATGTTGAATCAAAGCAGTGGATGAGAGCACGAGAGAGGTTGAGGATTTAGAAGCCATGAAATACAGGTAAAGCTCCATTTCAAAATGCTGAGAGAGAGAAAAGTAGTCGACTAGGGCTGAACCGTAGCCACCACAAAAGAGTAAAGTCACAATGCCATATCACAATTGGTTATGCTTTGTTAAAATCATCATGTTTAATAATTATAGTGTTTAGTTTTTTGATAATGAAAATATTATGATATATTTATAAAAAATCATGTAAATATTTAGAGTTATATTTGAGTTTAATATATGTTAGTAAGAATATTAAAAAAAAAATTTGAAAGTAGTTTGATGTTTAAATTGAAGAAATTCTTTGTCTAATTCATATTCATGAGTAATGATCTCTTTACATTTTTACCTCATCTAAATTGTTCAAACCCTTAGTAAATATGATTATGACATAAATAAAAAAATGTCAAAATTATTTTATAATATGAAAATTCAATTTTAAAATTGGTAAATATTAATAAAAAATTTATTTTCTTAATTGAATGTGATAAATTTTAATAATAATCCAACTTTAAAGTAAAATGTTTCTTAATACATTACCTATGAAAATATTTTTATACATATAACTACTCACATCTACATACATTTTAAGCAAAAATTTCACCGAAATCTTGATTATCGAGAGCTCTATGTAAAAAATGGTCTTCATAAATTTGATTAATTCCCTTAGGTAATCCTCTCTCATGCTTCATGTAAATTCTTTTAGGTTTGACAACCTTCATCCTCACGAGTTCGAAGGAATATCGAAAGTTTTCAAGTAAACTCCTTGATTTTACAGAAATGTGTCGAAAATGGGCAATTGGGAATGGCTTTAAGGGCTTCAAATGTAAAATTATTGAATTTTACCGTTAGTTGATGAGGTCATCAACATCTTATATATTTTCATAAGGGATTCTCAATTACATGTGACTTCAGATAAGTTTTTATTTTTATTTTTTTGGAAACAACTATATATTACATTAAAATATTTTGGCTTGAAGCCCCAAACCTTGTACATTTTATGCAAAAAAATTCAACTTAAACTTCATGAAAAATTGACGTAGTTAACTCGTGAACTACTAATACCTATTCTAAACTAATTTTCTCCATACATTCGCCAAACGACTCCTAAATATTTACATATCATATCAAAAAATATTAGCTACTGGGAAAATCACTACATGTCAACCATGTTGGAGGCTACTTAAACTCCCTTTTCTTCAAGCTCGAGCTAGAGGGACATTGCATCTTGTCCTTCAATAGAAAAAATGTTGTTTTCCTTATGTTTCTTAGAGTTCCCGCATTGTTCTATACTGTGCTCAACTATGCTAGGACAAACCTCTTCATCATCAATGCCTTATGCCTGTGTTTCCCGCACAAAATCTTAACACTTCATTAGCCAGGTGCAGATGGTTCATTTTAACCTCTAAAATTCCCATTATCTATGTTAAAATCTCACAACTAGGCCCATGACTCCATCAGGATGATCTCTGCATGTTGTTAGATCGATCTAATGAAAAATTCCGGGATGCCCATGCGTCTAACTAGAAAATTATCAAGCTCTTCCTTTGCATGACCAATATCGCACTCCATAGTCACAAACCTATGCTAGACCTATTGAAAAACTTGATAGAAAATGGTTTTGATCCTAGAATATTATCTTTCATATATGTGCTAATGATCCATATATATCGATGGATTAAACCTTTGAGATTTGAAACCTCTGCAATCTTCTTTAATGTCACCTTGATCCACTCCATTTAACCAGGGAAATCAGGAGCCATTATGGAAATATTTCCCTCCAAAACAAATTCTAAAAAGACTAGAGGTTTCACACATGCAGATTGCATCTCAATTGTAGGATCAAATGTTTCCCACATTCGAAAGGCTTTATTAACCTCAGCAATACTACACCATTTGTCCTATTCCCAACACGTCATGATGAGCACTGCCCAGGTGTCCATAATTGCATGCTCCTTCGTGACATACCAAATCTACCACCATGCTAGGGGAGTTAATTAATTTTCAATTTAATTCTTGTTTGGATCATATGAAGAGACCTGACACCTTAAACCAAATTTAATATTTATAATTGTCGAAGGTAAAGATTTAAATTTGTTCCTCATGTAATTACCTTGATTTGTAATCCTTCATCAATCTTTAAAACTCTTTGTTCTAAATGTCCTCCTGGGCTGGCCAATGATTCAACCATTGTGTTATAGTTTTTCATCCATCTTTAAAACTCTTTGTTCTAAATGTCCTCCTGGGCTGGCCAATGATTCAACCATTGTGTTATAGTTTCTCTTAACATGATAAAATTCAATAAAATCAAATCTATCAATTAATTGTTTAATTATTTTCAGAATGGAAATGGAAGTATGCTCATTGTTGTCATTAAGCTTATTCACCTCCTGAATCACTATCATGGAATCACTTAAAACCATTAATTGGTGAGGTAATCTAGAGAAGAGCAACTCAAATCCTTGCCACAAGGCTAAATATTCAACATGGTTATTTGTAGAGGTCCCAAGTCTCTAGGAAAATTGAGTCTCCCTTTCTTCATCGGGGAGAAAGATAAACCCTCCCACTCCTGCCTCCCCTCGTTTACATATAAGCCATTAATTCACATGTGGTTTTAGAATTTATTGACCATTATTGATTGAGTTAACGTTTTCATGATTGGGTAACTTAATGAATTTCACTTATTGTAAATGGGTAATGGAAGTGATTGAAGGAAAATGTTTTTCAAAAGGCAAATTTTTTTTATTTCCTCTGACTATCAAGACTTTTCAATTTTGCATGTGAATTATTTGTACATATGAATAAATTTTAATTTAACTTTGGTATGTTAAATGAATTTATATTACATTAAGTTATTAATTAAATATTAATTTAATTAAATTTAAGGTAATTAAGTTTGGGTTGACATATGACATGGTAGGGTTGAGTGGTCCTAGTGTTGACATGCTATGGCCAAGTGGCCTTGGTGTTGACATGGAACCACCCAAGGATGGCACATGGCCTCTATGTGTTACATAGTCTTCCATATAGTAGTTGCATGGTGATGCTAATTGGCATCAAGGGTGAAAATATTAGAATGAACATATGTGGATTATCCAAACTTACATCTTAATAAAGTTAATATTCTTGGAAAGCTCTGGATGAGCACAAGTGAATGCATCTCATAAAAGAGTTTTGAGTTAAATAAAAGAAATATGAAATTTACTACCCATATCCTTAATTAGGCATTAAGGGATTGGTTAGTATTAAATCCTTCATAATATATAATGATATCTGGTATATTATTCATAAAAAATATTCTCATATTGAATGAGAACTTTACAAACTAACTGTGCGAAGTATTATTAATCCATGCTAGATTTTCTCTAATGTATTATATCTAGAATACTAATTGCATATGGAATTTAATTAGGATTTTAATCTTTGGATGATAATTTCTATTATATTTTCTTTAATGAGAATGGTGTTGAAGCACTTCATAAATGTATAATCTATTACTTTAGAAAATGATTTCAGTTGGACCACATCATAACTTATTTTTTACCTTTCAAGTCTTCATTTGAGACAAGCCTTTGCAAAATCATGTTCACCCTTTCCATTCCTTGTGTCAATAAACTACGTGTTGGATTGTTATCTTTTATGAAGTTATCTAAGAAAAGGAAAATACCATTTTTATTTGAATTACCCACACCCATCACATCAAATCAATTTTTTTTGTGAATAATACCCCACTCCTTTGAATGATTCATAGATTAAACTAAAGAAATGTAGAACAAACATCCTATACAAAAATTGTACTTATTGACCACATCAAGTGATTTTACAATGATATTCCTAACATCCTTGTTGACCTCTTCATGCCCCTACAAAACATGCATGAATATAGAAACCCAAACATACAAGTCAACCATTATAAAACAAAGCATATAACACATAAAAATATCATTTAATGATAATGGTAGTACTTTCTATATATCTTTTTCCTTTGTTCATTAAATGTGTCATTTCATTATTAAGATTCCACTCACCTCAAATACTTAATAAAATTGTTTGACTTGAGAAGATTACGACATGAACTAGAGTGTTGACATATTTAAAATTTTAATTTTGGAAATTTTCCATAGATTCTAAAATATGGATCTTGTCCTTAAAAAAGTTAAACATTTTAGATGCCACATTTAAATAAATTGACATATTCATATATATTCCATGTCACTATAACATTAACAATCTAACATTTGTGGAATACCTAGAAAAAATCTATGGAATAATGTTAAATTACAATATTTAGGGCATCTTGTTCCACCTCCACATATTTTGCTCAATCTCACCACTTTGAGATTCAATTTACATATCTCTTTATTTGAGTTTTAGTTATTGTTATTTTAGGAATATCTTTTCTATAGTTGTTTATTTTCCTTTCACAAAAACCTAAGATATGTAGATAAAGGATATAAAAGGGAAATGGCCTTGGATAGAGAAATAATGGATTGTTTTACTTGATTTCATTAAAGCACCTTGATAATATAGTTTTTAACCATTTAAAAATAATTATTTATATTTATAATGTTTAAATAGGTGTAGAATGTAAAAGTAGAGAATGATCCAAGAGTGTTTGTATGTTTCTAATCATAAACAAGATTCACCTTAAAGAGAATAGTGTAAATTCTAATTATATATATAATTTACTTTCTAATTATTATTTTTTATTAAATTATTTCCCTTTTAATAATAATTTTCTAGGTTCATTGTTAAACATTGCATAACTAAAGTTATCTTATAATTAAACAATATTTATATTATTTTTCTTTCATTAACCCATAAAAAATTATGTTATAATTTTTTTATCTACCTGGACAATCACATAATTAAACATAAGTTCATTATTTTAAAAAATATTTATCATCAATATATAAATAAACAAGTCAAAGGACAATAGCTTGTGTGGCAAAACTATGAAAATGTTTTGGGCATTGGGTATAAGTCTTGAATCTGAGTGAAGAGGATAACAACTAATTTTCCCAATAACCCAAACTGATATTTTTTCAATGTTGTTATTATTGTTATAATAATAATTTAATAATAAAATAATTGTTTAAAATGATATCAAATTAAGATTAAAATGATATTTTGAAAACATAATGATTTAAGTTTTGTTTATTTAAATTTACAAGTATATATTTTTATAAGAAAATATATTTTTAATTATCAAATTTATTTAAATTATACTTAATATATAATTCAATAATAGCTTTTGAGAGAAGCTTGATTGGTAGTGGATTTGAAAATGAAGTGTTATGTGCTAAAAGGTAAGAGGTTCAAAACCCCAATTTCAAGTGTCTCCAAAATTGATCCAGCTGCCCATTCCTCTAGTCACAATAACTCACACATAGGAACTCCCTAGTAAGAAAGTTGCCCATTCCTCTAGTCATAATAATAACTCACACATAGGAACACTCACAGGAACTCCCTAGTAAGAAAGTTGCCCATTCCTCTAGTCACAATAATAATTCACACATAGGAAAACTCACACATAGGAACTCCCCGGTAAGAAAATCACAATAATAACTCACACATAAGAACTGACTAGTTGTCCATTCCTCTAGTCATAAAAATAGCTCATACATAGGAACCTAGAGGTTATAGTAGCAACATGAAGCAATTGCCTATGAGAAGCTAGTGAAAAACCAACTCAATTTCCCATTCCTCCAATAATATATATATGTATAAACTTCTAAGTTCTAATTCCACCATGAACAATTTGCATCAGCTAATAACTCACAGATAGGAACTCCCACGTAAGAAAATCACAATAATAACTCACACATAAGAACTAGCTAGTTGTCCATTCCTCTAGTCATAAAAATAGCAACCTAGAGGTTATAGTAGCAACATGAAGAAATTGCCTATCAGAAGCTAGTGAAAAACCAATTCAATTTCCCATTCCTCCAATAATATATATATATATATAAACTTCTAGGTTCTAATTCCACCATGAAAAAAACCAATTCAATTTCCCATTCCTCCAATATATATATATATATAAACTTCTAGGTTCTAATTCCACCATGAACAATTTGCATCAGCTTTCTGTGATTTTATACTTCTATTCCAAATTTCTAAATCTCTAATTACAATAATAACTCACACATAAGAACTGACTAGTTGTCCATTCCTCTAGTCATAAAAATAGCTCATACATAGGAACCTAGAAGTTATAGTAGCAACATGAAGCAATTGCCTATCAAAAGCTAGTGAAAAACCAACTCAATTTCCCATTCCTCCAATAATATATATATGTATAAACTTCTAGGTTCTAATTCCACCATGAACAATTTGCATCAGCTAATAACTCACACATAGGAACTCCCAGGTAAGAATCACAATAATAACTCACACATAAGAACTGGCTAGTTGTCCATTCCTCTAGTCATAAAAATAGCAACCTAGAGGTTATAGTAGCAACATGAAGCAATTGTCTATCAGAAGCTAGTGAAAAACCAATTCAATTTCCCATTCCTCCAATAATATATATATAAACTTCTAGGTTCTAATTCCACCATGAACAATTTGCATCAGCTTTCTGTGGTTTTATACTTCTATTCCAAATTTCTAAATCTACCAGCTACAATTTGAGTGTGTTTCCTGTGCTTTCTGGGAATCATTTGCATATGCTTTCCCTAGTTTTTCTAAATAGATGCTTATATTATGGATTTCTTTATTGAAGCGGCGTCTTTACATAAACCTCCTTTCAAAAGATATGGTTGAAGACCTCCTGCACTTGGATTGTGCTAACTAGCTTTTTAAAAAGAAAATTCTCAATCTCACAGAGGCTAAACAATGTAATAGCCAAAACAACTTACTTAAAAATGCAGAAGGAATGACATTGAGAACAAAGTGTAACTGTGCTAACTAGCTTTTTAAAAAGAAAATTCTCAATCTCACAGAGGCTAAACAATGTAATACCCAGAACAACTTACTTAAAAATGCAGAAGGAATGACATTGAGAACAAAGTGTAACTGAATTTCCGCTGAATAACGTATGAAAATAAAAATAATACATTACAATTAAAAAACCAGCTACTAAGATTATTCTGTGAAAATGCATAAAGGTTCCAGAATGGAATTGAGATATTTTCCAACAAAATGAAATCTTGACTGATATTGTTCATGCCCCTTGATTGATCAACTAAACAAACTAACATTTACTAAGATTATTGCACAGTAAAGATTATTCTGTGCAATACATAAAGGTTCCAAAATGGAATTGAGATATTTTCCAACAAAATGAAATCTTGAGTGATATTGTTCATGCACCCTGATTAATCCACTAAATAAACTAACATTCCACAGCAGCACAGATGGCACCATTCCCCAATAAAGGCAAATCGGGTCCTCGGGACCAAATCTGCATCTCAGTGTCATAAATCAACACTAACCTGGTAATTCTACTTCTCCCTTGCAGATCAGCCATGCACCCTTGTACCTGCACAATGTAAATGCAAGTACCCATTGTAACACAGGAGAAATTGAGATTAAAGGTTGGAATGAAGGGAAGTCTAACCCGGCTCCATGAGTCATTCACAGTATCATATTTAAAGAAAGACAATTGAGCTGGATCGCTGCACAGCACATAAATATGTGATCCCATCACGGTACAAGCTATCACACGAGCCAACAATGGCAGGCCCTCCTTGGTCTCGCGCCATGTATTTGTCTTCGGATCATATGAATCCATAGAACTCATATATAAATACTGCCCTCCTGCTGATGAGAAACAACTGCTTTTTTCACTAACGTTATAACCTCCAATTACATAGAAAATTCCATCCACAGCAGCACCCAAGCAGCCAGATCTCTTTGTGGGCATTTTTGGAATATGTTTCCATGAATCGCACTCGGGAATATACACAATGGCCTCCCTGCTAGCACGCCTGTTTTTCATGGAGCCTCCTGCAACATAAATCCTACCAGAAATAACACAACAGGCAAAGTGTCTTCTAGGGCTCATCATGGGGGCCTTACGAATAAGGGATTCTGTCCATGTATCATAAACCATTGTACAACTACGGTGAGTTCTTCTGTGAGAATAATAACCTAGAATGAAGATCTTTTGATTCAAAACTGCAGGCTGGGCATAAAAAACTGGATTTTCACCCTCAAGATAATCCAACAACCATGCATTGCCACACATATTTATCACCATTCGAGGAGACAGTGACCCTCTCGTCCATAGATTAGTGTTCTTATTGTAAATGGCCCATTTGAGACCAGATCTTCCTCTGCAAAATACATGCAGCATATTCTCTATGCTGCCATTTCTCTTTCGAAGGGCATAGTACGCCTCCGATGTCAGAAGTTTGTACCATTCGTGAGACACATTCATGGAGGCATGCAACGATGAGCGTGGCAACCGAGCCAAGCAATCCGCAAGCAGGTCTTCTGGTAATGCAGAGATGTAGGATGTCTCATGGTTCCCGCCGGTCTCTTCAGTGTATTTTAGCTGCTTTTTTCTTCCATTTCTGCTTGAAGACTGAGGGTCTGTCCAACATAGTTTCAGAGTGCTGCCTAGTCCCCAGCCATTGCATCTACCCATTGTTTCTATTCCAGAACTGTATTCAATTGCTGAAGACCTTACCGATCTTGAGTATCCATTGTCCACAGGTCCTTTTTATTAGGGTCTTGTCTACTCAGACCTAACCCTAGTGATTTTGCTGTTATGAATTCATTTTCTATTGTTAGAATAAATCTACTTTGAAAAATGTGATAAAAATATGCCAGGTCATTGGTTGGCATATTGGGCACGGAACAAGTCAATGAAATAATACGTATCTCAGCTTACGAGAGGCTCACTGCGTTAGGGTTCATAGGGACTCACAACATTACTTCCACGCTCCGACCTTTTAAGGTGATGGGTATCCATTGTCCACAGGTCCTTTTTATCAGGGTCTTGTTCACACTGACCTAACCCTAGTGGTTTATGAATCCATTTTCTATTATTAGAATAAATACACTTTGATTTATTTATTGTAGAGTTTTATTGTTTCACACATATGTATTTTTGAAAACTGTAATAAAAATATGTCAGGTCATTGGTTTGCATATTGGTCACGGATCTAGTCAATGAAATAATAACGGATCTCAGCTGACTAGACGGTTACAGTGTGGTGGAGTTCATAGGGACTTAAAGGTTATGCGTTGGCGTATTCGTTAAGGGTACATCGTAAAATGTGTAACATTACACAGGTGGGTTAAAAATAGCATAGACTTTGCAGCGTTCCATAAAAAATAAGGAGTTGTTTATAATGCGATTTTTTTGGAGATTCTCATGATGGAATTCGGCAGAAGAAATTGAGGTTAAATCTTGATTTGTTGTAGTTAAAATGGATTTTTAACTTCATATTTGGATTCAGCACCCTGAAAAACTCCTGGGACGCTTTGATTGTGCCTATCAAACTTGCATTCCAATAAATTGCTACGGAATTTTAACCAGAAAAATCCACACACATTAATGTTAAGACTACGGTTAAGACTACCTATTAATATATTAGTCAAAAAGTCTGATTTTTATATAATATTTTAACTTTAAAATGTTATAAATTCTCATTAGCAATATGTGTTATTATTGTATTCTTTGATTTTGATAATGGGTCGAGAGTACCCAGAAATTTACCATAAATAAAAAATCTTATATATAGGTTTATCTTGAAATCATTGGCAAATAGAAAATATTTATGGTTTAAAAATAGTTTTTTAACCCTATTAATATTGTAATTTGAAATATAAAAAATGTTTATCAATTAAAAACAATTTTTTAAATATGAATAGTTTTAATAGATAGAGGATAATTATTATACTATAAAATAATATTATCATAATAAAAATATTTTGGTAATTAGTTATTTAGTTTTTATTTAATTAACACTTTAATTTGACCATAGTTTAATTAATAGATAAAAATGTTTTTTCCATGGCATTTTTTCTTGTTAATTTGACTCAAAATCTTATAAAAATCTTTAAAAACTTGATTTTAAGTTTTGTTGATATAAGTTTATGGATTTATGCCACGTGTGTGTGAGTTCACCGATGTCTTATATTTCGACTAGTCTTACCACCCATCATCATGGGCTCAAGTAAAGAGTTTAATTTGTTTAATATGTAGAATTTGAGTGCCCCATTGGTTTTTCATGTTGCATTCAAAAATGTATTTTAAACAACAAAAAATCACAATCTTGCTTGAAATTGTATCATTAGATTCTGATGAAAAAGGCATGATCACCTTAGTGGTCACTAATTATCAAAGACATAATTGATGTAAGGTTGATGGCTAGAAGAGTTAGGTTTGGAGTGCCTTGATTCATTTGCAAGGCACACCATGGAAATGTTGGGCATCCTTGCTCATATTGGGTGCACTATAATTCTTTGTAGCTCATATTAGTTGGTCAAAATAAGAGAATTTTGGAAGGGAGCTTGGTGAGGAAAGGCAAAGAGGGTTTCCATAGGAAACTTGATCCATATATGTGAAATAAGCATGATAGACAATTAGCAAAGAGATCATGGTTAGAGTTTATAGAGTTGGGTTCTTAAGTTACATGTGGACCCAAGTAGTTGGGTGTTCCACACTTGGGGACTACAATGGATAAGAAAAAATCCTTCAAGCACAAGTATCCATGAGGTGCAATTGTGGGATACATTTATAGGGTGCACATCCATTGGACACACTTGGGCACATTTGGGTGCACTTGGGATCCACTTAGGATTGAAGGGGCTTGCAAGTGTAAGACAAGTCTTATATAAATGATGGGTGCCTCCATGGTACCCCAAAGGTGATATGGGATTGATAATCATTCACCAAGAGTGCAAAGGAGATCTATGGTTGTGCTAAGTTTAGGGTTAGGAAAAAAATCGTGAATTGGATTGGCTAGGTGAGAAGAAGAAGAAGATAGAAGATATAGGAGGTAGGCTTGCAGTAGCTTTAGGAGTTGGATTGTGTGAACTTGTTGGGTATTAGGTAAAAAGCTATATTTCCTTAAATTCATTGTACATTTGTAATAGAGTGGTAGGTAGGAGGTTGCAACTCTCTTGTTGTATATCCATGACATTTTTCATTTAATAAAATTAAGGCATCTACCTTAGGTGCCACCGATATATGTGCATTGTGGACTCTTTATGATGGATGGATGCTACTCCTCCTTGGTTTTCTTTGAGTTGGCTAAGTATTGAAATATTGGCTAAGTGTTAAAATACTATGGGTTGTTTTAAAGGCCACAATTGGATGTATACCTATTACTCATTGAGCTTGGTTTAGAGAGACTTATTTTTATTCAACATAAAGTAGCTGATGGAAATTTTATCAGTAGACTGTAAATGAAGATGCATAGTCTAGTCATGGTAGGTACAAGTTGGCCAAGCCATTGTAGTCAAGGCAAGGTAATATCACACAAACTCAAATGCCAAAATAGACATGGGAGAAACTCAAATTTGAAAAGAAAGATTTGGGTAGGTTGTAGGTATGTGCTAGTTGGTAGAAAAGCATACTCTTCACTACTTTATAAAGGAAAGGTGGTGTTAGAGCCAAGTTGGTTTCTCTTCATTACATTTTAGAATAAAATAGTTTATTAGAATAAATTGAGTTTTATTTATAACTATGTCAGAACCCTTCACCACATCTTGATAGGATTGGACAAAAGAAAAGGTTTTGGAATGAGTTTGGAAAGTGAATACAAAGTGAATTATATCCTAGATTATATAACTCAAAGACAATAAATTTAATACCATTTAATTAATAATATATTGCATATGAACCAAGATACATGCCTAACCTTTTTTTTTGGCTGTGGTTCACGGACACCCTGGTCAATGGGTGGCGCTACGTCCAAAAAAAAATCTAGGCTGATCAACCTCAAAGGGAATCTGGCCCCGCGGCCCACTAGCTAGGTCTGATCCCAAGGGCTTCGGGGAGAATGGACCCTGTGACCTCCCGATGGCGAGGCACTGATTTTGACCAACTGAGCTAACCCTTGGGGCTTATACATGCCTAACCTTCTACATTAACATATATGTAAATCTTTCTTAGTTAACAAGAACGTATAATATATCATATCCATTAAAAGTTTAACAATAATTACCATGTAGGAAATACTTGTAATGGTTTACATTAAAGGATAAATCAAAATAGAACGATTATCTTAATGAAATCAACAAAGTAGCTATTGACTATGGGCATTCTTCCGAGCCTTAGAAATTGTTGTTCCAAAACTCTCAATAGTAGGCCACCCCATAATGGCTAACAATATCACTCTCTCAATCAATCCAACACTCCTTCATACACAATTAGCTAACTTATATATCCATTCCAATCACCAGTTCTCTTCCCCCCCCTAAGCCCACACAATCCAAGAGAGGATCCCTCTAACAAGGACCCAATATAAGGTGGCCACTCAAATATATGAGCTAGGACACTAGATATGTCCCTATGATAATATTACTTTAGATTTCATATGAAACTTAGTCTCTATAAGGTCCCCCTTTCCCCCTTGGAAAATCATGCAAATTGGTAACATGAATATGTAGGAATGTATGACCAATCATTCCCTCAACTCATTAAAGTCCTCATTTTTATATGCATGGATTTAACGTGACACATGAAATTCTCTCAACAAGCCTCATATAACTCAAGGTTTACTTTCCAGAAATTTAAAGCACTTTAAGTTATCATAAACTAATATTTTTTCTTCTGACTTTTGTTTTGAGCTCTGCGGACCCCCTTGATCCACTCTCATTCCCCTCTCATGGAGTGATAGCTTCCCATACTCTTACCTCCCTTAATATTGTATCCAACTATGTATTTTATTATTATAATTATGTGAAATATTTACTTTACATAGTTTGTCCCTTGGCCATATCATCTTAATCACCTACCATATCTTGGTTATGTATAATTTGCATTACAAAATCGAAGGTATTACAACTTTTGTGAAATAGGTAACCAGGTAATTTGATTACCTAGAACATGTAAGTTCTTTGTTGTTTTCAAGTATTAGGCTTGAAGATTGAAGTAGTAGTCACTTTAAAAAGTGATTATGATTAGAATAAGACTAATGACATACTCAAAGGTTGAATAAGTTCCCTTTGACTCATCTCATGAATACTATGATGAGTGTCATGTAAGAAGGTTCATAGATGTAGAGGAATGCCTCCTCTCTTTGGAGAAATCAATGGATTAGTTAGATGGAGTCATTCAAAGTTAGTTAAGAAAGGTAGAATAATTCACCACCAATGTTGAATCCTTGGGAAAAAATATGGATGGGATTGGTTATACTTTTAAGAAAACAAGTGTTGAGTGTGGGGATAAAACATTGAGTCTAGTAAAAGTAGTATTTCTTATAAGACCATTGGACACACACAAAAATGGACAAGATATTTTACAAGTGTGTGATATATTTCATTAGAATGATACATATATAATTATAATGTTTTGACCCTTTGATTCATCTTACAAGAGCTCCCATGAAATCTTGATGGTTAATTAAGTTCACTTTTGACTTTTAATCTTCATCTCAAGTGAATAATATAAATTTACACAATCCATATGGATTAGGTTTCCAACATCTCCCCCCACCCCATATTTATCCATAGGGATGTATGTGAGTCAAAGAATAGAATTGAAATCTGGAAGTGGATAATAAAAAATGACTTAATGTTCTCTCCAAATCTTGTGGTTTAATGAATACCACAAACCAAATAAGTTGCAGAAGTTGAATTCTTCTATTAATTGGTGGTTTAAGGCCAACCACCAAATTTGGAATTTGGTTCGAAGCAATTTTTAGAGAAATTCCTAATATAACTAGAAGTTGATGTATTTTGTGAAATGGAAGTGCTCTCTAACAATGGTTTAAATATGACCATAAAATGATGAGATGGTGGTTTAGTATGACCACAACCTTTTGTTTAGTTGAAGTAGTAAGTCTTATAGTAAGCGGCGGTTTAAAGAGGACCATAAACCAAATGGTATTTTTGGGGTGATCACAAACCAAATAATGGTCATGGAACATGATTCTGGCTATAACTATGACTTTGGCTTTAGTTGGGTTTGGCTCTTGGCTATTGTTGTTGGATTTAGTTCTAGTTATGGCTCATGATCACTTTTTCTATTTGATTAATAAGAATTTGAAACTTGAAGATTAACTATCAATTATTAATATTCCCCTCCTATTATATACAAGGTGATAAGTCGATGACCTCTATGCTGCAATATGTGTTAATACTAAAGAATATATTCTATAGTATGACGAATACATCTTCCTATCCTATAGTGACCATTGCAATGAAATGATCCATGCAAGGTGAATCTTTACTCTTGTTAGGTTTTTATGACTAGAAAATATGTCTAAAGGAGGATTATTATTTCAACAATTCTCACAGAAGATCAAAGTAATGACCATTCATGTGGCTAACTTAGTGACAAATTTTGCATTTGGGAATGTAATGTGGATTTGAAGAAGGTGAATATGAAATTTCTCGAAGAAACTAGACACTTTAGAACTGATTGGTTTTGAATAGTGTAGAATGTCAAAGGTCATTCCCTTTTTGTAAGTAATAGTAGTTATGTTCTTGTTGTTGATGAATTTTTCCCTAGGTCTAATTATGGGCTTGGAAAGTGCAAGAAAAAATTCATTTCAATTTGAATCTACTTCTAAGGTGGTTTCATGTGTTGGTTGTTGATAAGTGTCTTACTCAAACTCAAAAAGAGAATTGTTTAGAACAAGGATGTGTTTATAGTTTTGAGTCTTTTGTTGCAACTCATCTCATCAAAGTTGTGACTCAAACAAAAGAAACTTGACTTTGTACTATGAATATTTTAAATAGTTTCAAACATTAGAAAGAGGAGCCTTATTTATTTTTATCATATCATCAACAATAGAGAGATTAGAGTATTCAATAACTCTAATACTTCATCAAATCAAGTTATTTAAACCTAAAAGGGTTTTGTGTGACTACACCCTTTATTAATCAAACTCAATGAATGGAAAAACAATGAGGGGAAGAAAAATACCAATTTGGGCTCTCAACACATCAAGAAAAGAGAAGAAGTCACGTATCAAATAAGATATTTATTTTATTGAGCAAGAATTACCTTCTAGATGAAATAAGTGCAAGTAAAGTGATAGAAAGACTTGGTATCAATGAAACCTAAATATTTTCTTGGGTCCTTCGAATACTCCTTAATTTTCTCGATCAGTGGAAAAGAATAATCAATTTCAATAGAAATATCTGAAACATTCTTATAATGAATGATGCAAACATATGAAACTAAAACTATCAAATAATTGTCATTATAGAAATACCAACGAAAAATTATTTCTTAAATTATCCTCAATGAAATTAAGAACTCCAGGTTCAAATAAAAATTCATTGTTGTATACTGATTGCACAATCGATCCATAGAAAAATGGCCAAAAACCAAACTTTGAAATCAAGGTTTTCTGAAAAGAACCAACCTTTTCTCCCTTCCTAATAAGCTTCTAAAAAATGATAAATACATTATCATAATGTAAAGTAAGAGAAAAACCTCCAAGGGTTGATGATGATGTTTATTTCTTTACTCTCTCGATATGGAGGATTGAGCATCGATGGAAATGGTTTGGAATGGATTTTAGCACATAATTTTCTACGTCACAAATTGCACCAATAACTTACGCCTAAACAACCATGATAAAATCCAATAATATATCTCTAAGAGATACTTTTATGTGAGATTATTCAAACCCCGAAGTGAAAATATTTTCCCAAGAATATTTACTGAACTTAGTCACACATCTCTTACCTACTCTCTCTTAGTGCTCGACTTTGTAAATTGTACTCGTATCCTCTTCTCATCAACAAATTATATCGTCCATTGGTCCAATTGTGAATTAAGAGATTCTTTGAAAACCATCAATTTTCATACTTGTACCTGGTACAATCCAATCTATTGATAAAAAGGTATTATTATATGAATATTGTAAATTGTATTTTCCTTTCTAGGTTCGACTACAACTTCGAATGCAAGGAAACATAAAATTTCAAGGATAGATTTGATGGACAAGTAGGTAGGCCAATGTCTTTGATTCAATGATCCATTCATGTGTTCATAGAAAATCCAAGGATATCAGGAGTACCACCCATTTTAAAAAAAAAATCATTTCAATCAGTTTAAGCCATAGGTCAAGATGCAGTTCTAGAAATGAAGCCAATTGTCTCCATTGTAGTATGAGATACTCATACAAAGATTTGTAGTTTTGACAGTCCCCAAAATTGAAAGTCTTGCAATTGAATTTAGTTCTTCATGAATAACATAATTAGTTTTCATCCATGAAAATTGAGCTTATATGTATGGATGCTACGAATTAGTTTCACTTGTATGAAGAAACTAAAGAAGTTACACACCCTACAATGCATAGATTGCACTATACACAACCTATCACAACGATGTATACATCTTCACAAATGACATGAATATGTAGTTAGGTTACACATTGTTACTAGAATCTGAGTTTGAGAATAGTTATGAGAATGGTGAGAGCACCCAGGTTGATGATCACCTCACAAAAGAATAATCAAGGAAGGAAGATACCTAGTTTAATAGCATTGTTGGGAACATACAAAAATGGACAAGATATTTTGAGAAGCATGTGATCCATTTCATTAAAATGACACACATATAAGTACAATTTTTTTAACCCTTGGATTCATCTTCAAGAAGTCTCTTGGACTCCATATGGCTATTCAAGTTCACTTATGACTTTTCATCTTCCTCTCATGCGAAAAATACAAATTACATAATCCATAAGGACTAGGTTTCCAAAAAAGACCTATAATGGTAGAAAGAGATCTGAAAATGGCTTTTACACATATTTTTTATCGATGTCATGTGTTATATAACACCATGAAAGGGTATTAGAATTAATCAAGTTAAAATTTGAATCATTTTTCTATAGGTTGGAAAATCTTGTGCACTAAGTAGAATCATGGTTGCAACTTAATGAAACATTTAATAATAGAATATAAGATAAGGTTATATTACAATAGAAGTGGGTTTCATTTTTAATATATGGCCAAAACCATTATATAAAAGATTTCCCTTTAAAATCCATAGTATTGGTAGGAAAACAAGAACAAATAAATTTAAGACCAAGATTGGAGGTTCATGATGCCTTGAAGGAAGATGTGGGTGACACCAATGAGAAAGGAAAGAAATTGCAATGTAGGATGACTAGATATTAATGAGAACCTTACAGATTTTTCATACATTAGCAAGAGATTTAGGTACATCCATTATAGAAGTTAGAAATTTATTGACTCAAATTTAAAATAGATTCTAAATAGACACTTAACATAGTTGTTTAACATGGCCTTGTAGCCACCTACCACCCTCCTTTAAATATTAAATTCCATAAATGGCCTACTACCTAGAAGTAGGTAGTGGAGCCTAAGGAATTAGTAGAGGGGCCCATATTAGTGAAATAATTATACATGACAAGTAGTTTTGTTATAATGTTGAAATGTGATGCGAGGAGGTCGTACTCTTCTCTACATTGATGTTGGTTTAGGTGATATATCATTTAAGAAATAAGACAGTTGACAAGGAGGCACCATTACATAGGTTTCTTAGCAAACTTGTTAATCTATTGGAGGTAACTTGACAAAATTAAGGAAGAGGTAAAGGCCTTGACAATGATAAGAACAAAGTAGCAAATATAGATAGTGAAGGAGTTGACCAAGGGATATGTGCATTTGATGTGAATGGTTTAGATAGTAAATATGTTTTTTCTACTTCATATATAAGGGAATATGATTAGGTAGAACACTCCTTGGGAAGTCTGAGGACAATTTCTAGGATGAACAAAAAAACATGGAATCATTGGTTGAAGGCAATGGAAGTATTAGCACAAGCATGCCACTTTTAAGCAAGAATTATGGAATCCATTTTGGCTGGATCTTTGCACTTATTATTCTTTGGAGAAATTTTTTAATCATTTAAGGAAGTGCTTGTGAAGGCCATTTTCCATTATTTTATCATTGTTGATTGATTTAAAGGTGATTTCTACATGGGGATGGTAGTAAACCCAGGGTGCACCAAGAAAAGGTGTAAATGCTAGCGAAGGAGTTTAAAGAAATAGGAAACTTGATAGTTTGGATGTAAAGGTGATTACCTTTCCTTGGAATAGCATGGTTGTACTAATAGCATATAATGGGAAGGGAAATGGCTAGTTGGAGCATGATAAAGTACATTCTCGGGAAGTTGAATTTTGGATGCCTAAGTTGCAACAATCTTGGATAATTTCAATGTTATATGGAAACATGGTATAGTGGTAAAAAATATAGGAGCAGAAACAAGACTAGAAAGAGTGCCATTTGGAAAATTACACAACCTTCTTAGAAGAGGTTGAGTCACTACGAAAATAGACAGTAGCTGTAGTAGTAGTGGACACTCAAATTGTAGCCATAATAAAAGGTAGCAAGGGAAACTAAAACATCTAAGAGAAATTTGATAGAATTAGTGAAAATAATTTGTTCAAAGGAAGTAATGGATAGTGAGTAGTTGCACAAGTAATTCTAGCAATGATAGTGTAAAGTGGTTGAATAATCCAACTACATTCAAATCCATGAGTTTGGAAAACATAATTTAAGGATAGTAAGTTCTTGAGGGTGTTATAAAGATGACAAATACTTTTAGTGGGGGAGGATGTATGAAGCTAACCTTGAATGGATTTGATAACCTCTACCACATTAACAACTTCGTGGTCATATATTTGCATGGATAGACTTATTATGCGGTTGCTTGCTAGAAGATTTAGCTTTGGAGTTCCTTAGTGTTGGCATTATGATGCATGTGTTGTACTTGATGGAAACCAACTTGTAGAAGAACAACTCACTTGTATATGGTAACTAGATGAATCTACGTAACTAGATGAATCTACATGAGAGATATCAGATGTGACAAAATGCATGGTAGTTGTGTTTACATATGTGACAAAATGCAGGGCAGTTCAAAGGAATCATTTCAGAATTAATATGGAAAATTACAGTGTAATAGGTCTATTCAGAGGTAACAAGGAATTGGTATAGAAGAATAGGAAGATGGAACTAAGGTCTACTGATCAGAATAAAGAAGGTAAATGAAAAAGTTGATGTAAAGCAATTTAAGAAGTATACGCAGATCCACTTAGTCAAAACAACGTATACACACTGGTCCACAGAAAAAAAAAAGAGCGTATACGTATACATGCACTCCCACAGGAGGAAAAACGCATACATGTTGGAAAACCAAGGTTTTGGTCCGAGGTATTTATTCCAAGGTATTTTGGGTCCAAGGTATTTGGTCTGCAGTATTGACCCTAGGTATTTGGTCCAAGGTATTGGTCATAAGTGGTTTTGGTCTAAGGTATTGACAAAGGACCTAACTATATAAGGAGGATAAGATCAAAGGGCTAAGTTCAGAAGTAATGAATATCTTATGAAGTTCTAGATCAAAAGAAAATATGCATGTTATGGGTTTCTGATGCTTTGCTTGATCTAGACTAAGCATGCACCTAAGTGTTTTATGATGGATGAGATCTAATGATGGATTAGGATCATAATGACTTATCATTATGTGATATGATAATGGATGGGCTAGATCTGATTGTTAACACATGTTTTATCCTTTATATGTGATGATCTGGGTATATCTGAAGTTGTGAATTGCAGCAAAGTTATAACTAAGTATTTGCAGATATATACATTGGTTCACTTTGGTGAAGGTGCGTATACATGTTGGTTCGGCTCTTCCAAGTAACGTATGCAAAAGAAAGCTTGATGTTCAGGGATGACTGATCTATCAGATCAATACTACTGTTTTGCTCTAGTTTAACTATTGTTTGTCAATGATGTCTTTTTAGATATGAAAGTAGAACTGAATGTATAAGGAAATTGAGTTTGATTAATTGATTGATTGAGAAAGAAGGGTGATCCTTGTTGCTATTTGTTTAGAACTCTGTAATATGACATTAGATCTTCAGAATGTCAATGATTGGTACAGTTTGTGTTTCAGAGGTTTTATGATTCAGTATCTTTAGATGTATACGTAGGTTGGGCTAAAGTAAGTAACATATACACACAGGTTGGCTTCGTTGAAGGAGCGTATAGATTATGACACATGCCTTTTGAGGTTACAGTTAGTTCTGGTTGTTGATGCAGTGATCTGGGTTCAGATATGTGTACTAGTTACAATGATTTGTCTATTCCAGTTGATTGGTTGAATTTGATTAAGTTTGAATAAATGGTTGGTTCAGTTGTGTTAGAGGTTTAGTGATTCTTTGATTCAGTTGTGTTAGGGGTTCAACGATTGTTTGATTCAGTTGTGATAGAGGTTCAAAGGTTTCAGTGATTGATTGTTTTAGTTATATCAAATATTGATGATTGAGTTTCAGTGATTGGTTGATGTAGATGTATTTGATGGTTGTATTGCAGTGGTGATTGATTTTTGAGCTTCAATGTTACTAATGGGTCCAGTATGAAAGTTTGATGAAACGAGGCCTTCAGATTGTGGTGTTGTGTTCCAGGAGTATCCAATTTGAAAATTTATGAAACATGGTCCCAGGAGTATGAGTGAAGGTTGGAGCCTTCTGTAGGTTGACGCCTACATACTAGTAAATGGATCAACTAGTACAAGAGCGAGGGGGTTGGAGCTTCCTTCTAGTAGTAGTTGGAAAATGAGTGAAGGTTGGAGCCTTCTGTAGGTCAGCGCCTACGTACTAGTAAATGAATCAGCCAGTACAAGAGCTAGGGGTTGTAGCTCCCTTCTAGTAGACATTGGAGAACGAGAGAAGGTTGTAGCCTTTTGCAGGTGGGTGTCTATGTACTGGTATGAGTTTGGAATAGTACAAAATTCTAAATAGATTTTCTTATATTAAAAGAAGATAGAGATGATAGCAACATGTGGTTTTCACCCACATTGGGTTTCCACCTTAAATATTAGTGTTCATGTGTGTTTCTTATGTGTGATGGTTTATTCTGTTATTACAGCACATGGTTACTATTTAATGCTTAATAAAGTATTGATGCATTGATTAAAGATCAACATATGATGACCTAACTGAATCATAAGTTCACTGGATATACGCTGGTTATCTTAAGAACAGTTGCGTGCACACACGAATTCCCTTCACTATAAATCTGTATATGGAAATTAAAAAGTTATTGATTTGTAAATACTGATTCACCCCCCCCCATTATTATTTCCAACAATTGGAATCAGAGCAGGTCCTTTGGCAGAAGCTTGATCGCTTGAAGGAGATCCATAGTAACAATGGGAAAGAAGCTAAAGAAGAAAGCACCTCAAAAGAAGAAGACATCTCAAAGGAATTGTGACAGTGGGAGAGGCGATTGGCCTTTATGTGGATGCAACTCTTCAGATTTAGAATCAACTCAAAATGAAGATGAACAAGCAAAAGAACTATCAGGTATGAATTTGTTGTCCTCTGGTGATACATTTCTCTGTTCACTTGAAGATAATGAAAGTGATAGAAAAACAACTGAATTTTCTCTTATGGGTGAAAGAGAAAGAAATCAAATAGAGTCATAATTTAAAAGGCTCACAGATAGAATTAGAGATAAAAAATATCTAATTGATAAAAGGGAATGTTCCTACAAAGAAGAAGTTACCAGATTAAGATCTTAGATGGAGGAACGAAACAAGGTAAGAAAGCAGTACAAGGAAAATGAAGATCAATATCAAAGGCTGTATGATGAAGTGACATCATTGAGAAATGAAGTGAATGAAAAGGACACAACAACCAAGGAACTTATAGAAAGAACTAGCTACTGTGAAGGACTTGAAGCTGTGGTCATTTCTCTAAAAGAAGATCTCAAAAATTCAAATAAGAAGAATGAAGAACTACTCCAAACATTTGAAGAACAAGAAAATGAAGTTCTTGAATAAAAGCAACAAGTGGAAGAAGGAAGAAAAGCTGAAGAAATCATGAATAAGCAGTATCTTTAAAAGGAAGAGAAATATCATGTTGAGGTAAATATCATAAAAGGTAAATTAGAAGAAAAGGACAAACTTTTACAATTTCAAGATAGTACTAAGATTTTGGATGATATTCTTAGTAGTCAAAGGTCTCCTACCATCAAATCTGGTCTTGGTTTTCATGAAATTATTAAAGGTGAATCTAGCTCACAAACTGAAGCAAGGAACTCTAGTGTGAAATTCGAAACACTCAACAAGGAGATAAGAGGTCAACCCCATCAACAACCAAGGAAAGAAAGCATTCAAAGAAAATCATTTACTCCTAACTATGGAAGCGTTAATCAATTCTTTCCTTTGATGAATAATGTTGAATGTTTTATATGTCATAATTTTGGACATGTTGCAACAAGATGTAGAAGTAGAATGGTTCAAGCTAATAACTGTCACACAGAAAGATCATCATCTTCTAGGTACTTTAAGGGATATTGATTTTCTTGCAATATGTTTGGTCACAAAGACATTAACTGCTATAGAGGAATATGAAACATATAAGATTTTATGCTTGTAACAAGTTTGGGCATATAGCAAAAGAATGTAGGAGGAAACTTTGACCAACACACCAAAAGGAGAAAACTTCATCACACTCCAAGGTGTGGAAGAAGAAGGAAGTACGGTAAAAAATATGTGGAATGGCTCAGTATACAGACATAACAATCTTGGGAGGAACTAAAAGTATGAAATTTCAGTGCTCTAATTCTCATACATAGTTATAATGAAGACAAGTAGCGTATATACGTGAGTTCGAAGCTGCACAGTTGCGTATATGTTGGTTTGATGAAGAAGCAGTGGGACAGACTCAGAAATATGATTTGATATGGTTCAGACAACTACCAATTATCTTTTCTATCTTAATGGTTGATGACTACAGTCCGTGGATGTTATTTAGAAGTGATTTTGATCCTCATAAGTTGTTGATGACTTGATGCATAGCTAATTGATGATGATGCCTTGTTATTTCTTACTGATATATACAATGATCAGATATGACAGTGAACAAGTGGCATAGGTTCAAGGGGAGAATATGCTATGCTTCTAATGATGCATTGTTGGCATTATGTTTGGAAGTATTTAGTACCTAATGATTCTTATCAATGGTGATGATTATTATGCGGATAAAGTGTTTAAATGATACACCATGCTATGTTGCAGTTATGAGTTGCCTATGATGAAGTCTCGGAAAATACTTATATTGCTTGAGGCTAGATAGTTATTATTCAGATCAGACTTATGGATGACTTTTTGATGATGCATGCAGTACATATATGTTGCTTACATGGTGATCTTCATAAGGAGAAGGAGAAGTTAAATGCTTGAGTACACATCTTCATTATTTCATGATGAGCCACTCATTTCTTTTATGCTGCTATCATCTTGCCTTCAAATATGCATAAAGTTCATATGGTGCACTTATGATGTAGGATTCCTATAGTTCTTGGCTCTCACATGGTTGAGGATTGTTGTTGTTTATGGTATCAAGAAAGATTGACAAATGCCTATGAGCTCATGGTTTTCTAGATACATATTTCTATCTCTTGATGGATATACATTATGTTGGATACATGGATGATTACTTAAATATTGTTGGTTGGCCAAGAGAATGGTATTATTGTAGGTCTCACGAAGACATAGCTATTTGAAGACATGGATATTTGGAGACATGGCTTACTTATTCACATAATGATGATTCCTTCTTACTTTATGATGATAGGTTTGATACTCACATATGTTGATTATCATGGTTAATGCTTATTAGATATGGAATGTTCCCTAGTGATGATACATGGTTGATATATTGAGGGTTCTTATGGAAATATCATGAAGTTCTTGATGATGGTGTTATGATCATAGATGATGACTATGGTGTTTTCACATACATATGAAATAATGTGAATGATTTTTACTGCTTGGAGATATGTCATATGCTTATTTGATTCATGATAATGCTCTTTCTACTAAGGAAACATAGCAAGTTGATCTTGATGAGATCAAGAGGAAGAGTTGATATCTATATGCAGCATACTTTGTCAGAGGTTGATGATACTACATTATCATATCTTGGGAACCGATGATGGACATATACAAGTTGCTGGTCTGGATGTTATTGACATATGCTTATTGTGCAGATCATACATGGTGTATGATAGTTTCTTACGACTATCATGGTATTGGTATCTATTATAGATGTCATGTATATCATTTGATGTAAAGGTCATTTAAAGACCCATGATGTAATAATATGTCTTTGTCTGTCGTAGTGTTTTAATGAGTCCTTTTTGGTCATATGATGTAATTTGTACCCCCATTATGCATGGGAAGGATGATGTAATAATAGCTATATTTCAATCATGTATAAACTATTGGCATATCCCCACTTGGTTGGGTGGATGAGTCAAATTTGGTATATCCCCACTTGGTTGGGAGATTGATGTATGTATGATTCATTGGTTATAGGAAGGTCAAACTCACATAGTTGAGTTATAGAGTCATGTTATTCTTTTGGAAAATATTTTTGCAGATTCTGCATGTGCTCAGGGGGAGCATGGATGGTTTAGTGCATCACAACATGTACAAAGGAGGAGTTTAATAAGGGAATTCAGCATGTGCCTACAGGGAGCTTGATCAATGTTTATATTCAGCTGTTCAGATATGAAAGTCTCCATTTTTGTCAGCCCTTTTTCCTTGATATCGAAAGGGGAGAATATCTTGGTCCGCCCATTGCCCTTGATGTCAAAGGGGGAGAGTATTTTGGTATTGCTTGTTATCTCTAACAATTTCTATAGCTTGCAGTAATCAACACCAACATGGTTTCCATCAAGTCCAAAGGGGGAGATTGTTGGCATTATGATGCATGTGTTGTACTTGATGGAAACCCACTTGTAGTAGAACAACTCACTTGTATATGGTAACTAGATGAATCCATAGGAGAGATATCAGATGTGACAAAATGTATGGAAGTTATGTTTACAGATGTCACAAAATGCAGGGAAGTTCAAAGGAATCATTTCAAAATTAGTATGGAAAATTACAGTGTAACAAGTCTATTTAGAGGTAACAGGGAATTGGTACAAAAGAACAAGAATATGGAACTAAGGTCTACTAATCAGAATAAAGAAGGTAAAGGAAAGGGTTGATGTAAAGCAATTTAAGAAGTATACGCAGGTCCACATAGTCAAAACAACATATACATACTGGTCCACAGAACAAAAAGAGTGTATACATATACACACACTCCCATAGGAGGAAAATAGCGTACATGTTGGAAAACCAAGGTTTTGGTCTGAGCTATTTGGTCCAAGGTATTTTGGGTCCAAGGTATTTGGTCCAAGTTATTTGATCCGAGGTATTGGCCCTAGGTATTTGGTCCGAGGTATTGTTCATAAGTGGTTTTGGTCCAAGGTATTGACAAAGGATCTAACTATATAAGGAGGATAATACCAAAGGGCTAAGTGCAGAAGTAATGAATATCTTATGAAGTGCTAGATCAAAAGCATATATGCATGTTATGGGTTTCTCATGCTTTTCTTGATCTCGACTAAGCATGCTTCTGAGTGTTTTATGATGGATGAGATCTAATGATGGATTGGGATCATAATGAATTATCATTAAGTGATATGATAATGAATGGGCTAGATCTAATTGATAACACATGTTTTATCCTTTATATGTGATGATCTGGGTATATCTGAAGTTGGGAATTACAACGAAGTTATAACTAAGTATTTGTAGATCTATGTGCTGGTTCGCTTTGGTGAAGGTGCGTATACACGTTGGTTCGACTCTTCGAAGTAGCGTATGCAAAATAAAAGCTTGATCTTCAGGGATGACTGATCTATCACATCAGTACTGCTATTTTGCTGCAGTTTTACTATTGTTTGTCAATGATGTCTTCTTAGATCTGAAAGTAGAAATGAATGTATAAGGAAATTGAGTTTGATTAATTGACTAATTGAGAAAGAAGGGTGATCCTTGTTGCTATCTGTTTAGAACTCTGTAATATGACATTAGATCTTCAGAATGTCACTTATTGGTACAGTTTGTGGTTCAGAGGTTTTATGATTCAATATATTTAGAGGTATATGTAGGTTGGGCTAAAGTAAGTAGCATATACACGCAGGTTGGCTTCATTGAAGGAGCGTATACATTCTAAAACATGCCTTTTGAGGTTACAGTTAGTTCTAGTTATTGATGCAGTGATCTAGGTTTAGATCTGTGTACTGGTTATAATGATCTGTCTATTCCAGTTGATTGGTTGAATTTGATTAAGTTTGAATGAATGGTTGATTCAGTTGTGTCATAGGTTCAATGATTCTTTGATTCAGTTGTGTCAGAGGTTCACTGATTATTTGATTCAATTGTGACAGAAGTTCAGAGGTTTCATTGTTTGATTGTTTCAGTTATATCAGAGATTGATGATTGAGTTTTAGTGATTGGTTGATGCAGATGTATTTGATGGTTGTATTACAGTGGTGATTGATTTTTGAGTTTCAATGTTACTAATGGGTCCAGTATAAAAATTTGATGAAACAAGGCCTTTAGATTGTGGTGTTGTGTTCCAAGAGTATCCAGTTTGAAAATTTATGAAACGTGGTCCCTGGAGGATGAGTGAAGGTTGGAGCCTTCTGTAGGCTGGCGCCTATGTACTAGTAAATGGATTAGCTAGTACAAGAGTGAGGGGGTTGGAGCTCCCTTCCAGTAGCAGCTGGAAAATGAGTGAAGGTTGGAGCCTTCTGTAGGTTGACGCCTACGCACTAGTAACAGATCAACTAGTACAAGAGCTAGGGGTTGTAGCTCCCTTCTAGTATAAGCTAGAGAACAAGAGCAGGTTGTAGCCTTTTGCAGGTGGGTGCCTACGTACTGGTATGAGTTTGCACCAATACAAGACTGTAAACATATTTTATTATTATTAAAAGAAGACAGAGACGACAATAGCAGGTGGTTTTCACCCACATTGGGTTTCCACCTTAAATCTTGGTGTTCATGTGTGTTTCTTATGTGTGATGGTTTATTCTGTTATTACTGCACATGGTTATTGTTTAATGCTTAATAAAGTATTGATGCATTGATTAAAGATCAACATATGATGAATTAAGTGAATCATAAGTTCACTAGATATATGTTGGTTACCTTAAGAACAATTGCGTGCACACACGAGTTCCCTTCACTAAAGTAGCATATATAAATCTGATTATGGAAATGAAAAAGTTATTGATTTGTAAATACTGATTCACCCCCCCTCTGAGTATTATTTCCAACACTTAACCCATTGGAAAGGCACACCATGGACATGTTAGTTACCCTTTTTCACGAGTGAACCACAAACATTAGCATGATGCGTTAGTTTCTTAGACGAAGAGAAATGTGGAAGGGAACTTGGCGAGGAAAGAAAAAGAGTGTTTTCATGGGAAACCTCATCCATAGAAATGCATTAGGCATGATGGAAAAAATGGTAAAGAGAACTTTACTGGCTTCTATAGAATTGGGTGCTTGAGATACATGAAAAGCTAAGGAGTTGGGGGTTGTATAGTCGGGCTTTACAACAAATGATAAAAGTGAGTTTGGGCACAAGTATTCATGGAACACAATGATGGAAAACACTCATTGGGTGCACATACATTAGGAACAAATTTATTAAAAGCACATCCATTAGGAAAACTTGGATGCACTATGGTTCACATAGACTTTGTGGGCCCTACCAATGTAAGACAAATCTTTCATAAATATTGGATACCCATAGGTTCACCACAAGTGTAAATGAGATCTGTCATTGTGCTAATCTTAGATTTAGGAATAGTAGCATGAAATGACACTAAATAAGTGGGAAGAAGGAGAAGATAGGACTTGTAGGTTGTAGGCCTATGGTTGATTTTAGGGATTGGATTGTGTGAGTCTATTGGGAAATAGGTAGAAGGATATTTGCCTTAGGTTCATTTAATAGAGTTTGAAGAAGGAGGATACAACTCTCTTGTTATATATTATTTAATTATTCATATTATAAAGTTAAGGAACCTACCTTAGGTACCACATATAATGTGTTTTTTATATTTTTTTATGATTCTTGAATGTTCTTATTCCTTGATTTTCTTTATGCTTGATAAGTATTGACATATTGGAGATATGCTAAAGTATTTTTGGCATGTTATAAAGGCCATGGATAAATGTGGCCCTTATATTGAATGAGCCTCAATGAGTAGGACTTACTTGCATTTAAAAAGTTGTAGCTTAAGGAAACATTATAGATATACCTTAAGTGAAGAGGCATACTTTGGTTGTAGTAGTCATAGTAAAACCCCATCGCCAAAAGAAAGGTAGTGTTGCATGCGCATGAGTGTCAAAATAGACTTGGGAAAAATTATGTTTTAAAGAAAAAAATTAGTAGACTATAGGTCTATGACAATGTCATTCATAGAAATAAGGTCAAATTTGGTTGTAGCATGGTTTGGTTATCATAATTGATGGAAACTAGACTAAACTGAGAGGGGGGTGAATCAATTTAGTACATTCATGGAAATTAATTTATATTCTCTAAAATTAGTAACTGAACTTTTAAATGAGCAACCTAACACATAATGAACATCAAATTTAATGTGTGAACACAAAGTAATAAGTAAGTCATAACATCACATTAGGACATAACAAAAACACACATGGAAATGAGATATAAGTGGAAACCCATAAAGGGATAAAACCACAACCTTTTTATTTTTGTTATGCAAAGGAAAGCTCCTACTCCCTTATTACATTTGATTTTTAGTAGGATCCAACTTATAGGAGGTTTCTACCTCAATTTTTCTGCAAGCTACAATATGCAAGGAATCTCCAACTCCCATAATTTTTCCTCAGGCTACAACCCACATGAGGCTTCTACCTCAACGGGCCCCAACCTAGTATTTATCAAGCTACACCTTGAAGGGAGACTATAATCCCCTCACACATAAAGAAAACAATGTTTTTTTTACCTAGTCTATAAATTTGCATACCTTCATATCTTTTCCTCCTCCTCAAATTTGTTTGAGATCTTCATTATATGTATGTTAGGTAATTAATGAAGAACACCTCAATTAGCTCTCACAATATCTAACTCTCTAACTCTCTAACTCTCTAACCATATAAAGTTGCAACCTCAGATATTTTTATAACCAAGATTTGAAGGCTGTTGGTATTCCAAACATGAATGTGAAGTGAAATGACTTTTATTTTTGCATTCCACTCATTTATTTCACACTAATTGAGATTTTTAATATTAAAATAAATAAATGCTTCACTATATATTAATTTTCAGCCACCTATAATAATTAGATTAGCAATATAGCAGTCATAGCCTTTGTAAGGTATATTAGCAATAAATAAGAAACCATAACACACCACAACATCACAAGCATAAACCCATTCTTCATTCCTTTTCCTTTGTCTTCACATGAAACCCTTTCCTTTACCTAGCTTCACAACATCTCAACTCAACCAACATATACATATAGGAACATAAGAAAGCCAACATCTCAACTCATTTAACATCTCCAAGCATCACAATCATAACAATCATCACGATCATACTTCAAAATCATAGGCTCAATGGTCTGATTAACATATCCTACATTAACAAAAGCATGCCATCTACAATACTCGTTCAATTATGCAGACATAAACTATGCCATCATACTTTGATGCCCCTTTTCCTGCTCACAAGCATTCATCATCCTTCAAATCAACCTGCAAAACATATCTCCAATGCCATATCAAAAGAAACATAGAACATATGCAAGCCTAAAACATTCACTCTTCAATGCCTTGTTTTTTTTTTTTCTATGTTAAGACTAAACTAAGTACCCACGGGGAATTGAACCAGTGACCTATCGCAAGGAGTGCCTTAACAGCGCACCCATTCACCGTCAATCCAAAGCCCCATGGGCCTCTTCAATGCCTTGTTGCGCAAAAGGTTAGACCACATTTCTTGCTACTGCTCATTTTCCTTACATAACAACAATGCCTTGCAAGTATAATGCATTAATTTTTCTCAACAAGTACAACATGTTCAAGCATGAATATCATAACATGAGCTCATGCAACCAACAAGTATTACATTTTCTCCTTTGACTACCTTTTTTGATCATGTTCATTTGTGCATACATTATTATTTCAATAATAACATAAGCATATGGCTTGTTGCTTACAAACTTTACAACTCCTCATCAAATGCAGCCAAGCCATCAAACACAATAATCAATCATATGCCAATCAATATCCAACACAATGCCATGTACACACAAAGTACAAATCAACATGCCATATCACCTGTTACTACTCCTTTTTTTTCCTGCATACCTTGTTGCTCCTATTGTTTCTTTACCATCAATGATAACAATGCCAACAATCTCCCCCTTTGGTATTGATGGCAACACATTCTTCTAAATATTTTTTTTTGTTGCTCCTAACCTTTGCTTACCTCCCCTTTGACATTAATGGCAAGGCGCTTAAAGACTAAAAACTGAAAGGACTTGATGTATATTGACCAACCTTTCTATTGTTGAACCCAATATTTTTGGAGGCTTCCACAACAATATGCTTATGAAATCAACTTAGTTGTTTACATGAAATACTTCAATTCATTCCATATGTTTTAACTAAATTTGAACCATTAGAGTAACCACACTTTTGATAAATTAGGACATAAAACCCTAATTAAATGTATTAAAAATATATACCATAGATCCAATGCATTTAACATTTAGCATTATCACCATTATCATAAAGCATTACTGCATAAAATATGATATATAAAACCCTATACTGCCATGCCATGAATATAAAAGATCTCCATGATATATTAACATGGAATGCTATCCATAATAAATTAATACATTATAGATAACACATTCTTCAGGATATAAATTTCCATAAACAAGCCTTGCTCCATAATGAAATCTAGTCAAAAGATTAAGGAATAACCATGGTAGGGCACAAAACCCTAATTCATAAAAGCAGTAATTCAATTAAAAAATCAAAATCTTTGCTCTCAATAACGTATACACATTGCATAAACAATGTATCAATTAAAAAATTAAAACCTTTGCTCTCAATAACGTATACACATTGCATAAATAATGTATCAAGGCTACATAAATAATATATCTAAGTTGTTCTCCATAATTTATATGTTGTTGGCTTTACAACACATTGATAGAAGAACGTTGTAATGCATTGAATATATTATGTTGCCTATATTAACCATTAGCTTTGTAATGCAATTATATATGAATATGTTCAACATATTTTTGGCAACTCAATTATATATAAGCTGCTCCAAATAATATGCTCCAATTGATAATATGTTATATATGAACTTTAAGGCTGCTCCAATGAATTAAAAAAAACAATGTATATAAACCATGTCTATGTAACCAATGTATTAAAGCATTTTTGTAATAATAGTTATGGCATAAAATCCATATCTATGCTACCATATCTCATGTAACAATAGTTATTCTTTGGTAGGGTTCTATAGCATATGTAAAGGAAGTATGCAACATTCTTAATTGTCAAAGTAAGTACGCTCTCCATATTTAAAGCAACGTGCAAAAACCAAAGTAAAGCAGAACAAATGCAGTGTTCCCAAAGCATTACATCATATTTATCCTCCGAGCATGTCCTTCCAGGATTGTTCCATGTCGTTCCATTATTTTTGCATTTTCACGAGTGTTGGAAACAAACTCGACTTTATATTTGTATAACCAATGATGTATATAAACCAACGTTTTATTATTTGTTTTATTGAAACCTTATATATCCTCCCAGCGTGTCCTTCCAAGCGTGTCCTTCCAAGATTGTTCCATGTCGTTCCATTATTGTTACATTTTCACAAGTCCTGGAAGCATCCTCAACTTTATATTTGTATAACAAATGATGTATATAAACCAACGTTTTATTATTTGTTTTATTGAAACCTTATAACAACCATTCTATTATTCGTGGGCACAATGTTCTTGTCCTGGCATTTTTGACATAGCATTATATTTTCTATCCATAGCAGTAATGTAATAATTTTTAATTTTTAAGTAGTTCCATAGCAAGTATTGCATCTTGTTAAACAACTAATTTTTTGAATTGAGCTTTGGTTGGATTAGTTTATGTTAGGGTGATTGGTTATTAGAGTTCAAAAAAAACTGAAACTAATTCATAGTTTCTTTTATATATTTTTATGTATACATGGTACATCATTCATTGACATCATTAATTAATATAGGTTTGAATATCATAATATGTAGCTATCATAACATGTAGTTCATTAGCTTTGTTGATTAAGTTGAGCTACAAGGCTTCCTAGAGTTGAGCCATGACCTTGGCCTTCGAGAGCATAATTGTCTGAGCGTTTTTGTAGATATTAACCACCTACAGTACTTGTATGAAGAAGGGATGTGGACTCTGAGAAGACATGGCTGGATGTTAGAAAAAAAACCATTAGTTTGTGAACTTTTCAGATCACCCTTGGACCCAACCTGTAAGGTCCTCGGGCGCGGGTGCGGTTGGGCGCCGGGCGAGTCGGCGTGCACGACGGGCGCGGGTGCGGGCGACCAGCGAGTCGGGCTGCACGGCGGGCGCGAACGGGCCGGCGCGCGCGAGTGCGCGCTGCACAAAAATGCGATGAAGTGCGACATAAGAAGTGCGGCGATGAAAAATGGCTAAGGCAAAAGTGCGATGGTGAACTTATACCCAACAAACGTGGAGTTGAGTATGGGCAAGGCCGACACATACTTGGGCATGTGCAAAGGGTGTGTTAATATTATTTTGGGGGTCAGCTGGAGAGCCACCACCCATGTTGGTGCGCATATATATTGTATGTGTTGAGACCTCATTGGAAACCAATTCGAACAAGGCAACTTCGCATAGGGCTTAAGGAGAAGTCAAGTGTGCAGATTTGGAAGGGAGTGCGCATAACTCATGCGCATTACTTGAAGGCGCAGTCTTGAAGATACTTAGAGCCCGTCAAGGGTTGGGCAAGGTGTGCCCAAGGTTGTCTTAAGTGCAGAATTGTGTCGGGATTGACAAGGGTGTCTTGGTGGCTTGGGTGAGCACCCGCCCTTCGTGCAAGGCGTGCACATGGTTATTGTAAAAGGTTGATTTGGCTATGTTGTAAAAGAAGCTAAGTATTGGCTTGAAGTTTGCCAAGCATTACTTGTGATGATTATATTATTAAAAGAAGATTGATTATTATATATATATTGTCGGGCAGACTCATTGTTCAGGGAGTCGCCCCTCCCTTTATACTGTGCAATTGTTGTTCTTGTTATAATTGCTGTTGATAATGAATGAGTATGGGTGTTCATTGGTATAAAGGATAAACATAAATTTACTTGGTTGTGAAACACAAAGTAAGTAAGGACAAGTGAATTAGGCATAGTCCATGAATGTTAGTATTAGTGAAAAGAAAGCGTTCGGTGGTGCCGCACCTTGCTATAAGCGGTTGGAAGGCTACCACAGGTGTAGGGGCGTGATAGTTGGTATCAGAGCTGGCTGATGACTAGGTTGACGATGAAGTGTTGATCCCAGTGCACTATCATGATAGTTGGTATTAGAGCTCGGTTGGAGTTGGTGAGCAGGGTTGCTCATGACAAAGTAACAGTGGAAGCAGGTACTTGCAGGTGAAGGAAGCTGGTTTCACATACAAGTGGAACAAGGGCTAGTTCATGGGTGCAGGGAACTTGGTGAAGCTGGTGAACAGTAAACAGGTTTAGCAGGGGTGAAGCTTAGTGCTTGGGCCAAGCTGAACGACAAGACATGGTAGGTTTGGAAGAATGCGAAGGGAAGCTCTTGCTTACCTTATACAGGTTGAAGCGGTTAAAAGAAGAGAATCCCCGGATTCGAAAGGAACTTGAAGTCTTGGAAAATAATATTGAAGACGAACTTCTTCAACTTGGTTGGACAATGGAGTAAGGTGAAGTTGCAGATTGTACTATCAAGAAAGAGGAAATCGTGATGTTCGGGGATGTTGCAGACATGACTATGATGGAGGATGAACTTGATCGAGTTGGACTAGGATCGTGCGGTTTGCAGACATGGATGGATGAGGAGACTCAGATGGAGGAGCCTCATGATGATGATGATGAAGAGCAAGGATTGTTGATTGTTGCAGGACTTGTTGGGGTTGTTTGTGACCTTATGATGAAAGGTGAAAAGGCCCGTGACAAGGGAGGAACATGATGATCGTTGTGGAGGATTGGGTCGTGCTTTAGCCACTTTGGCTAAGTGCCCGACATGACTGATGGACAGATTGAAGGGGACACATTTGATGATGCTTGGGTGGACTTCTCATGGCTGAGACCAAGAGCAAGACTTGGTGGAACCTTTAGTTGGGGAGATATGATGGAAGGGACTCGTGATGATGATGATATGGTTGGGTGACCGAGTTCACTAAACCGAAGATAATAGACTTGGATGAAACGACCGATTGTTGTGATAGGTCTACTTGATTGGACTACATGGGCAACTTAGTCATGGACATCAGGTTGGAAACATGGAGCTTGGCAGTCTTATGCAGGGACATTGTGCAGGAGCACTTGTAGGGGTGTCACTTATGGGCATCCAATGAGGAGTGCCAAGGCAGGGATGTTGTGCAGGTGGATTTGCTAGTGTGACATCGAGACTTATTACTTATGAACCGATGGAGAGGTTGTGCACTCTTGTACAACAAGGCCATGGACTTGGATGGAGTTGTGACAAGACTATGGAGCATTCCTACTACATGGAGAGCTGAGGCATCTTGCAGTGACCTTTGGGCCGAGACTTGTATGCTTGCTAAGATGTTGGTTGGGGATGACTTATGGAGCTCATGATGACATGAGATTGTTGTGACTTTTAGGGACTTCATACATGGTGGACTTAGAGGAATCGATGCATTGAGGAGCTAAGGTCAGAGACTATGATGCAGGATGGGGTGCATACTTTCAAGTACATGTATGGGAATGGCTTGGAAGAGTGACTTGATCTGGAGGATCGATATGAGACACTTTGGAGTGATGGAGTTACGATGATGATGATGCCTTGGTGGCAAAACTTGGGCATGGGTTGAGCCAAGACTCAACTACTTTTGACATGGGAGCTGATCGATCTATGATCATGGGTAGCACATGGATAGATGAGACAGGTGTATACTTGTTTCTATGGCAGACTTGAGGGATGACACATTGCAGATATGATGGAGGTTGCTTCATGGACATGGATGTGACACACCAAGAGTTGGAGATTGATGAGATGGTCTCTTCATGTTGAGGAGATACACATATGAATGATGATGTTGGGGTAGATGTGGCTGATTTCATGTAGCACATTGGTACCAACATCATGGACAACATGTTGCAGACGAGATGAGGACTACTTCATGGACCCGAGCATGGTTTACATTTGTATGGAGATGGATTCTTGATCGAGTTGAAGATGTGGCAGGATGTTCTGAGAAACAACTGATGGTGGCATGAGGATGTGCATTCTCATGGTTTGGACGTGACGGTTGGATTAGCTACCCAACTAGTTCAGACATGGGGGGCTATAGCATGTGCAGAGATGTGTTAACATTTGTTGGAGTATCATGGTAGCAGTTCACATGATGACACGTGACGAGGTCGACACGATATGTTGCAGTGAGCATGTAGTTTGAGACGGAGGGGCCAACCTTCCACGATGGAGAGCAGCATGTGGAGATTGTGACAGGGTGGTCGATGATCATGGATTGAGATGATCTCTGATGGATGACATACCGATGAGGTGTATACCTTGGTATGGTTATCTTTGTGGCAGTTGATCACTAAGGTGAGAAATGATGGAGATGGAGTTCTACATATGTTGCAGGGATGTTTGCCTTATGTGGAGGAGTTGACATCATGGATAGTGATGATCTTGGTGGATGGCTAACGGGATGGTATGTTGTCGAGGACGAAAACGATTTTAGGTGGAGGAGGATGTAAGGTCCTCGGGCGCGGGCGCGGTTGGGCGCCAGGCGAGTCGGCATGCACGACGGGTGTGGGTGCGGACGATCGGCGAGTCAGGCTGCACAATGGGCGCGCGGGCGCACGGGCGGGCGCACGCTGCACGACAATGTGACGAAGTGCGACATAAGAAGTGCGACAATGAAAAATGGCTAAGGCAAAAGTGCGACGGTGAACTTATACCCAACAAACGTGGAGAAGAGTATGGGCAAGGCCGACACATACTTGGGTACGTGCAAAGGGTGTGTTAATATTATTTTGGGGGTTGGCTGGAGAGCCACTACCCATGTTGGTGCACATATATGTTGTATGCGTTGAGACCTCATTGGAAACCAATTCGAACAAGGCAACTTCGCGTAGGGCTTAAGGAGAAGTCAAGTGCGCAAACTTGGAAGGGAGTGCGCATAACTCATGCACATTACTTGAAGGCGCAGTCTTGAAGATACTTAGAGCCGGTCGAGGGTTGGGCAAGGTGTGCCCAAGGTTGTCTTAAGTGCAGAATTGTGCCGGGATTGACAAGGGTGTCTTGGTGGTTCGGTTGAGCACTCGCCCTTCGTGCAAGGTGTGCACATGGTTATTGTAAAAGGCTGATTTGGCTATGTTGTAAAAGAAGCTAAGTATTGGCTTGGAGTTTGCCAAGCATTACTTGTGATGATTGTATTATTAAAAGAAGATTGATATATATATATATATATATAGATATATATATATATATATATGTCAGGCAGACTCATTGTTCAGGGAGTTGCCCCTCCCTTTATACTGTGCAATTGTTGTTCTTGTTATAATTGATGTTGATAATGAATGAGTATGGGTGGTCATTGGTATAAAGGATAAACATAATTTTACTTGGTTTCGAAACACAAACTAAGTAAGGACAAGTGAATTAGGCGTAGTCCATGAATGTTAGTATTGGTGAAAAGAAAGCGTTCAGTGGTCCCGCACCTCGCTATAAGCGGTTGGAAGACTACCGCAGGTGTAGGGGCGTGACACAACCAGTCACATAATTTCCACTTTGGGATGTGATACATGTTAGAAAAAAAACCATGAGTTTGTGAACTTTTCAGATCACCCTTAGACCCAACGAGTCACATACTTTCCACTTTGGGATGGGGTATCACAACAGGCCAACTCGCATTTTCTTCTTGCTTCCTTGCAAAGAAATTCTCTTTGTTTGCCACAGAGGCCTCTAATTCTGATCTGCTTATATATTGTCCAAAGATCGAGATCGGTTCTGTCTTTGGTCTTCTTCATTGTGGAATCGTAGCATTAATAGTGGTATTAGCAGTGGTCGATGTCGAGTGTATAAGCGAGAGATATGAAGGTGTTAATGTCGTATGATTGCTGGTTTCTGGGGTTTTCCCTTTCTCTGTCCAGGGCAATGCGTATATCAAGGTTTTGCGCATATCTCATAGTAAATATCACGATAATTTTTTTTTTGAGGTTTTGTTTGATTTCTGGACGGTACAAAGTTCGACTGTAGGATACATAAATTCCATTCAAATTTAAGCTTGGCCAGGTCAATTAATCAATGAGGAATGTGCCGCTCTACTTTTTTATTATTTTGATTTGAATGTAGAAGAAAGTTGAAGGCCAACATGCTTTACTACTAGCGGGCTTACAATCTGACCACAGAATGTACCTTGAGTTTGAGCTCAGAATGTACCTTGAGTTTGAGCTTTGTAATGATGTGAGTTACTAATACATAGAGTTCTCTCCGATGGAATTTATAAATGCAATTTATGAATGACTTTGTTGTTTGAATATATGAATCAATAATCCTCAGATGGTTGATCGTGGACACTTCTGCCTTGAAGATCCGCCAAAGCTAAGTAAAAAGTGCAGTAAGGTGGCTTGTCGCTCTCGTTTGCCAGTGGTGAGTAGCTCAATGCAGCGTTTGAATTGTGGCCAATGAGAACAGGTTGAGGTATAATGGGCGTTTTTAATTTTTGGCGGAAAAAGAGAACCTCTACTTTGAAGTTGAAATTGAGGTTTTGAATCGTAACTTGTGTGCCTGGTCATAAGGGTTATTGATTTGAAAGGAGAGAAGTTATAGAAAAAGTTTCGTGAAAGTTTTTAAGGAGTGGTTTATAAGGACTCAATAGTGGAATTATGTATTCAATGTAATTGAAATCTTACTTTTTAATCATTTTTTTTATTACTTGTAAAATTGTGTTGTAATGGGGTGCATCACTTAGTCAAATCACTGTAAATTATGTGATGACAAAATGGACAAAATCAATGGTTTTCTACAATTATTAAACAATCTAATGCTATCTAACAGTGTCCAAGACAGCAAGGACATGCTCTCTCACATTCAAACACTTTTGCAAAATGGTAAAAGAAAAATTGAATTCTTGAAGCTAGAGTGAAAAAACTTCAGAAGAAAAAGTGTGATTCTAAATTGGTGTTTGTTCACAACAATTTGGATGAGAAGTCTGCCATTCCTAAAACCTTAATAAGATAGTGGGAAGAAATTACACATAAAAAACATAGAATTGGTTCGGTATATAACAAATATGTCATATATGTATATTTTCATATTCATCACTTTTATAAACCTATACAATTTTGAAGTGTTTGATTTCTGGATGGTGTTGTTCCAGAACAAATTGGTACCAACATTGTAATAAAGTTGGACATGTGAAATATGAGTGTTTTGATCTTCACCCATGTGAGCATTGTGAAAAACTCAATCACCATTCTAACAAACGTTCAAAAACTAGGACTATTGCAAGAGATAAACTAAATTTCAGATACATTGTTTCTTGGGATTGGTCAAAAAAAGCCAAAAAGATTTATAGGTCATACCAGAATATGTTTGAGAGTATTGACCAATATTGCAGTGATGAAGAGTAATTCATCTTCTCACCCTATATAGGACAAGGGGGAAATGACGGAATTGATGGTATGCTACAGGTTCAAATATTTGTCAAGCAAGCATGAGATAGACATTAGAATTTTGTGGCTACAATCTAGAGTTTGTGTTCAAATTCAGAGTTGCAGCCAAAGTTTTTGATTTATGCTCCACAAAATGAGCATGATAAGATGCTTTTAGTATGTTGTTTTGATTGGTCTGAGAACTGCTGTGAAGATTCTAGGTGTGAGAATCGATTGTGGTTTTCTCTTAAAAACCACCATCTTCTGTTTGTGGTTATCCAACTTATCCTTGAAAACCATTTCAGAGATAAAATAAACTATTGGCTGAGATGCATTTTTAGATTTTTAGCTCCAATTCTTGGACTTTGATACATCCCTTCGGATTAAGAGGGGAATGTTAGACAACTGCTCCTTAGAATTAAGTTTGGATTAGTTTGTGTTAGGGTGATTGATTATTAGAGTCCAAAAAAGACCAGGAACTGATTTTTTTTTATGTATTTATATATACACATTATACATCAATTATTAATATATTATTGAGTTTGGTTTCTAATTATTGTCTTACACATCTAAGACTCTAAGCAGCATTATATACCAAATAGAATTGTATTCATTCCTATATAGTTAGCATATTGTTGTATATATGATGTTCCATGTGTTCCCAAAAATTATTTTAATCTGTTTAATATAAAAACAATGTACCAAAAGCCCAAAAAAAGGCGTTGCTCTAATTATTGTAATCCACTATGCTTCATACATTCACTGCAATACCAATTTCCGATAGGGTACTTCAATACATATACCATATAACACTGCATACATTCTCATTGTGATACCAATTTCCAATAAGCTGCTCCAATCCATATATAAAAAAACTGCTCCAATAAATATCTATATATATATATATATATATATATATATATATATATATATATATATATATATATATATAATAATAAAGTTTCTCCAATAAAATAATATGTTCGCGGCCAATACAAACCACTTTTAATGAATTAAAAATACTGCCTGATATATTAATCTCCAATGCTTGTATTGTAATGATTCAATGAATTAAAAACCATACCTAATGTGTTGGCAAAAATATTGAGAGGAAGTAATCAATATTTTAACTCATTTTAAACTTTTCATTTTATGTTTTGATTTTTGTATGCTATTTTTATTTATGCAACCAATGTATGTACAAGATTTTACTGACAAAAAGTAATGTATATCCAGTTAACTAACTTTTTATATATTCTATCAATTGTTCATCTTTAAGTAATGCATCATTATTTTATTATTCATTATTTAATCTCCAAACCATGAGGAGTAAAGAGTAGATAAATAATCAACACATAAGAGACATATCAACACACATGAACACCAAGATTTTTAGGTGAAAACCCAATGTGAGAGAAAACCACAACTGTCATTGTCTCTTGTACTGACACAACTCACCAACATGCAGACACCCACCTATAAGAGGCTACAACCTCCACTTGTTCTCTAATGCAGATTTGAAGGGAGGTCCAACCCCCTGATCTCATTTATGGGCTCTTACTGGAAGGCAACATCTATGGAGTACACATATTTACCTTACCAGCTACCACTGGAAGGAAGCTTTGAAGTCCTCACTGAAGGTTCCAACCCCTAGCACTTCTTGTGGAACATGTTTCATACCCCTAACACTTCTTGTGGAACATGTTTCATAATATTTCATATTGGATTCATTTGAATCAAAACATTAAACCTGCAGGCCACCTTTCATTACATTTTCAAACTGACCCACACCCTTCATTATGCTCAATACCAAACTGAATATTGAATCTGAACTAAATCACTATATCTTTAGAAAACCAATCACTGAATTGAATATCAAGAAATCATTGCAACTAAATCAAACCAATCTATAACATATATAAACCATCATAACCAGATCATACCAACCACTCCTAAATAAGTCATATACTGTTTAAAGATCACTGCAAACGCTGATCAGATTTACTTCAGAATGTATATGCTACTGTTGAGAAGCATACTCATGTATATATGTGATTCCTCTATATCACACATGCTTAAAAATCTCAGAATATTGAATACTGGACCCTACATAAATCATTTCAGTGATCATGGATTACTAAACTAATCACAAATAGCCATACTGCAACATCATTACTAATCAATATACCATTCCATATTTAACCCAATAACCCAATCAACATTGTGAGACACATATCATCAATATAGAGATGTCATTGACAAACAATAACAAACAAAGAAGAACTCATCAAAAATCATCATCAAGCCATATCACAAGATCAACCTATACTTTTTCAAACTTCACCTTTATCATCCACTTGTCACTAAACTGTCATTCCTCTATCCATGTCCTCTATAATATCTACCAAATTGCATGAGATCATATTATTACAATTTTGACATCAAATACATATTTATCAATTAGATTACCATAAAAAACAACACATTATTCATAATGCGAACACAATGTATTAAAAATGTTCCCAACTTATAAATTTCTACTTGAATGTATTGAAAGTTGTTCCACATGGAAATGATAATAAGCTCCAATGGCAACGATAATATGCTACTCCAATGACCATGAATATGTATCCATGCCAAAAGTATTAGTGCTACTCCAAGGCTTGAATGCAATGTACCCAAGGACAATGTAAGCGCACCGCCAATAAACGATGTTGTAAATGTATTGAACGTCGGGAATGTATTGGATGCTGGAAATGTATTGGAAATTTTGTAAATGTATTCAACCCTAGAAATGTATTGAAACATGGAAATATATTGAATGTTGGAAATGTATAAACTCAGTTGCAAATGTATTGAGCGATTTTGGATCTTGAGTGATTTTGAATGTATACAACACTAGTAAAGGATATGAACCCATTAATATTTCCACAATACATTGATAAGATTCCACGAAATATGTTTCTTTCGACACAACAACATATTAAATACATTGTCATGGATGTATAAACGCTCACTGTATTTACGCAATCATAATCACAATACGCTGGAATACACACCAATTGAATGCAACGTAATCATTGTATGCATCATAATATAACAATAATGCACTTAATCTATACATTGCATTGCACCAGTAATAGGATCAAAGTACTGCAAACATTCAAAACATGCATAACGTTTTGTTGTCTCTGTATTCTTGACATGAAATTCGTCTGACCTAGTTTTCCTGATTCCTTTAATGCATAACAACTCTAGCACTTTGATTTAATATTCTATGCCTTCTAGCCTGAAGTTTGGAGTGTAATGTATGTTGGAACCTATGGAAGACTGTGTAACGTTTCCATTCAGGTTTGTATCCTTCGTTAAAGCATGGCAAATAGTGCCACCAGCTATGTGTAACAGATGCCATAGGCTTGTATATGTATGTAATAAATTGTATTATGCCTCAGATCCATAGTCATACCACTTATTCATTACATATGAGGTTCTCATACTACTGTTGTGCTAGATTATATATATTTTAGACCATCATAACACTACTAAAATTATTGAATACTGGCAAACTAAGGTAATCTTATGCCGAATCTGACTCTCCACACTAAATTGTTTGGTGCACTCTTGCAATTCCAGATTCTTCCTATTCAATTTGTTCATTTTGACTTTCTTTACCCTAAGCCTTGAAGGATATTTGAATTCAGTCAATGCCTTTGCCATGGATATTTCCTGTTGTTTCTCTTTTTTTTTTTTTTTCATTTCTATATGCTCTCATATGTCCTTTACGGTATAAGCTCCATCTCCTATCTAACTTCTTCAGCATCAAACTCCACTAGAATCTATCTTCCGGAATTTTAAAAATTCATCCTCGATGTCATACTTGCATGTTGATCTTCATCCTTATGATATTATTTTACTTTATTCCCTTCTGAATTCTCTATTTGATTGGAAATATCTAACTAATGAAAAGAAACACCCATGACTTTCAATGCAATTGTTCCTCGTTTTTTTTTGTTTTAATGGTTGTGTAGAAGGTTCAAGGGATTGAATAAAATGTATTTCATTGTAGGCGTTGTATTTCCAGCGTGTGTTATCATCGTGTTAGTAGATGTAGAACATCGATTTTTCTATTTGGCTTCAGGTTCATAATAATAAACCAGCTGAAGAGTTCTCAACAACCAAGTCTAAGTTGTTGATGTAATCTCTCTTTATTCAACACCTTTTTATTTCTTTCACAACATCCTCCTTCATTCGTCCTTCTCCATTGATTTCCTCTTCTAAATATTTGACATCATCTCTATTTTTGTACTTTTTTTTTTTTTTATTTATTGCCTCGAGCTTTGTCCAATTTGCAGTTTCGAAAATTTTACTTTTACAAGTATTTTCAAGCCTAACAACTCAAATGTCCTCATTTGACCAGAAGGATAAATTCGAAAACATTACTCAAATTGGGATGTTGGTGATACATAGCGAGAAAAAAGTTCCACGATACGATATCTCTCAGTCAACCCTCATCGATAATATATGTTATTAAAATGTTTTAGCTGCAATGATGTAATTTCTCTGTCGCAATGTTCAAGATGCTCATCTAGTAAAGGAGCCTCATTAACGATATATTTATCTAGCAAAACATTATTTTCTCCATTTAACTATTGATTTGACGGATGGAATGACCTTATTAACCCAATCATGCTTGTTGAAAAGGAACTCAACTTCCAAGCCAATGATTCTTCAATAGTTGTAGCACTATTTATTCTTAGGTGAAAGTTCAATGCACAATTTATCTTCTTAAACTTATTATCTTTTCCAAGATACGTTTGATGTTGCTCTCCCTTGGGATGTTTTTTCTCTTCTATTACTGATTGGATCACTGCCTTGCTGCTTAGTTCATCTCACCATGAAACCATGATGACTTCATTATGTCATTGAAATAAAAAGTTGTTCTTTTTTCTTCCTCTTCCAAGCTTTAGTAGGCTGCTTATTGTCTACATTTCTTTTTGATTCAGAGTTCTGTCTAATTTGATTAGCTTTCATCATATGTCTAGAATTATTTATGGCATTTGGAAGTTTGCAGTGTTTGGCTTTGTGTTCAATATTTCTACATAGATAACACCTTATTTAACCAAAATATGGCTTAAATGGTGTGTGTATTCTTGTGCTCTTCTTTGCATAAAATTTACATTCAACAAATTTATGTCCAAATTCATTGCACAAATAACAAAAACCATAGAGATGATTTGTGTACCTATTGAATGGTTGTCTTCTCCTTGCTTGAGGGTGTGTGTATTCTTGTGCTCTTCTTTGCATAAAATTTACATTCAACAAATTTATGTCCAAATTCATTGCACAAATAACAAAAACCATAGAGATGATTTGTTTACCTATTGAATGTTTTGTTCTCCTTGCTTGAGGGAGCCTTCTTGTTTGGTGCATCTTCTTCTGATTAGTGTTGATTTGTTTTCTCTTACATTCTACTGCAACATGTCTAGGTTCATGGCAGGAAAAACACTTAATATATTTCAACTAAGCAAAGAATCGCCTTTGTGATCTTCCAAATTTGCTCAGCTCATTTCCATTAGAAAATGACCTTCTTGCAAATGGCCCTTTCTTCACCTTATTCATTGGTTCTTGATGTTGTTTCTTATTTTTATTCATTTCTTTATAGATCATGTTATTGTTGGCTTCTTCTTATATAGGTATTTTTGATTTAGTGTCCTCTTTAATGGATTCCTTTTATGAGTTCTTTATAGAGATAATATCCTTTTCTATTTTTTTATGCAATGTTTTATTTTCATCTCACTTCTAGCTAAGACCAACTCAACTTCTAATCTTTCACACTGCACCTCTTTCTCCTTTTATGGACTATTAATCATCTCTTCTATTCTCATTTCATCTTCAAGTTCTGCCTTCATATTAAAAATTTCTTCCTTGTACTGATGCTTTCTCTCATCACATAGTTGCACAAGTTTCTTAGAATCATTGTTTTCATTCTCGAGTCTATCAATTTTAGCCAATGCTAAGTCAAGATTAGCTTGATGTTCATTTGTCTTTTCTTTATGAGAGTCAGGTACATTCACACATACATATGTTTAATTTAACTAAACACTTTCCTTTTGACAATGCTTTTTCTTTTTCCTCTCCCTTTTATTTTTCCACATACATATGTTTAATTTAACTAAACACTTTCCTTTTGACAATGCTTTTTCTTTTTCCTCTCTCTTTTATTTTTCCACATTGTTGCTACCAGTCTCTCCTTCATGCATGAATTACAATCTATCCGTTTTGCAAAATTTAAATCTATTACGATATCAAGATCCTTAATAAGAATCTTTTTATACATTACACATTTTTCCTTGGCATTCAATGTTATTCTTGAGTAGAGGGAGAATCACCATCACTGTATCCATCACATACAAGGTTCCATACACCAGGTCCATGAGCTATCATTTATGCTTTTACCTTATTTCTCCATTCATGATTTTTTTTTGCACTTAGCATAGGTACACTTTGATAATTCATATTCAAATAGATCTACATTCAAGCTGTTATATTTACATACAAGGAGCCTTTTCTAATACAAATCGATGGAAACTTGGCTAACCTGATGAGGGGTTGAATCAATTTAGTACATTCATGGACATTAATTTATTTTCTTTAAACTCATTAACTAAACTTTTAAATGATAAACTTAACACATAATGAACATCATATTTAATATGTGAACATCAAGTAATAATTAAGCAATAACATGACATAAGCACATAACAACAACACATATGGACGCCATATATAAGTAGAAACCCATGAAGGGAGAAAAACACAACCTTTTTATTTTTGTGATGTAAAGGAAAGCTTCTACTCCCTTATTACATGTGATTTTCTGTAGGCTCCAACCTACAAGAGGTTGCCACCTCATTTTTTCTGCAAGCTACCACATGCAAGGAAGCTCCAACTTCCATAAGTTTCCTACAATCTACAACCCACAGGAGGCTCCTACCTCAAGAGGCTCCAACCTATTATTTATCAAGTTACAACTTGAAGGGAGACTACAATCCCATGATACATAAAGAAAGTAATGTTTTTTTTACCTGGTCTATAAATATGCATACCTTCATCTCTATTCTTGCAACTTCTCCTCAACATTGCTTCACATATTCTTTATATGTGTGCCACTTAATTAATGAAGGACACCTCGATTAGCTCTCATAGTCTCTAACTCTCTAACCATATAGCCTTGCAACCTCACACATTTTTATAAGCAATCTTTGATGGTTGTTGGTATTCCAAACATGAATATGAAGTGAAAGGAATTTTCTTTTTGCATTCCACTCATTCATTTCACACCTTTTGAGATTTTCAGTATTAAAATAAATAAACGCTTCACTAAATATTATTTTTTATCCCTTGTAATAATTAGATCAAGAATATAGCAGCCATATCCTTTGGAACCCATATTAGCAATACATAAGAAACCATAACACATCATAACATCACATGCATAAAATCATTCTTCAAGTGTTTCCCTTTTTATTTGCATGATACCTTTGCCTTTGCCTTGCATCATGTCTTTGCCTTGCATCACAATGATCTTTGGAGCATCTTTGCCTTTTCCTTTGCCTTTCATTACAACATCTCAACTCAACCATCGTATGCATATATGAATATAATCAACCCAACATCTCATCTCATTGAAATTTCCAAGCATCACAAGCATCATGAGAATACTTCAAAATCACAGGCTTAACAATCTGATTAACATAGCTTACATTAACACAAGCATGTCATCTACAATATCTGTTCAGCGATGCATATATAAACTATGCCATCATACTTTGTTGCCCCTTTTTCCTACTCACAAGAATTAATCAACCTTCAAATCAAGCTACAAAACATATCTCCAATGCCATATGAAAAGACACATAGAACATATGCAAGCCCAAAACATTCACTCTCCAATTCCTTGTTGCACACAAGGATAGACCACATTTCTTGTTGCTGCTCATTTTCCTTACATCATAACAATGCCTTGCAAGTATAATGCTTGAATATTTCTCAACAAGTACAATATGTTCAAGAATGAATATTGTAACATGAGCTTACGTAACCAAAAAGTATTACATATGCTTCTTTGCATAACTTTGTTGATCTTGTTCATTTGTGCAGATATTATCATTTCAATAATAACATAATAATATGAAGTGTTGCTTACAAACATCACAACTCCTCATAAAATGTGCCCAAGCCATCAAACACAGTAATTAATGATATGTCAATCAATCTCTAACAAAATTCCATGTACGCACAATGTACAAATCAACATTCCATATCACTTGTTACTTCTCCTTTGTTTCTCCTGCATACCTTGTTGCTCTTGTTGTTTCTTTGCCATCAATGAAAACAATGCCAACAATAATTAAAAGTTGGACAAGATCCTATTGCCAAAGTAAGGTATTTTTGCATGACTTCATGTGACAAAAAAGACTTGGGAAAACTCATGTTTGCAAAAAAAATTCTAGCATACTATAGGTGACAATTCCCTTCATATTTATGGGGTCAAATTTGGTTGTAGTAGTCATAGTTGGCCAAGACCCTATCGCCAAAGCAAGTTATTATTTCATGACCTTAGATGTTAAAATAGACTTGGGAAAGCTCTTGTTTACAAAGAAAAATTATAACCTAATATAGGTCTGTGACAATGCCCTTCATAGTTATAGGGTCTAATTTCTAATTTATATAAAGATTTATTGTTTTGCATAATCGCGTGTGTGTCCAATTTTCTCATTTTAAAAAATGGTTTAGTGATTATTTATTGTTTTTTAAAATTGATGGTGAAAAAAGTAGTTTATAGTGTTCATATGAATTTGATCATTATATAATTTTTCATCCATCTCAATACTTCGAGAGTGGAAAAATTTAAGGAATCATCTTATAGGAGTAGTTTTATTGGTGGAACCAACTTGGAGAATTGGGGTATGAAAACTTTTTGGGTGATTTTGAAGCCTTAAATGACATTTTTTGGGAGTAAAACTTTCTCACTTAAGTGATGAGCCCCTTGATGCTATTCTAGACTTAGAAGTATTTCAAATGGTGCATGAAAGATGTTAATTAGAGTTTAGAAAGTTATGATGTTTAGAATTTGACCCATCATGATTGACCACCATAATTCAAGAGGATGCCATATCAAACCCTATTATTCATAGAAAATGGGATATCTACATGAATACCATGAAGAATACTCTAGAAGGGTTTAAATTTTACCTCTAGTTACGAGTTAAAGGAGTAAAACTTAACCCCTAGTTGGATATTGGTGTGCGTTATAACCATGCCGCTAGGAAGAAAGGGGTATTCAGTTTGTTTGCATTTATATCCATAGTAGATTAGAAAAACTTTATAATCGGAGTGAGATATCATAATAGAGGAGATTTGTGTTTTGTAGTAGTGAACGGGCCATAGGTGTCAAGTGACTCCACAAAGAGTGTCTTCTCCTTTGTGCTTGTTATTTCCATTCTAGACACAAGAGAGAAAAGAAGCCTCACCTTCCAGTTGGGTTTTGTCACCAAAAGGATTCATAAAGCATATCCAGGTGTTCATTATGGTTGTTGTGTGTTTATATTTCACCATTGTCTATTTTATTTAGTTTTTCTATTACATGCATAGATAACAAAATCAATAATAATAGATTTATAATATAAAGGAATTAACCCTTCATAGTTTAGATTTTGGTTTAATTTAATAGATATATTCTAATGAACTATCCAATAGAATATCCACAGTAGTTTATAGATCATATTGGTATTAACCCATGTGCTTTAGGTATTTGTGGGAAGTTGTAGGGGATCCAAGAAAAAATTGAGAAGGAAGTTGTAAATCCTCGCTATGGCCAATGCATTTGTTTATAATAACCTTCAGTATTCAATAGAGGAGATATTACCATGTCTGGAAGCACAAGTCACATATATCATTTGCAATATGAACCTCCCTATGGTGGCTCTACTAAACAAGTTTAGATTTAAAGAATATGGAGGTTCCAACTGAGAGGTAAAATGGGATAGAAAATTGAGGGATCATGAAGAACTAAAGGAGTAGTTCAAGAAACAATCTGAAAAAGAGTAGGAAAGGTTTAAATTCATGAACTATTCACAATACCTCTTTAATATGAAAGAAAAGGTGGACATAAAGCTACGTAAAGGTGATATTGATTCTTTGAAGTTAAATCACTATTTGCAACAGTATGAAATTTAGTTTAGTGTTCAACCTATAGATGAGGAATAAAAGGTTTCATTTGCTCATTGAAATTAGAGGGTCATGTACTAAATTGGTGGGATAGCTACATAGAAACTAGAGATCCTCTAGTAACTAGCTCCTAATTCTGCCCTATTGAGAATTTCTAGGACCAATGGATCTAATCACATTACTTCAAGTAGAGACAAGGGAATAATATATAGGAGTACACCATAGAATCTAGGAAGAAGGAAAAAATATTGGGTATATATTTTAAGAACAAATATGTATTCCTCAATTTTATAGGGTGTTTGTAGATCCATCTTTGAAATAGAGTTAGGTTGTTCAAACCCATAATAGTGGATGGGTCTTGTGTACAGGCATAGTACCTAGAAAACATAGGCCAAAATAATTGAAAGTCAAGTGGTTTGAAGAAAAAGGAACACTAGGAAGATTTCAAGGATGGGAAGAAGAAGTGGAAAGGGGAAAAGAAGAAGAAGATAATAATTACAACACACCAGTGAAAATTTCCTAGTAACCACTACAAAATTGATGATCACATGGTGGAGAAGCATTGAAAAATTCATATATATCTTAACCTAAAGAACTAGAAGAAGGATGAGAAGAAAAGTATCTCATCTCTAGATTTGCGAAATCAAGTGGAAAGTAGCTTTGACATGGATGGGAATTTTTTTACAATTCACTATAGAAGGAGGTGTATCTAAGTAGACCTCATCATTTGGAAGATAAGGAGATAACCAATGTCTTCCACATTAAGATATAGTTCAAGAAAACCAAGATTAATGCTTTGTTCGACTCAAGTTCATAGGGAAATATCATTTTAGTAGAGATATTCAACAAACTTGATTTATAGGTCCATGTTTATCTTGTCCCATATCCATTGGGATGGGTAAACAAGGAGGTAGAGATAAAGTTAACTAAATAGTGTAAAATTAATCTCTCTATAAGATTTGATTATATTGATGAAGTAGAATTGGGTGCAGTTCCACTTGATGTATGTGGAGTTTTATTTAGGAGTCCCTACATGTATACACGGAATGAAATATTCATGTAGAGATTAAAATAGTATTTCCTCATCAAGCATGGAAATCCTTCATCATCAGTAGGCACACGAGCAAGTCAAAGATTTCACTACTAAGTGTTAATCAAGCCAAGAAATTGATCATTTCCAACCTAAAATATGTTTTATTATACTTAAGAGAAAAGTATTATATATAAGAGTCAATTAGAACTAAGGAATCTTTGGATGGGTACACTAAGGAATAGAGAAAACAACAAGAAGTATTTCTATAGGATAAGGGACTGTTCCAGGAGCCTAAATGGATACCACCCAAGAGGGAAGTGAAGCATGAGATCCAATTGTTTCCTAAATCTCCATAAAAAAATATTGAGTTATACAAATAGTCCACTCTCGAGGCAAGAAAAGTGAAGAAGTAGTTGCATTAAGAGAATTACTTCATCAAGATAGATTTAAAATCTATGTATCACTAGGTGTGAATCAAGCAAGAGGAAATCTAGAAGAATTCCTTCAAAACTAGCTAATAAGATTTGTGTGAGTGGTTAGTAATGCCATTTGGTTTATTTGATGCACCAACGATGTATTGTGCCCCTATCTAGATTCATTTATTATTATTTATTTGGATGATACATTAGTTTACAATGATAACTAGGTGGAGCACATCTCACACTTGATGAAGGTGCTCAAGACTTTGAAGAAGCATCAACTATTGTAAAATCTCAAGAAATGTGAGTTTTCATATTAGTATTTGGTGTATTTAGGCTATGTTATTGGTGGATGGGAGCTCAAGATAAATCCTACCAATATGGAGACTATTATGAAGTGGTTGGTTCCTACAAATGTTTTTAATCTTAGGAGTTTCATTGGGGCAACATAATATCTAAGGAAATTTGTAACCTCATTTTCAGCAATGGATGCACCACTCCATGCCATAATAGTGAGTGGAAAAGTTTCCATGAAAGAAGGTTTAGTAGAAGACCTATGAAGAGTTGAAGAAGAAAATAATTCAAGAAAACATTTTTGCATTACTGAACTTGTAGTAGCATTCTGTTGAATCTCGAAAATCATTGCTTACAACATTGGGGGAAAACCACTCAGTCTAGACCTTGGTTGGAAGCTCCTTTCTCGTTTGGTGTAGTGGCTTTGACTGGGGGTAAAGGGACTAGTTTCCCAATATAAATTATGATAGTGCTGATGGGGTGATATATGATAGTTCAGCGGAATGTTTAAGCTAAAATTAATCTAATCTAAACTAATAATCACATGCATATATCCTAATTTAAACATTATCTAGCTATGACTATACCTAGGAATAAAATTGAAACATGCGATCTACAATAATTTCCTAAAGCAATTGGTAATAAAGATCATTCAACTGCAATAGGAAGTGAAATCATTTTAACAATAATCGTTTTAGATAAATAGTTAGCCGAAACGATTGTGAAATATATATCGCATAAGATATTATTCATATATTCAGCATAATATTTAGGCCATCACCATACAAAAGTGAAATAATGCTAACCAAGATTTAAACTTTCATACATAAACAATTTAAAGAAAAATTATTGCTTAATACGTAAACAAAACAAAATCACGAGATAAAAGTAACATTCGTAATAAGTTTTGCTCATGTGTTTCACCAATATCGACCTACTTCCAATCAATCCAACACCATCTAAGAGTAAAAAAGTGCAATTTCAATAGAAGATGCTAGATAAGATAAAAATAAATCCCGTTTCATTCATTTCACCAGAACTTCCTCAAAGGGACAGAAGTGCATGTTTTGAAGATTGTTTCTGATAAAATTTCTGGACCCCTCTCTAAATGCATGAAAGGGTTTAAATACTAAACTATAAATCCTAATAATAGATTATTACAAAAATAATTGAGGAGGTTTAAACGACCTTCCTAAAATTGTGTAAAACAAAACAAAAATAGAAATTAATACATGGTGACTAACTCCTTTGCATTTGATCTTTGAGATAACAGATGTCTGTCATGAGTTTGAGCTATGTCGGTCAACTGATCGCAGATTTCAACTGCCTAGTGAACACAGCATCGGTCAGTGTTGGCACCATTTTCTGCGTGGAAGAGGTTAGGCATCGCAGGGTCATCCACTGGCTGTAAGGTTTAACTAAACATTGCCACTATGCTTCCGAGTTTAACCTGGTCATTTTCCTAATTGATTCCTCTTTTTCTCCTATTGCCTGCCTCCACTATTTTTCGAGTTGTTTGACATTCGGAAGAAAACTTGGTATGGAATCTACCACTAGGTTTGCGTTGTGTAGATTTTCGTTAATGTTTTCAATAACACAGTTTGTTGTTGCTGCTGCGACCGTTGTTTTCTTTTCTACTTTCCTAAGCCGAGAATCCCAGCCTACAAATAAAATTTCTTTGTGTGACTCCTCTAGTATAGGAAAATCGACCTTCCTCCCATCCTCTGAATTCTGCCAGGTGATGAAGTTGGAAACTCTTTTCAAGACTTCATCATATTCGAGTCTCATGTCAATGACTTGACTTGTTAACTTGTCACTATTCTCACAATAGGGACTCAACTGCGAGACCTTCTGGCATAATTTCTTTTTGATGCATTAGTTGGGAGTTTAGGTTTAGCACTTCGATTAAAAATTGATCAATATTTGGGTTGTCCTTATACTTATCTGTTAATGCTTGTATCTACGCTTCCTTTTCTACTAAACTAGCTTGATGTTTTATTTGTGTCTGCTCGAATTCTTGCTGGCAAGTTCCCTCTGTGGATAGAGGCAACCCCTCTAGCCTTAGAGTGGGTCTAGTCACAACAAAGACAATACCAAAGAAAATTTCCTTAAAAAGTTGATGCCATGAACGCTTACCTTCAAACTGTCATTCAATGAAGTCCCTGTTGTGTTTCTCCAACTCTCATTCTTCTAATCACTTGTACCTGAAAATAACATATAGAGTGAAACCACGAACAAAATAGAGTACGAAAAAAACTATCTACTTAAAGAGTCAAGAAGCTTCAACCTATCATTATGCAATTTGACATATGATATATGAAATAAGCTATTGATTTGTATTAATGTAAATTAAATTAGAACTTACAACCAAGCCTTGACATCGTTAGCCTCCTTGAAGGGTCATGTCAGCATGTCTCCGCAAGCATTCACTCATAGGTTGTCTCCCAAAAGATGAATAACTCTCTCTCCTACCCAAAAGGCTAATGCTAGAAAATTCTTACAATCAATAAAACTCCACTCAAAACAATCCCAAACTAAGTTATATTAGAGGCTACTTCCACACCCTAGAAAAAATCTCTACTTTTACTATTGAATTCTTGAACTCTAAAGCTAGTTGATCTCAGTCATGGAGGAAGTATTTATAGGAGGAGGAGGTTCCATAAAAGATAGGAGAAAGAGCTTATCTCTTTGAGAGGTTGCACAAAAGGTGGAACAACCATCCCAAAGGAGAGAGGCGACCTCATCTAACCCAACAATCAAGCTTAGGACTGCCCATGAAGCTGTTACACTTTGAAGCTTCGACGAGTTGTTTAACAAACTTGCCAAAAGTAGCTTGTCGCGAGTGCAACATAGAGATAGAGTGAAGACTTCACTAGGGTTAGTGAAATATTGGCCATCTTCACAGGTGGAACAACTACTGTCCCACGGCAACCCAAAAACATAGGTAAAAAGGGTCTGATCCAGGAGTACTGAATTGAGGTATTCTTTTTGAGATGATAAGCAAGACAATGACACATAATTTGCAACATGACACAAGGCACATGTCAATAACATGGACTGGTAGTGTTCGCATCAGGGAATGCGGGGTCGGTGACAAATTACTGTGTAACATATGCCCCCTAAAACATGAAGGTCAATAGAATGGGAGGGGTGAAATGATTTACAAATCCATAACTGAAATAGAACACCATCGCGGAGAACCTACAACGTAAGTACAACTGATATCTATGATACATGAGTATATAGTGAAAGGAAATACATATGCATAAGGCATGGGCGTAGCCATCCATAAGATAAACATAAATGATCTGTGGTATGGACGCAACCATCCAATCAAAAGGACCATATGAAAGACTTAGGTATGGTTGCAGCCATCCAATCAAGAGAGTCATGTATACAATCATGAACTAATCCACGCAACATGGACTTGTGTAAGTTGAGCCTAGGGTCTTGAATCCCAACCTGATCATGGTACAAATTCTAATATGCGAATAGATGTGCTGAAGTCGAGCATACTATAAAATCACTTGATTATTGGTCAATGATATAAACCATTAACAAGCACAAGAGAGCCACCAGTAATGTCAATGGTTCTCTAGGTACTGCTAGTACAATCCACGAAGTGTGAAGAATAATCTAAAGTCGAACACCCGTGAAATCACTTGATCGAAGGCCAATAATGAAAGCCTGTTGTCGAATGCGAAGAACTTGCCATTAAGGTATGCAAGCTCCAAGGTATCAGAAAGGAGTCTCTAGATCAACTTCTGGATAATGAGTTGAAGTCGATAGGAAGTGACCGGTCGAAGGAGGGCCATAATGTTTCCCACATCATCGACACTAGACAAAGGAACAAGATGCATGTGGATGAGACAAAGATTCAGAGAAAGGTTTGTAAGGATACAAACTACAAAAGGATTAAGCTCTCGAACATATCGGTGACATGATTCCAGAATTTGGCAGCATTTTGGTACCAAAGGATCCATGGTCATGATAATGTACCAGGGATTAGATGGGATGAGGAAAAATGGATAACCCAAAACCTGGAAGGCCAACGATAAAGTGAGGACATCCCAACCCGACATGAAGTAGAAAGAGTGTCGATTTTCAAGAGCGAAAAGATGATGTAATAATTAATACAATCAATAGAATACTTCCAAATTTTCCCCCACCATTTTTAGCGAGTACCCCAATTATTTTTGAAACACAAGCTTGAAGGAGATAGCATATGCTTGTAATATAAATTTGTCCTTCGGACAAATCCGACCTAGTAAGTTTTAACGAGCCCTAGGAAGGAGAAGCTCAGTCTCGTCATGATGACAAGTTCAATGTCATTAGGGTTTAACGAGTTCGACATAGGCAAAACTCGGAGTCTTTTTCATATTTAGAGAGTTTGAAAAAGACATGGAAAAGAAAACTCCAAAGGTCCCTTTTCATAAATTTGTCCCTCGAATCTGAAAGGTAGAAAATAATACCCAAGGGAACCTATTGACTGTGATAGATCAACATATACCTTTATTGTAAGTAATCTATCCCAGTCCGTAAAAGGGATAAACTTATACCGGGTAGATGGCGCTTCACAGTCGTTAACAAGTTCAAAGCAACAAGATCTCAGTGATCTTTTCATGTTTTGAGAGTAAAAAAGAGTCTAAAGATGACTCCAAATGGGACTTTTTTGTGTTTTTATCGAGTCCAAAAAAGTATAAAATACAATTCATGAATCATCACCAGAGTACTTGGAACATGTCGTTGCACAAAAACAAGTGTAAGATCTGTTTTCGATTGAAAGATGCATAAAATAGACCGAAAACCCTAACCTAAAACCCTAATTTGCCAAAAAGCACTTATAAAAGGACAATTGGGTTAAAAACAATTCACTTTTCACCTTTTACCTTGGAGTGAAAAATTTACCCTTGTGCATTTGTGATTTTGATGATAAATTGGAGGAGTTTCAAAAGCTTTTTGTGAATCTGTCCGATCCAGGTAGGCACCCCACCTTTTTCCTGCATTTTTAGATAGAATTAGCTTTTTTTTGAGGTCTTTAGCATGATTTAGAGAAGGTTTGCAGACGGGAGTGTCTGCAGTGGTCGGTGCGAGTTCCTAGCTCGGGACTACGAGGATCCAGATTTTCCAATGGAGTGAAAATGAGTTCTTCACGACTGTACACCAAACAGTCGCGAAGAGCCCTAATTTTCCAAACCTTGGATTTTGGCTCAGCGCAGCTGTTTAAAAAACAAGTGCGACGAGAACTAAAATTCGTCAAAGTTTAAGCAATTTGTTGAGATTTTAAAAACAATTATGGCAGTCATAATTAAATATTTGTATGTTTGTAGGGAGAAAAGCATGGTGATTGAATGGAAAGAGTGGGAACATAGCAACAATGATGTGTTGGCATTGGGGGATCCAAATTTCTTGGATGTGCTCAAGAATTGTGGGCTCTTGAAGTTCTTCATAGTACCTTGCCTAAGAGCACAACCTGATCTACTTCAGTGCTTCGTTGGAGCATGGGATCTAAATGAAGGGAGATTCAACATTCAGGGGTAGGAATTAGAGATCGATGTCAACGATATCTATTTCCTGATAGGGTTGTCATGGAGGGGAGAAAGGCCCCAAATGACAGGTACCTCTATCACAGGAGAGACAATGGACATGCTTATCGAAAGGATGTGTCCAAAGGCCCAGAAATCGGACAAGGGAGGTAAACTAAAATTCGAAACAGTAGCAGCTCATTCACAGGCCCCGCATGAGGCCACGAAGACTCAACTACGGCTAGCCATCGACTGCCTAAACCCCACTGTATTCAACTGGGTAGAGGTGGTAGTAGACAACCTCAAAAGGAAATAACAAAATGCGAGAGAGCTGATACCAAAAAGTTTGGGTATGGCTCCATCCTCATACTGTTCATCCTAGAACCGCTGCCCATCTTTCAGAGATAGGAAGTGGGCATGGCAAGGCCACCACCACGAGAGCCACAGATCACTCGTTGGGCTATTTGATGCCTTGAGGAGGCAACGACCAACAAATGATGTGGAGAATAGAGTTCTTTGAGTGGCAAGATCACCAACTCATTGTTGCAAAGGATTGGCCATATGTTGGGATGAATTTTAGGGGTGATTCACACCTAGTTCTCCCTCTTAGGGAACACTGGGATGATAGAAACTCATTTTTTGATTTTTAAAGAGTTTTATAATTCTTTAGTATTTTTTATATATATGTTCTGATCATTATATTTCAATCTTGTAGATGTTGGATTGGAAATACCTGTAGGCTTATCTCCCATTTCTCGCAGAGTTGAGATGGAGTTTGAGCTACCTCCTCCTGGTGGAGAAGTAGAGGATGAGATTGCCCGAGATCTAGAGGGCTTGACAGAGGGGATCCTAGACTACGTGGGATTCGAGGATGTCCCTCGATGGTACCAGTGACACACAATAGGGGTGTCAAATAGGATCCATCGATTGCTTAGACGTGTTGTCCGAGTAGTGGTGTGTTATAGAGAGCATCACATAGATTAAACCCCTAGGTTTATTTTCTACAATTTAGAGAGACATGTTGTCTCATGATATAACCTGAACACATATTTTTTTAGCACTACGATGTGAAACACATGATATATATATAGATACCTATGTTTTGTTTTATGAACTTATTATGTCGCAATGTTTACTTTTACAAATGTCATAAATGTGTATCTAACACATGATTTCCCAATGCATCTACTAATGTATTTATTCTTCAAGGAATAATTTGATATGTAACGTAATCAAAATTCCTTTCGAGTAAATGAACATGTAAATACAACCTTAAAATATCAGGGTTTCTAATAGAATAATGCCCGTTGAGCTGGAGAACAACAAGCTGTGAATCTAGATTTACGATCAGAGCGCGAATATTGAGGGCAACAGCCTCAGTCAATAGCTCAATAACTGCACTATATTCAGCGACATTGTTCGTAGTACATTCTAGACAAACACCTTGAAGATATATCAACTCACCGTGAGGATCATAGATAACCCATGTCGCGGAGGAAAGATTCTGAGTAGTGCGACAGGTACCATCAATGAAACCAACATAAGGTGTGACAGACATCTACGTAAGAAGAAAAAGGACACAATAAGCGAAAAACACTTACACACCAAGCCAAACATGTACAAAAATGAAAACACACTTATGTACAGAGAAATGCATGATAGACTCATGCATAATACTTCATGAGATAAAGCCCGTTTCGGGGCTTATCTAAAGGATTGACTTCATAATCAATTAGCTCATAGGAACCTTTTTGCAAAACAAATTTTACAATGTAGGGCCCATGCCACATGGGTTTGAATTTGCCTACCCCTAGCTTGTCATGAGATTGATCATACAATAGGACTAAATCCCGTTCAATGAAGGAACATGGGTTGACCATTTGATTGAAGTGAGCTTTCACTCACTTTTTCTATGCCTCAATGACCAATGAAGCAAGTCGACGAGTCTCATCAAGTCATTCTAAGTAAAGAAGACACATTGCTTCAGCCCATTTTGTAAAGTAATCAATGACAACGATGATATACCCATGCCTCCTGGTCGAGTGAGGGTTACAGGTCATAAAATCAATACCCCACGCATGACATGAACGGACGACAAGAATGCAATACCTGAAAATGGATGGCCAAAAATAACCAGCACGAAGAATCTTCTGAGCAGTGGCATAACCAAACATGTGACTGCCACAGGCGCCAGAGTGACAGTCATTTAAGACTTTCTTAGCTTCCCCGCGGGTTAAATAATGATGCAGAATAGAACCAACTCCAACACAGTATAACGTGTCTCCAATAATATGATATGGTTGAGAATGATGACGAATGCGTCGCCGAGCATCCTTAGACAAGTCAGAGCAAAATGAAGATGTCTAGAGGTAAACGATGATGTCACCATACGAGGGATCGAGGGTATTAATCAAGAAGAGAGTATCATCTGGAATGCGGTCCTCTATCTGAGAGGGAGAAGAAGTAGATGATAAAGAGAAAATCAACCCAGCGAAAACCAGTGACTTCTTGGATCTGGCAGTAGTGAACTCCAAATCAAACTCCTGGAGGATGACAATCCACTTGGAGTATTTTCCCACCAGCAATTGACATGACAGAATATATGTCATTGGGTTGCAATCAGAAATCACTGTCGTGGTACACAACAAAATGTAATGACGAAAATGTTGAACAGCTTGAACGGTTGCTAAGGCAAACTTCTCGACATAAGCATAACAAGTCTCAGTGTCAAGAAGGTTGCGACTAAGATAATATATGACATGCTCAGAACCATCATCATCATCCTGTACCAAAACCATGCCAATGGTACTATCAGTGGCAACTAGATAAAGCGAGTAATCATTGTGATAGTTAGGTGGACGCAACAAAGGAGCAGAAACAAGAAGGGTCTTGAGTTTCTCAAATGACTTTTGGGCAATTTCATCCCAAATGAATGGAATTTCACGCTTAAGAAGACATGTATAACCTTTAGCAACCTCGGCATATTTAGGGATGAAATGACACAAGAAATTAGCCTTCCCTTACAGAATCTACAATTGCTACAAAGTAGCAGGAGGCGAGAGATTCAAAATAGCTTCGATCTTGGGTGGATCAAGATGAATACCCTCCTTAGAAATGACAAACCCAAGGAGTCTGCCAGAGTCAACGCAGAAGACACATTTGTGTGGATTGAGATGAATATTATAATGTCTATAGTGAATAAAAATCTAATGAAGGTGATCTAGATGGTCTGCGTATTTAGCTAAATGAGCAGGAAGATCATCTAGATAAGGTTGAACAATGTGTCTAATATCATGAAAAGCATAGGACATTTCTGTTTGGAAAGCCACACCGACATTCTTCAAACCAAAAGGAAGATTTTTATAAGCAAAAGTACCCCATGGAAAGATCAAGGTAGTCTTGTGTTGATCAACAGGTAAGATATTGATCTGGTTATAGCCAGATAAATGTCCATAAAAGAGAATATTTCACTCCTGTCACAATCATCAATAAGCTGGTCAATAAAGGGAGTTTGGTAGTTGTCTTTCGGACATGCGCGATTAATATCACTATAATCAACACAAACTTGAATAGTGCCCTACTTTTTTTAGTCACAGAGACAATCTTAGAGACCTAGTATATCAATGGAATAGGATAAATGAATCCAGCCTTGAGAATTTTTTCAACCTCTCCTTTAATGGTAGTTTCATTTCTTGGGTGCACGGGACATAAACATTGACGAACTAGTTTCGCATCAGGATACGTAGGGATCTCATGCACCACAATACTCAGATCTATACCAGGCATTTCTTCATACAACCAGGTGAACACATCGTGAAACTCTCAGAAGAGACTAGTGTAAATCTTGATTTCCTCTCGAGAACAAGTTACTCCAATGTGAATATTTTCGACAATGCCTGGTTTAACGGAGATGTCGATAGGCATGGTTTGGGTGATATTTCCCATATTTCCTTCAGAAAAGACCTTGTGAGTTAAGATGGGTGTCTGATGTGATTGAGGAGGAACATGGGAAGTAAAATTATCTAGACAGGTAGTCATTGCCCAAAAGCTAGGAAGAAACAAGGAACGATGATGACCATCGACCCAAGGAGGATCCTCAAAAGACAAAGTTTCAAGAATAGGCTCATCAGAAGGAAATGACTCTTCCAAAGGATCTGGAGAAGCGAGATCTCCAGGCCAAGGGGATTGCACATACGTGTCAAGAGATCTACTCGATGGAGTAGAGTCAGAAGAAGAAGCCAAAGCCGAGACACTTTCAACATAGTTAAGCTCAGCAGGGCTCAATGGCATAACATCACCCCAAAAATATACCTGATCGAGGGGAGGAATCATCCAAGGATAAGGGTTAACTGAGATCATATTAGTAGAGGTGACATTAGGAGGTGGGAGCGGAAAAATGCCCATGAGGGCAAGAGCTTTAAAGAGCCCAACGCCCACACTTTCATAAAGAATACTAGTATGCTACACATATGGAACATTTCTTTCCGAGGAAGAATAAGTAAAGAAGGACAACTGATCGACTATAACAATTTTCCCCTGATGAGGAAAACAAAGTACGTAGAATAGCGAAGAAGCAATGACATGTATAACATATGTCCAACTTCGACCCAGTAGAAGGTTGTAAGTTAGATTGGCATCGACAACTTCTACCTTGACATTGAATCTTAAACGGACGAGAATCTCTTCCATAAAATTCCTGCAGGGTATTAAAAGATTAACTCAAAGAGGGAGAACCAATGGCTTTCCAACAAGCAACAGACATAATGCAAGTCGAGGCTCCTTCATCAATAACAGTACGATCAATAGTCTTTGAGTTGATAACAACCTGGATGAGAAAAGTGATCTGGGGAGGTAAACACGACAGATGATTTTCTAGATTGAAAGTAATCAACTCGAAACAAACCGGATCAATTCTACCAATGGTGGGTAGTAATGACTTCCATTGGGAAGGACAAATCTGGAGAACCTCCAATGCAGACATAGCCAAAGGAGCTTGGGCTAGATCTTCGACAATACTATAGTGCTGTGCAACTCAAGCATTGGGATTATAGGAATATTTCTGGAGAATTCCTTTAGAAGGTGGTCGACTGACGGAATCATTACTAGGCCTTTCAATATGAAGAGGGCCAGAATTGGACGAAGGAACACTAGAAGGGACTTCAAGTTCTTTTCCATTAGATGGAACATAATCTTTCAATTGAGTAGATATGTGAATAGGAATAGTCCCGGCCATAAAGACTTGGGAACCAGATGAGGAAGAGGATTGAGACTGGTCCACTATTTGAGTTTGTTGGGAAGGAAAAGGTTCTTTAAGCACAATAGGAATCCACGAAGTCCCATTAAGCAAACAACTTAGCTCAGACCATCGAGGATAGTCTTTAGTGAAGTGATCCTCATCACAGATAAGACAAGGAAACTTAGGTTTGTGTTTAGAACCATCTTTGGTAGGAGTCTTAGGAGTTTCTTGCTTTGGCGTGTTAGACTTATTTTTACCTTTTGATTTCTTCTTACCTTTTGAAGTTTTCTTTGCCGTGGTGGAATGGACGGTGTTAACTTCTAAGGATTTCCCAAGATTGGATGGAGTTTGAGAAGCAGTTTCAGTAGGAGGAATGGATTTCTGCTTCGTAGGAGTCGTGGAAAACTTTCAAGAATATTGAGTGATGGAACCAATAACACCATCGACAAAAGGTGTCAGTGGAGCTTTAGAATTTCTAGGTCGCAGAGCATCGGGCAAGACGTCATAAAGCGTGCTAGATTGGGAATATACCAAATCGAGATATTAAGCACATGCGATGGTTTTCTCTTCAGTAATTCATGCCCCCATATCAATGTCTCTAGCTATTGGACCGACAAAAGAGGTAGTGAACCAATCGGTCAGTAGTTGATCAAGAATCCAGAACTTGATTAAATGGTGACGCCTTCTCCATTCATGAATATGATCAGAGATGTAAGTGGTCGTGTGCTATTTCAAAGAGGTAAGAAGATGCATTCCCATTTCATAACGAATCGGTAACTGAAAAATGGGTAAGGAAAGCCATCGTGAGAGAGTTAAAATCTTGGAATGTCCCATGAGCGAGTTCAATGTACCACTTTGCAGCGGAACTAGTAAGAGTCCTTTGGAAAATACGGAGACGAATAGAATCCTCAAGCCAAGAATTGGATGAACACCAAAGGTGATAGGTCATGACATGTGCCTGGGGATCTTCTCCGGACTTGCCTTCAAACTTAGGATTGTCACTAGGGATCTTGGTTGGAATAGGTGGCCAATATGGATTATGAAGTATAGGATCATTGGTGAACTTTGACACATTGGGCAATTCTAAAGTCGCAAGAAAAAGGTAACTGAGGATTGAAAGACATCATGGGTCTTTGATAAGGACTAGAATTAGGGCTCCAACAAGGGCCTTGTTGTCTCCATGGATCTTGTCCTGGAGGATTTTGTCCATAACGGTTATAGTTGGGCGAGTGAAACCATACCCTCATTGTTGACCTAGATTTTGACCGCCAGCAAACCATTGATTACCAACTTGACCAATAGGGGCAGCATATGGTTGCTAAAAATTCTGATAAGGATTAACCTGAGGTTGCTGTTAATTCTGATATGGATTACCCTGAGGTTGCCCTTGTGGTTGCTGAGGTACTTGAGGGCCGTACTGAAACTGAGGCTCAAACTGTGCCTGGTGCCCAGGTTGTATCTAATAAACAGATAGAACTTGGAATCCAAATTGAGCCTGGGGGCCAGGTTGAGTGTGGGGACCAGCTTGAGCTTGAGGTCCAGGTTGCATTTGAACACTAGGTTGACTAATAGCTAGATTGACTTAACCAAAAGGTTGTCCTTGCTGAGCAACAGGTTGGCCTTGTTGGAACTGGGGCTAGCCTAACTGACCAGAAGGTTGTCCTTGCTGAGCAATAAGTTGGCCTTGTTGGAATTTAGGTGGACTTAACTGACCAGAAGGTTGGCCTTGCTGGGCAGTAGGTTGGCCTTGTGATAAAGGAGGTTGTCCTGAATATGCAAAGGATGAACCTGTTTGGGCTAAAGGTTGTCCTTGAAATGGTTGTCCTTGCAAGCCCAAAGGTTTCCCTTGCTGACCATAAGACTGACCTACCGAGGCATAAGGTTGTCCCCGAAAGGGTTGTCCTTGTGAGTCGTGGTAGGTAATGTGATTCCAAGAAACCAAAGGTGGAATTTAACTGTCAACTGGAGTCATCCGAGGAAGAGGTCCAATATAATACATATGGGCTCCACAATGATCATAATAGTGCGGAGGGTTATGCAGAACAGACATGTGCTGAGAATTAGAGGGTTATAAGTTTGATTTTGAAGAGCAAACAAATATTGATCATACGACAATCCCCCTGGAATGGAATTCGAGGAGATAGGTACATTACCCATAGGTTGACTGACTTTGTATGCCAGAGGAGAAGGACCACTATCAATGGGTTCGGAAGATATCCCAGTAGTAGTAGTAGTGACCACTGAGGATGCAACAACTACAGTAATAGGAGGAGCTGAAGATGCCACACAAATGGTGGGCATAGATGGAACATATGTAACCGATGTATCTACGTCCATGGAATGGAAGTCATGGTCGACTGAGTCCGAATGGCCGTGAAGTCAGAATTGTCGTATGAGACCATACAGAGCTCTGGTGCAAAGATGTAGAACCCAGTATGTCAACTAGAGCGCAATAATGAAGTGATAATGAAACACCCAGAGAGGTGTGGAAAGGGAAACCTTCTGGAGGAAACTAATATTCACCAGTTGACATAAGGCTCTCTTGATTGCTAACCGGACTTGACTCATCCATGTCAGAAGAGGCCATAGGAATCGAAGCACCAGGGGGAGTATATTGGGTTGTGTTATTCTTTCCACGACTAGCCCATGTAGTGAAGCAGGGGTTGTTGTGCTGATTGCATAGTGGGGGGTTTGAGTGGGGCGGGGCAATGCCCCTAGAAATTCTTTTTTGGACCCTTTATTAGGTTGGGCAGACCCACCTATGGTTTTGTGCATGATTTTTGCACATGGTTTTGGACGCGATGGTTTTTGGTCCATGGTATTGGATGCTTCGGCATGTATAAATATGTATTGTAACATTGAAAGGAACATAAAGAAAAATCAAGCTGGTAGTCCCAATTTTTGGATCCGGGGGAAAATCTCTGTGTATATGTGTTTAATGTGTTATGCTCTCGCATTGTTTATTTTCTGTGTTTTAGAATCCGTATGCAGGTAATTTCTGTATGGGGTTAAAACCTACATTTGGTATCAGAGCTATTTTGGCTTGAAGTGGATGCCTTTGTTGTTGAGGGGTTTAGTTCGAGCTTGTGGTAGACCTCGTTGAGTGGGAGATCCACAAGATCGATTTTGGTGGTGAAAGAAGACGACGAGCAGTGGAAAGATAGAGATCGAGAAATTTAATGGTAAGAGTTTTGAGTTATGGAAACTCAAGATGGAGGACTTGTTGGTGGATAAAGATCAATGGATCGTGATAGATCTGGGTTCTAAACCAATGAGAGTGTCTAATGAAGAATGGAAGAAGTTGGATCGGAAGGCAAAGAGCAAAATATGATTGTGTGTCTCAGATTCAGTATTGCTAAATGTATCATAGGATGCTATGATGAAGGCTTTGTGGGACAAGTTAGGGACTTTGTACCAATCTAAGTCTCTAGTGAATAAACTGTTCCTATGTAAAAATCTATATAACCTAAGGATGAAAGATGGAGACTTGGTGATAGAGCATATGAATGCATTTAATACTGTGGTAAGTCAGTTATCGTCTGTTGATATCAAAATTTCAGATGAAGATAAGTGCATTAGTTTGTTGTGTTCTCTACCAGATTCGTGGGATAGTTTGGTTATTGCAATAGGTAGCAATGCAATTGCCTTGTAGTTTTATGAAATAGTCTCATCCTTGCTAACGGAGGAGATGAGATGGAAAAATATCGCTAGCCATAATGGTGATGCTTGTTTGTATAAGGATGGTCCCAGAACAAAAAGAAAAATAAGTCATCAAGTGGGAGATATAAATCTCTAGGAAAACCTATAAAGGTGGCGTGTTGGAAATTCAGAAGGGAAGGGCACTACAAAAGGGACTGTAGATCTAAAGCTCCTAACGAAGGAAAGGGATCTAATGATGCTCCTTCTGCATAGGTGAAAACCACCTCAGATGAAGGTGGGGATGTGTACTTGGCTTCTTCAAGTACACATGTAGATCATGAGGCATGGTTGATTGACTCAGGTGCATCCTTTCACTTCACTCCCCATAGAGAGTGGTTCTGCGAGTATGAGAAATACGATGGTAGTGATGTCTTCTTAGGAGATGATAGGAAGGCTAGAATCATTGGTCACGGAAAAGTAAATTTGAAGTTGCAAGGTGGAAGGGTTAGAAAACTTCCGGGTGTTCTAAATATTCCTACATTGGCCATACATATGATTTTTGTAAGCAAGCTGTATGATGCAGGTGTAAAAACAGAGTTTGAGAAGGATACCTGCAAGATGTCTCAAGGAGCACTGGTATTGATGCAGGGAGTTCAGATTAGAACTCTGTACAAGCTACAAGGTAGCACTATTGTTGATGGGTGAAACAATTATGTGGTTCTTGAAAGTGGAGCAAAAAATCTAGTGGTCTCTGGAGAGAAGACCATGCTATGGCATCAAAGGCTTGGACATATTAGAGAGAAGGGCCTTCGAATACTTCATGGTAAAGGTATGGTAGAAATTATGAGTAATAGCTCTCTAAATTTTGATTTCTATGAAAATTGTGTATATGGGAAGAAGAATTGGGTGATTTTCCCCTCTGGTGGTGAGAGGGCGAAACATATATTAGAGTTTGTGCACAATGATATGTTTGGACCTATGAAGGTTCCATCACTGGGTAAGTCTGTGTACTGTGTATCATTTATATATGACTTCTTAAGGAATACATGGATATATTTCCTTAAGAAGAAATCTGAAGTCTTTGATAGGTTTAAAGAATTTAAGGCTCTAGTGGAAAACCAGACAAAGAAGAAGATAAAGGTGTTGAGGAAAGATAATGGTGGAGAGTTTTGTAGCAAGGAATTTGAAGAATTCTGTAAGAATTGTGGTATAGAACGACAAAAGACTACTCCATATACGCCTCAACAAAATGGAGTTGCAGAAAGAATGAACAAGAGGTTGATGGAAAGGGCAAGAAGCATGTTAAGTGGTGCTGGGTTAGGATAGGAATTCTGGGCGGAGGCGCTGGAGACAGCATGTTTCTTGGTCAATATATCACCTTCAATAGCGTTGGAGGATAAGACTCCACAAGAGGTATGGAATGGTAAGAAACCATCTCTTTCACATATGAGAGTATTTGGATGTGATGCATATGTACATGTTACAAAGGAGAAACGAACCAAGTTGGATAGTAAATCTGAAAAGTGCATATTTCTTGGGTATAAGGATGGTTTAAAGGGTTATAAGATTTGGAACCCATTAACAAGGAAGGTTGTGTACAACCGAGATGTGGTGTTCAGAGAGGTGAAAGATGTTATTAAACATGAAGTCCAACCAACGAAACCTGAGAAGATAGAGTTTGAGCTAAAGGAGGAAGAATTAGACTCGACAACAGAGGAGGAATCAGAAGATGAAGATCCACAAACTCTGGGTGTGAGAAGATCAGTTCAAGAAAGAAGGCAGCCAAAAAGGTATAGTCCATCTATTTTCTGTTTAAATTTTGCTCTATCTATTACCGATGATGATCCCAGAACTGTGAAGGAAGCAGTAGATTCAGAGGATGGAAAACTCTGGAAAGAGGCCATGGTTGATGAAATGGCATCTATGTACAAAAATGAGGCTTGCGATCTAGTGGAGTTACCAGTTGGAAGGAAACCTATTGGCAGCAAATGGGTGTTCAAGAAGAAGACAAATGAAAAAGGACAGGTGGAGAAACACAAAGCTCGATTGGTAGCAAAAGGTTATTCCCCTGTGCCGGGAATTGATTTTGGTGATACTTTTTCTCTTGTTGCCAAGGTAGCTTCTATTAGATTAATTTTATTTGTTGCTGCTTATTTTTATTTTGAGGTAGAATAGATGGATGTGAAGACAACATTCCTTCATGGGGATTTGGAAGAGGATATCTACATGAAGCAACTTGAAGGCTTTGTGGTGAAGGGTAAGAAAGAACTGGTATGCAAGTTAAAGAAGTCTTTATATGGGTTAAAACAGTCACCAACGATGTGGTATCAGAAATTTGATACATTTATACGAGGACTTGGCTTCACCAGAAGCAAAGCAGATCACTCTATGTATTTTAAATTAATTGGTGACCGTGTTATTTATTTGGTCTTGTTGACCGTGTTATTTATTTGGTCTTGTATGTGGATGATATGTTGCTGGTTGGAAATGACAAAGAAATTATCCATGATTTGAAGATCCAATTGTCCTCCAAATTTGACATGAAAGATCTCGGTGCAGCAAACTATATTTTGGGCATGGAAATTAAAAGAAATCGGGCAAAGAGGAAGCTTTGGTTAAACTAGAGGAAGTATGTCGAGACAATATTACAGATGTTTAATATGCAGGATAGTAAACCCATGAAGGTTCCTATTCCTGTAGGTGTGAATTTATCTGTTGAACAGTGTCCCAAGACACAAGAAGAGGAAGAGGACATGTCCCATGTTCCATATGCAAGTGCATACAGTAGCTTGATGTATGCGATGGTCTGTACTAGACCAGAAATTGCACATGCAGTGAGAGTATTTAGCAGGTTTATGTCAAAACCAGGGAAGGAGTATTGGGCAACAGTGAAGTTGGTTTTCAGGTATTTGCGTGGCACTAGTGATTATGGTTTGTGTGACCAAGAGAGACTAGGATTGGACAGAGTTTTGGATATCCATGGTTTTGTTGATGTGGACTGAGCTGGAGATCTGGATCAGAGAAGATCTATAAGTGGGTATGTGTTTAACCTATTTGGAGGTGCAGTTAGTTGGATGAGTAAGAAACAATCTATAGTGGCACTATCAACTACAGAGGAATAATACATGGCAACCACTCATGCAAGCAAAGAAGTAGTTTGGTTGCAGAGATTGTGTTCAAGTATGGGGTTAGTACAGGGAACTATAAGGATAGGCTTTGACAGTCAAAGTGAAATTTTCTTGGCAAAGAACCATGCTTACCATTCAAAGACAAAGCACATTGATGTTTAGTATTACTTTGTGAGGGATATGATAGACAACAAAAAGGTGTTGTTGGTAAAGGTGGACACTTTGAAGAATACCGTAGATGCATTGACAAAATCTGTGAGCTTTGAGAATTTCTCTTGGTGTAGAGAAACAATGGGCATTGCAGGGGTGGCTAAATGACTAAGCTCTCTTGTGGCCCCCTGTGGAAAGAAAATGACAAGTGGGAGAATGTTGGGTTGTGTTATTCTTTCCACGACTAGCCCACATAGTGAACCGGGGGTTGTTGTGTCGATCGCGTAGCGGGGGGTTTGAGGGGGGCGTGTAGGCCCCCTCTATGGGGTCTAGGGTAGCGCCCTGGGAAATTCTTTTTTGGACCCTATATTAGGTTGGGCGGACCTACGTATGGTTTTGTGCATGATTTTTTCACATGGTTTTGGACACGATGGTTTTCGGTCCATGGTATTGGATGCTTTGACATGTATAAATATGTATTGTAACATTGAAAGGAACATAATGAAAAATCAAGTTGGTAGTCCCAGTTTTGGGATCCAGGGGAAAACCTCTGTGTATATATGTTTTATGTGTTATGTTGTCGCATTGTTTATTTTCTGTGTTTTATAATTCGTATGCAGGAAATTTTTGTACGGGGTTAAATCCTACAGAGTAGACGAAAGATCCTTGTCTAAAAGTTCCCAAATGTTGGGAGGGGTCCAATTGATACCAAAACGTTCCCCACTTGGAGCTCGAGAGGCAAGAGGCTGAACACTTGGAAAAATAGCAAGAGAGCCACTAAAATATGATACCTTAGATGGGACGGGGGAAGATGGCTCTCCATCACTTGGTAATGACGACAAAATAGATGAGTCCTCCAGGATGGCCTAAAATCAAAAGACTTGGAGAGAAGATGTAATTAAGAGGGATTAAAATTTTTTAAGGGTATTATTCATGATGTGGCCAAAATTAATAGGTAGGATGTTATCGTGGGCAAATAAATTTTATGACACTGGAACAAAACTTTTCTTTTTCATGTTTATAGAGTCGAGAAAAAGGACAAAAGATGACTCTAGTCTCCTTTAAAGTTTAATAAGCCTGAAATGAAAAGTGCTCAAATGATCCTTTTACTTTTAAAGAGTTGAAAAGGAATGGATGTGACTACTCTGGAATTCTAGGCAAAAAGGTTTACTAGGCAAGCATGAACTGCAGAATACCTCCTGGCGAACGAAGAAGTACGAGCAACCTATCTCCCCGAATGTTGTGTTTGGTGTATCATGTCTGCAAGGTGGCTGACTCGGTTTCCTATGGAGAATAGAATTACAACGTAGTGGGCTCTCCCATCATATACACGATGGTAAATGGAGCACAAGTCCGTACTAGTACTTATCGAATCACAAAAGGAGGAATCACCCAATCCTAGTGAAAACAACAGCCACTAGGTTTAACAACGCTAGAACACGTCTCTAGCCTAGACCTCTAGATATACACGTTAAGTTCCAATGCATTTTTAGGTTAATTCGATGAATTTTAGTTGTTAATATTGAATTAAATTTTAGTTTCAAGGCCCTACCGAATGTATCTTCAAAAGCTCTTGGAACACAACTATATGAGTGAAGAAACCATTACTTTTCAATGAATGACTAACTAAAGAAAAGTGAGAGGTTCATTTCAAAGCAATCAAAGTGACAAGCAAGCAAATGCAAGAAAAACAAGCAAGAGGAAAGGGAAATGCAAGCAATCTAATTAAGAAGATGAAAAACACATCCTTCGCGTTTCAATTTCTAAATGGCAAGAATTTACTAGTGCAAAATATTTTTCTTATTTCCTAACACAAAATGAAAGCAATATTTTTATTTTTCAAATAAATGACAAGAAACCAAATGCAAAATTATAAAAAATGCTAGTTTTAAGCCTTTTGCAAATGAAATCACTCAATGAATGAAGAGAAACATTCTACTCTAAAACAAATCAAAGACTCAAAACCAGGAAGATGTTTCTTTTTGCAAAACTGGAAAGCTTTCTCACTAACTGGGAAGCAATGTGATCTATGCCAAGTGAAGGAAGGAAACCAAATGAAAAAGACTTGAAAGTTTTAGTAACCAAACGTCACATACCAATCAATAAGATGAAAAAACAATTAATAAAGAGAAGCCTCAAACAAAGCAAGGTATCATGCCTAACATAGCCCAAAGATTCAAGCAAACAAGTAACCCAAGAAAAGCTGATGTTTCAAGAAACCCTAAGTGAACAGGTCACACAATTCAAAAGGAAAAGTTTCAATGGAATGAAACCCAAAATAAATATCCTAGCAATCAACAATTTGACCACAGTAAAGAGGCAGAAGAGAAACTCAAAAGGATAGGACACACTGGCCAATCAACAAGCAAAACCTCAAAATTGAAACCTAAAAGAATCTTCGCGAGCATAAAACCGACAACATGTGCTGACAATAAAATGTCGCACCTCTCTAACTGGAAACTTTACAACGTTGTCGCCGAAGTACACCAGCTAACAACGCCAAGCTGATTTCAGAGCTCTTCACAATTGTGAGGCGATTTAATCGCGCCAAATAACAGAAGGTGCAACTAGTCATATAGCGCAAGCGCGACTATCTTCACGACTGTCATAAGTGATAACCATAAAACAAAGGAAAAATTTCAAAATCCAGTTGAGGGAAGGCTAGACCTAACACTTATGACAAAGGAAAGACTACCAGGAGTGGTCAAACAACCCATAAAAGGAAGAATTCATCCCAAATGTAAAGGAGACAATAAATAAGTAAAAAAAAATCAAATCAAGAGACAAAAAACAAAGAGTTCCTAGCGAAGTCACCAATTTGTGACACGGGCAAGTTCCCTCTGTGGATAGAGGCAACCTCTCTAGCCCTAGAGTGGGTCTAGTCACAACAAAGACAATACCAAAGGAAATTTCCTTAGAAAGTTGATGCCATGAATACTTACCTTCAAATTGTCGTTCGATGAAGTCCCTGCTTCGTTGCTCTAGCTCTCATTCTTCTAATCACTTGTACCTGAAGAAAACATACAGAGTGCAACCACAAACATAATAGACTACAGAAAAAACTATCTACTTAAAGAGTCAAGGAGATTCAAGCTATCATTACGCAATTTGACATACGACATAGGAAATAAGCTATTGATTTTTATTAATGTAAATTAAAGTAGAACTTACAACCAAGCCTTGACGTCGTAAGCCTCCTTGAAGGGTCCTGTCAGCATGTCTCCGCAAGCATTCACTCATAGATTATCTCCGAAAAAATAATAACTATCTCTCCTACCAAAAAGGCTAATGCTAGAGCATTCTTACAATCAAGCAAACTCCACTCAAAACCATCCCAAGCTAAGTTATATGAGAGGCTACTTTCACACCCTAGCAAAACTCTCTAATTTTACTATTGAATGCTTTAACTCTGAAGCTAGTTGATCTTAGTCATGGAGGAAGTATTTATAGGAGGAGGAGCTTCCATAAAAGATGGGAGAAAGATCTTATCTCTTTGAGAGGTTTCACAAAAGGTGGAACAACCATCCCAAAGGAGAGAGTCGAGCTCATTTGACCCAACAACTAACCCTATGACTACCCATGAATCTGTTACACTTCGAAGCTTCGAAAAGTTGTTTAAAAAACTTGCCAAAGTAGCTTATCGCAGGTGAAACATAGAGACAGAGCAAAAAATTCGCTAGGGCTAGTGAAATCTTGGCCATCTTCGCAGGTGGAACAACTACTGTCCCACGATGACCCAAAAACATAGGTAAAAAGGGTTTGCTCGAGGAGTAGTGAATTGAGGTATTCTTCTTGAGATGACAAGGAAGACATTGACACATAATTTGCAACATGACACAAGGCAAATGTCAATAACATGGACCGACAATGTTCGGCATCAGGGAATGTGGGATCGGTGACAAATTACTATGTAACATATGCCCCCTAAATCATGAAGGCCGAGAGAGTGGGAGGGGTGAAATGCTTTACGAATCCATAACTAAAATAGAACACCATCACGGAGAACCTACAATGCAAGTACAACTGATATCTTTGATACATGAGTACATAGTGAAAGGAAATACATATGCATAAGGCATGGGTGCATCCATCCATAAGATAAACATAAATGATCTATGGTATGGATGCAACTATCCAATCAAAAGGAGCATATGAAAGACTTAGGTATGGTCACAACCATCCAATCAAAAGAGTCATGTATACAATCATGAACCAATCCACGCAACCTGGACTTGTCTAAGCTAAGCCCAGGGCCTTGAATCCCAACAAGATCATGGTACAAATTCTAATATGCGAATAGAAGTGCTGAAGTTGAGCATACTGGAAAATCGCTTGATAAAAGGTCAATGATGTAAACCATTAACAAGCACAAGATAGACCACCAGTAATGTCAATGGTTCTCTAGGTACTGCTAGTATAATCCACGAAGTGTGAAGAATGATCTGAAGTCAAACACATGTGAAATAAACTGATAGAAGGCCAATAATGGAAGCCTATCGTCGAATACGTAGAACTTGCCATTAAGGCATGCAAGCTCCAAGGTACCAGAAAGGAGTCTCTAGATCAACTTCCTGGATAATGAGCTGAAGTTGACAAGAAGCGATTAGTCGAAGGAGGGCCATAATGTTTCCCACATCATCGACACGAGAAAAAGGAACAAGATGCATGTGGAAGAGACAAAGATTCAGAGGAAGGTGTGTAAGGATACAAACTACAGAACGATTAAGCTCTTGAAAATATTGGCGACACAACTCTAGAGTTTGGTAGCATTTTGGTACCAAAGGATCAAAGGTCATGATGATGCAACAGGGATCAGATGGAATGAGGAAAAATGGATAACTCAAAACCTGGAAGGACAACGATAAAGTGAGGATATCCCAACCCGACATGAAGCAGAAAGAGTGTCGATGTTCAAGAGCAACAAGCTTTCGTAATAATTGATATAATCAACAGAATACTTCCAAATTCCCCCCCACCATTTCTGGTGAGTACCCCAATTATTTTTGAAACACAAGCTTGAAGGGGATAGCATATGCTTGTAATATAAATTTTTCCTTTAGAGAAACCCGACCTAGTAAGTTTTAATGATCCCTAGGAATGATAAGCTCTGTCTCGTCATGATGACAAGTACAATGTTGTTAGGGTTTAACGAGTCTGACATAGGCAAAACTCGGAGTATTTTTCATATTTAGAGAGTTTGAAAAAGACACGGAAAAGAAAACTCCAAAGGTCCATTTTTCGTAAATTTGTCCCTTGAATTTGAAAAGGTAGAAAACAATACCCAAAGGAACCTATTGACCGTGATAGATCAACATATACCTTTTTCGTAAGTAATCTATCCTAGTCCATAAAAGGGGTAAACTTATACTGGGTAGATGACGCTTCGTAGCCGTTAACGACTTCAAAGCGATAAGAGCTCGACGATCTTTTCATCTTTTCAGAGTTAGAAAAGAGCTAAAAGATGGCTCCAAAAGTGACATTTTCGTGTTTTTACTGAGTCTGAAAAAGTATAAAATACAACTCGTGAATCATCACCAGAGTACTTGGAACCTGTCGCTGCACAAAAATAAGTGTAAGATCTATTTTCAATTGAAAGATGCATAAAATAGACCGAAAACCCTAACCTAAAACCCTAATTTTCCAAAAAGAGCTTATAAAAGGAGAATTGGGTAAAAAGCACTTCACTTTTCACTTTTTACCTTGGAGTGAAAAATTTACCCTTGTTCTTTTGCGATTTTGATGATCGATTGGAGGAGATTCAGAAGCTTGTTTGCGAATCTATCCGGTCCAGGTAGGCACCCCACCTTTTTCCTGCATTTTTAGATATAATGTAGCTTGTTTTTGAAGTCTTTAGCTGTGATTTAGAGGAGGTTTGGCGATGGGAGTGTCTGTAGCGGTCGGTGCGAGTTCCCAGTTCCGGACCGTGAAGATCTAGATTTTCCAATGGAGTGAAAATGAGTTCTTTGCAACTGTACACCAAACAATCGCGAAGAGACCTAAATTTCTAAACCATGGATTCTGGCTTGGCACACCTGTTTAAAAAATAGGTGCGACGAGTGCTAAGAACCAAAATTCCTCAAAATTTAAGTAATTTCTTGAGATTTTAAACACAATTATGGCATTCATAACTAAATATTTGTATATTGCAGGGAGAAAAGCATGTTAATCTAATGGAAAGAGAGGGAACATAACAACGATGATGTGTTGGCCATGGGGGATCCAAATTGCTTGGATGTGCTCAGGAATTGCAGGCTCTTGAAGTTCTTCATGGTACCGTGCCTAAGAGCACAACCCTATCTACTTTAGTACCTAGTTGGAGCATAGGATCAAAATGAAGGGAGATCCAACATTCAGGGGAAGGAATTAGAAATCGATGTCAACGACATCTATTTCTTGACAAGGTTATGACAGAGGGGAGAAAGGCCTTTGATCCGGATCTTGGGGGGAGGCCCCCAATATCTAAAAGATTGAAATGGATCTTGGGAGGAGAGACCCCCAAGATCTGAAAACTTGAATTGCCAGAAGAAAAATAGGAGAATTCCCAATAAACAAAACCACAAAGAAACTTTTTATTAAAACCCATTGATCTGGATTTAAACATGAATGCAACAAAATACAAAGGTAACCATAGAGACAGATATGTAGTGGAAATAATACTTAATTTCATGACTATAAAATACTAAAATATGCTTGCAAACAGAAGTGGAAATAAACCAGCCAGGGCAATGGTAGCTTATCTCTGAGAAGAGATGTGGCGGCTACATGCCTCTGAACTGTAAAGGCTACATTGTGGCGGACAATCTATCCTTTTACAAAATGTGACTTGTTACTTATAGTATTTGTCAGATACAATACCATGGGTCAATTCCATGGGTGAATGAATACCATGGGTGGATTTTACAATACCGCGAACGGATGCCATTTACAATACCATGGGTCGATGAATAATATGGGTGGATGAGTACCATGGGTGGATTTTACAATACCACGGGCGGATGCCATTTACAATACCATGGGTAAATTCCATGTGTCGATGAATAAGATGGGTGGATGAGTACCATGGGTTGATGCCATTTTCCATTCGGATCATTCCTCCCTCCTTAAGAAGCAATGGTCCCCATTGCGTAAAGTTCCCTCCTGTGAAGCCTTTGTGGAATATGAAGAGCCACTGAAGATAAGGGTTTTATGTGGTTAACCCAAAACCCTGATAAACGAAGATCCGAGGATAGAGATACCCTGTAATGCTTGTGACCAACTGTGATTCTGACAGTGTGCGGCCTAGCAAATGGACTTCGATGACAAGGATTTTATGCGGTTGACCCATAACCATGATGTTGGTTGCTGATGAAGTAGCAGGTGCCTACATACCCTGGGGTGGGAGGGCACGTCTCCAAATAACCCAAGCCGAATGCTGCTATGTTGAAACTGATGAATGTGAAGCAGGTGCCTACTAAAGTGGGGTGGGAGGGCATGTCTCCAATGGAAACCCACTCTAAATGCTGCTCCAGAGTTAAAATGGATATAACTCGGTCAATATAACTCAAAATATTTATTATAACCTGTTTTTGGAAATATAAGGATCATTTTGCATCTTCCCATGTGTTGGAAATCCTTATCTAGACATTATAAAATCTCAGATTCACACTGCAACTATTCCGCCGTCACAGAAGTTCTGAAAAATAGCTGATTTTAAATCAGCGATATGTCCCACATCCAAACTTCGATTCGACCCATTTTATTTTGAAATTGGGTGATTTTTCGCAAGGAATCCAGATCTGGTATTTTTTTTTGTAAATTTTGTACCAAACGTTTCATATTTGATCTGCAAAGTCGCCACCCAAAAAATTACAGCAAAAAAATGAAAAAAGAAAATTCTTCCTGCTTGACCCAAGAAAATGCTCTGTGGAGGTTGTAGCACATGCCTGAAGTTTGTTAAATATTTTGAAACTGAAATATGCATGAAACCCTCATTCCCATGAAATCATAACCTGGTATGATACCACTGATCCAGATCTTAGGGGGAGGCCCCCAAGATCTAAAAGATTGAAATGGATCTTGGGAGGAGAGAACCCCACGATCTGAAAACTTGAATTGCCAGAAGAAAAATAGGAGAATGCCCAATAAACAAAACCAAAAAGAAACTTTTTATTAAAACCCACTGATATAGATTTAAACATGAATGCAACAAAATACAGAGGTAACCATAGAGACAGATATGCAGCGGAAATAATACTTCATTTCATGACTGTAAAATACTGAAATATGCTTGCAAACAGAAGTGGAAATAAACCAGCTAGGGCAATGGTAGCTTATCTCTGAGAAGAGATGTGGAGGCTACATGCCTCTGAACTATAAACGATACATTGTGGTGGACAATCTGTCCTTTTACAAAATGTGACTTGTTACTTATATAATTTTTCAGTTACAATACCATGGGTGGATTTTACAATTATATATATATATATATATATATATATATATATATATATATATATATATATATATATATATATATATATATATATATAGATATATATATATATAGATATAGATATTAAGGTTCATATATATATATATATATATAGATATATACATATATATATCGGGTCTGGAAGCCCCATCTCATATCGCATATCGGCGGAGCCTGGGGGTCATGCAGTTAGCGGAGAGGCGAGGCTAGACCTGACGATGATTAAATGCTCGATTATATAAAGTGTGAGGTCCGGCCTAAGTGATCGGGGCAAAATTTTCTGTGTTTTCCAATGTTTTTCAAAATTCACGATATAACAAAGGAACAGGGTCTTAGTGCAAAAGGTGGGCCTGTGGAGTCCCGATAGTGTAATCGCACATCGAGGTAGTGGAAGGCATGGGTCCTGTGACCCGCAGAGGAGCCGATACCCGATTGCGATTAAAGGAAGCCCTCGAAAACCATGCCAAGCCTATGGATTGAGCAGGAGATTATGTGTTGCCTGTGTTTTATGTGTTCATCCTTTTCACACTTACTCCCGTAGTTTATGTGTTGCCTGTGTTTTATGTGTGAATATTTTTGTTATATTGTTCGCAATCATGAAACTAATGATAGCTATCCTTGCAAGTGAGAAGTAAAGGACGTAGGAGTGGATTCGAAAAGTCATATATACAGAAGCATTGTGTTTGAAGGTCCGGCCTCAAGTGTTCTAGGTCGGGATCCCACGCGTGGATTGTACATTCTGAAAGCAGGGCTATCCCGGTCTTCATTATGGGAGCACAACATACAATCACCCATGTTACCAACATCTATTCACTTCCTTAGGAAATGAATTGATCCGGCTGTTATGCTTTCTACGTGTCAACGGTCATGCTAACGATCCTGTCTCTATGTACTCGATTTGCATATCGGATATAGTGGGAAGATGAAAAGACAGTGTAGACCTAGAGTCAGGGGCATGTTGTAGGTTTTAACCCTGTACAGAAATTACCTACATACGAATTCTAAAACACAAAAAATAAACAATGCGAGAGCATAACACATAAAACACATATACACAAAGATTTTCCCCTAGATCCCAAAACCGAGACTACTAGCTTGATTTTTCATTATATTCCTTTCAGTGTTATAATACATATTTATACATGCTAAAGCATCCAATACAATGGACCGAACACCATTGCATCCAATACCATGGACTGAAAATGATCGCGTCCAATACCATGGACCGAAAACCATCGCATCCAAAAAATATGTGTGAAAATCATGCACAAAACCATAGGTGGGTCCACCCAACCTAACATAGGGTCCAAAACCAAAATTTTATGGGGTGCTGCCCCAGACCCCATAAAGTGGGGTTATGAGTACCCCTCAAACCCCCTGTGACCTCCCCCCCTGCTACACAATCAACGTAATGAAGGGGGGCTCTGCCCCCCCTCTAACCCCCCGGTTAACTACGTGGGCTAGTCGTGGAAAGAATATAACACAACCCAACATTCTCCCACTTGTTTTTTTCTTTCCACAAGTGGCCACAAGAGAGCTTAGTCATTTTTCCAGCCTTGAAACACCCATTGTCTCTCTACACCAAGAGAACTTCTCACAACTCACAGATTTTGTCAATGCATCTGCAGTATTCTTCAAAGTGTCCATCTTTACTAGCAACACCTTCTTGTCTTCTATCATATCCCTCACAAAGTGATACTGAACATCAATGTGCTTTGTCTTTGAATGAAATGATGGGTTCTTTGCCAAGAAAATTGCACTTTGGTTGTCACAACCTATCCTTATAGCTCCGTGTACCAACCCCATACTTGAACACAATCTATAAAACAAAACTATTTACTTTCTTGCATGAGTGGCTGCCATGTATTCTTCCTCTATAGTTGACAGTGCCACTACAGATTGTTTCTTACTCATCCAACTGACTGCACCTCCAAATAGGTTAAACACATACCCACTTGTAGATATTTTCTAATCCAGATCTCCAACCCAATCTGCATCAAAAAAGCCATGAATATCCAACATTCTGTCCAATCCTGATCTTCCTTGGTAGCACAAACCATAATCACTAGTGCCATGCAAATACCTGAAAACCTGCTTCACTGATGTCCAGTGCTCCTTCCCTAGTTTTGACATAAAATTTCTCAATACTCCCACTACATGTGCAATGTCTGGTCTAGTACAGACCATTGCATGCACCAGGCTACCGACTGCACTTGCATATGGAACACGAGACATGTCCTCTTCATCTTCTTGTGTCTTGGGACATTGTTCAGCAGATAACCTCGTACCTACAGGAATAGGAACCTTCACTGGTTGACTATCCTGCATATTAAACCTCTGTAGTATTGTCTCGACATACTTCTTCTGGTTTAACCAGAGCTTCCTCTTTGCCCGATCTCTTTTAATTTCCATGCCCAAAATATAGTTTGCAGCACCAAGATCTTTCATGTCGAATTTGGAGGACAATTGGGTCTTCAAATCCTAGATAATTTCTTTGTCATTTCCAACTAGCAACATATCATCCACATATAAGATCAGATAAATAACATGGTCACCAATTAATTTAAAATACACACAGTGATCTACTTTGCTTCTGGTGAAGCCAAGTCCCTGTATAAATGCATCAAATTTCTGATACCACATCCTTGGTGACTGTTTTAACCCATACAGAGACTTCTTTAACTTGCATACCAGTTCTTTCTTACCCTTCACCGTAAAGCCTTCAGGTTGTTTCATGTATATTTCCTCTTCCAGATCCCTGTGAAGAAATGTTGTCTTCACATCCATCTATTCTACCTCAAAATCAAAAGCAGAAGCAATAGATAAAAGTAATATAATAGAAGCTACCTTGGCAACAGGAGAAAAAAATCACCAAAATCAATTCTCGGCACCTAGGAATAACCTTTTTCTACCAACCGAGCTTTGTATTTCTCCACCTTGCTTTCTGCATTTGTCTTCTTTTTGAACACCCATTTGCTGCCAATGGGTTACCTTCCAGCCAGCAACTCCACCAGATCCCAAGCCTCATTTTTGTGCAAAGATGCCATTTCATCAACCATGGCCTCTTTCCAAAGTTTTCCATCCTCTGAATCTACTACTTCTTTCACAGTTCTGGGATCATCGTCAGTAATAGATAAAGAAAAATTTGAATAGAAAGCAGATGGACTATACCTTTCTGGCTGCCTTCTTTCTCGAACTGATCTTCTCACATGTGGAGTTTGTGGCTCTTCATCTTTTGATTCCTCCTCTGCTGTAGAATCTGATTCTTCCTCCTTAAGCTCAAACTATATCTTCTCAAGTTCCTTTGGTTGCAATTCATGTTTAATAACATCTTTTACCTCTCTAAACACCACATCTGGGTTGTATACAACCTTTTGTGTGACTGGGATCCAAAGATTATAACCCTTTAAACCATCGTTATACCCAATAAAGATGCACTTTTCAGATTTACAATCCAACTTGGTTTGTTTTTCCTTTGGAACATGTACAGATGCATCACATCCAAATACCCTCAGATGTGAAAGAGAGGGTTTCTTACCAGTCCATACCTCTTATGGAGTCTTATCCTCCAACGCTGATGAAGGTGACCTGTTAACCACGTAACATGCAGTATCCACCATCTCTGCCTAGAATTTCTATCCTAACTCGGCACCACTGAGCATGCTTCTTGCCCTTTCCAATAACGTCTTATTCATTCTTTCTGCAACTCCATTTTTCTGAGGTGTATATGGAGTAGTATTTTGTCGTGCTATACCACACTTCTTACATAATTCTTCAAATTCCTTGCTACAAAGCTCTCCACCATTATCTATCCTCAGCACCTTTATCTTCTTCTCTGTCTGTTTCTCCACGAGAGCCTTAAATTATTTAAACCTGTCAAAGGCTTCAGATTTCTTCTTAAGGAAATATATCCATGTATTCCTTGAGAAGTCATCTATAAATGATACATAGTACACAGACTTACCCAGTGATGGAACCTACATAGGTCCAAACACATCAATGTGCACAAGTTCTAATATATGTTTTTCCCTCTTACTACTAGAGGGGAAACTAACCCGATTCTACTTCCCATATACACAATTTTCATAAAAATAAAAATCCAGAGAGCTATTACTCATACCTTCTACCATACCTTTACCATGAAGTATTTGAAGGCCCTTCTCTCCAATATGTCTAAGTCTTTGATGCCCCAACATGGTCTTCTCTCCAGAGACCACTAGATTTTCTACTCAACTTTCAGGAACCACAGAGCTGTTGCACCCATCAATAATAGTGCTACCTTGCAGCTTGTACAAAGTTCCAACTCGAACTCCCCGCATCAATACCAGTGCTCCCCGAAACATTTTTCAGGTATCCTTCTCAAACACTGTTTTTACACCTACATCATCCAGCTTTCTTACAGAAATTAGATTTCTAGTCAATGCAGGAATATGCAGAACACCCGGAAGTGTTCTAACCCTTCCGTGACCAATGATTCTAGCCTTCCTATCATCCCCTAAGAAGACATCACCACCATTGTATTTCTCATACTCGCAGAACCACTTTCTATGGAGAGCGAAGCGAAAGGATGCACCTGAGTCAATCAACCATGCCTCATGATCTACATGTGTACTTGAAGAAGCCAAGTACACATCGCCACCTTCACTTGAGGTGGTTTTTGCCTCTACAGAAGGAGAATCATTAGATCCCTTTCCTTTATTAGGGGCTTTAGATTTATACTCCCTTTTGAGGTGCCCTTCCTTTCCGCATTTCTAGCACACCACCTTTACAGGTTTTCCTGGAGATTTATATCTCCCTCTAGATTTAGAACTCCCAATCGATGACTTATTTTTGTTTCTGTTCTGGGATCGTCCTCATACAGACAAGGCATCACCATTTTGGCTCTCCATATTTTTGTGTCTCATCTCCTCCGTTAGCAAGGATGAGACCATTTCATCAAACTGTAAGGCAGTTGCATTGCTACCTATTGCAATAACCAGACTATCCCATGAATCTGGTAGAGAACACAACAAACTGATGCACTTATCTTCATTTGAAATTTTAATATCAACAGATGCTAACTGACTTAGCATAGTATTAAATGCATTCAGATGCTCTGTCACCGAGTCTCCATCTTTCATCCTCAGGTTATACAGCTTTTTCTGTAGGAACAGTGTATTCACCAGAGAATTAGATTGGTACAAAGTCCCTAACTTGTCCCACAAAGCCTTCGTCGTAGCTTCCCCTGATACATTCAACAATACTGAATCTGAGACACACAATCGTATTGTGCTATTTGCCTTCCGATCCAACTTCTTCCATTCTTCATTGGACACTCTCGTTGGTTTAGTACCTAGATCTACTGCGATCCAGTGATCTTTATCCACCAACAAATCCTCCATCTTGAGTTTCCACAACTCAAAACTCTTACCATTAAATTTCTTGATCTCTATATTTCCACTGCTCGCCATCTTCTTTCACCACCAGAATTGAACTCGTAGATCTCCCACTGAACAGGGTCTAACACAGGCCCAAGTGAAACCCCTCAACAACAAAGGCGTTCCCTTGAAGCCAAAACAACTCTGATACCAAATGTAGGTTTTAACCCTGTACAGAAATTACCTTCATATGAATTCTAAAACATAGAAAATAAACAATGTGAGAGCATAACACATAAAACACATATACACAGAGATTTTCCCCTAGATGCCAAAACCGGGACTACCAGCTTGATTTGTCATTATGTTCCTTTCAATGTTATAATACATATTTATACATGCCGAAGCATCAAATACCATGGACTGAAAACCATCGCGTCCAAAAAACATGTGTGGAAATCATGCATAAAACCATAGGTGGGTCTGCCAAACCTAACATAGGGTCCAAAACCAAAATTTTCCGGGGCGTTGCCTTGGACCCCATAAACGGGTACCCCTCAAACCCCCTGTGACCTCCCCCCCACTACACAATCGGTGCAACGAAAGGGAGCTCTGCCCCCCCTCTAACCCCTCAGTTAACTACGTAGGCTAGTTGTGGGAAGAATAAAACACAACCCAACACTTGTGCATAAGTATTACCTCCGAAGAGGAGAAATAGCTTTTGATTTTCGAGAAGAACAATTTTTCTTTATTGTGAATAAGGAGGACTGTTTTGGGGGAAGAAGGAGCCTTTAGTTTCAGACTTATGTGATTGTTCTTTTATATGTTTTGGATCAGAGTGTTGTTGCTAGCATGAATGTAAATGTGATTTGTATTTATGCATATTGATGACTTACAGCTCACTATTTGTATTGTTAAATTGAATGTGATTCAGTTTCGTGGTTAACTTGTGAATGGTCTCTTATTTGAAACTAAGTTAAACATCAGTTGCAACTTTTAATTCTATAAAATAATTTGGATTCCTACATGAGTGATTGGATTGCAATTTAGCTTTAATACAGTCTTGTCCAGCTGTGAATTTAGTGATTGATTCACTTGGACTTGAATCTATACATGATGTTTAATCTTCTTTATCATGCTCCTGCCGAACATATATATGATGTTTAAACCTCTGTATTATGCTTCTGCAGGATAGATTATGATAGCTAGGACTAGATTAGGATAGCTAGGTCTAATTGGGGCTTGTGATAAGGTTAGTTCCCCTTGTTGGCATAGCAAACATTAGCCATGTCAACAAATTGGCGCTAGAAGGAGGGCCTAAACTGCCGTCCACAGCTTTTCAAAATTTCATCTATAGGTGCCACACATGGATTCTAAAGAATTAATTTATGGATTGTAGAGGCTGAAAAGACCAATCCACCATTTGAAAGAGCCTCATTTCGAAGAAATAGAGAACCCTCTAAGTCTTGTTTCCGAGTCACCCAAGGAGGAGATACTGTGGGAGTATCTTGTCACTCAGGAACAACCAGTCAAAACACTTACTCGGGCTTATGCTCATTCCCTCTCTCAGCTTCCCATATTTCACTATTTACCTCCGACAACTAAGAGAAAGCCAAGGATCTTTACCCTGAGTGAAGATACATCTGCAACCACTTCTCTTGAAGATATTATGCTAGAATCCTTGCAAAGTATCGACACCCCTTGAGAAGAAATTCCTGAGGATTCCCTTTCTAAAGGTATCTCCGTGCTTGATTTTGAGAATCTGAATGGAGAAGCCTCCAACCAAAACTTCCTTGACCATAATATGGCCAACGTTCGCCCTCTAGGTGGGAATTAGCCTCCACCTCCTCCTCCAGGTGGGAATCAACCCCCACCTCCTCCGGGAGCACTCCCTCCCTGGCTTGCATAGGATGTTGTAGCAATACTTGGGCAGCAGCATCCCTTACCCAAAAATACAAAAAGAGTGTTACCTAATTTTTACCCTGATTGGGGAGATACCACTGATAACCATATTCACTCTTTCTTCCTAGCCTTGCACAGGTTGGGGGTCACTGATGAAGATGTGGTGTGTCGCCTATTCTCTTTTACTTTGACTGGTGTAGCCTCCACATGGTATTTCAGCTTGAGAATAGGGTCAATCACCTCTTGGGATGCTTTTTAGCAGGCCTTTTTAGACAAGTTTGGTGATGACAAAACACCTGCAGCCTTAGTTTTAGAATTATCCCGTCTGAAAATGGAACCAAGGAGAAGGTTAAGGATTTTAACATCCGGTTCAACACCTTATTCAACGGAATCCCAACCACCTCTAGACCTACTAAAGAGGTGCTAATGGAATTCTATATCTCTACTCTCCCTGTCCCTACAACAATGTGGGTTAAAAGGAGTAATGTGAAAACCTTACAAGGTGCTATCGATGAAGCTATGAAAGTTGAAAATGAAATGATCAGCCTCACAACATGTCATTATACAACTGAAGTGAAGAAAGCCTCTCAATCATCCAAGAAGAGTAGTGGGAGTGGAAACCAAGTGGTTGAGACCAAAGAAAAGGATACCATAGATGTGGAGGGTTTGCATCAGATCATTAAGAAACTAACAAACACAGTCATCAATATGAAAAGAAATGTTGGAGAGAGCACAAGTGGGAATGGAGGAGATTATAATAATAGAAAATCCTTCAAAACTTTCTATTGGAAGAAAATTGAAGGTGGTCATGGTCAACTTGCATTGCCTACTCCACCTAATGAAGGGGCTTTAAACACAAAAGAATTGGCTCTTATTGGATCACTCCTTAAAAAAGAAGAACCTGTATTGGAGCTCGAACCAGAATAAGAATACGAGGAAGGATACCAAGTAGAAGAACCCTTGGATGAGGAAACCCAAATTAATGTGCTGTGGGATTTCCATAGTAATGAGAACGACGATGAAGGGGATAACACTACAGAAATCAACGCTAATGAAATCCACATGCGAAGTAAAGGGCCGCTCCCAGATGTGACAAAGCCCTTAGATTGAACAAAGAAAGATGTTCGCCCTGTGAAAGCATCTGCTCCTAGAGTTCCTGTCAAGAAGAGTAGACCTAGCGGTCAATCCAAGAATGCCCCTATTGCAAGTCACCCAGAGAAAGAAAATGCATCTCCCATTGCAATGAAGGCTACTCAAGAACTCCCATATAATAATGGAAAAGCTGGTATGTTTACTCTGCCATATCCTATTTATAACATTGATTACAATATTTTGGATGATCTCAAGAAGTCTAGGGCTAATATCACATATTTTGACTTGTTAAAATTAACGTAGCAAAGAGCTGTTGAAAGCTATGAATGAGTGGAATTTCAAAACCCCCACCAACTCCAGTGGCCAAATTGAGAAACCAGTGTCCAAACCTATAAGTACCTCTAGTGCATCCCAAATACCATCAGCTATGGAGGCCACCAAGGAAAATTTTAAGGATGGAAAATTTTCTTGAAGTTTCAAACATTGGCGAATCTCACTAATCCCTAATATGCAAACTATAAAATGTTTATTGATATATTTGTAAAATTATTCAAATTTATAATGATTATATATGTAGCCTCTATATAATGTTGGCGATTTTTAAGGTAAAATAATTTTATATTCTAAAATCTGGGCGAATTGTCTTTTATAAAAATTGGAAATTGGCGAATCATTTTGTGGAAAAATCATGGAAAATTAGCCCACTGGGCGAAGATTAGCCCCTAAAATTTTCCATGGAGGCCACTTTATCTAAAATAAATGGAAAACCCCAAGATGTCAGTGCAGCCATGATAGGGAGGAAATCAAAATCTATGACTCCACCATTCCTTACCACGTTTGAAATATTTAACATTAATGTACACAATTGCCTGGTAGATTCCAGTGCCTCATCCATTGTTATGCCTTACCCTATTGGTAAAACACTGCAGACAGTGCCCAAGAAAACTGGAACTCGAATTATGAAATTGGACAGAAAAAATGTGAAAGTAATTGGGAGATTAAAAGATGTGTTGATTTGGATGGTTGCTAAACCACAGTACACACAAGTCATTGATATAGTGGTGGTTGACATACCTGAGGCTTATGGAATGCTGCTTAGTAGGGACTAGTCATCAAATCTCAATGGATATTTCTCAACTAATTGGTCCCATCTCTTGCTACCTCAGAGGGGGAAAGGTGATATGTTGAGAGTTGATAGAGAAGGATACATGAAATATGTGGTAACAGAACTAAACAACCCCAATGAACCTGTAATGTTATATAACTCTGTCCTTGGGAATTATAGTTTCGATGTTTATGCCACGAAAACCTGCTTCAAAGAATGCCATACAGAAACAGTCAAGGGGGCTTTGACAAACACACAGTTGGAAGAAAGAATTAAATACCCCCACAATCCAATTGATGAATTACCTTGTATTATAGTATATGATAGGAATAATTGCATAGGAAGTAGTTCTTTTAGCGTAACATTAGAGTTTATTTTCAGGACACTCCACTTTGATGACTCTAGCTGTCTTGAAAGTGTATGCGCTGGGAGCATTTTCATTGACCCACTAGGGAACCAACATCTGATGGCCAGCCGGTTGGAATGCACGTGCACTAGTAACAAAATAGAACATGAAGGCTTGCTAAAAGGCTTGAAAAGAGCCATTGAAAGGAATGTAAAAATCTCAGAGTTTTTGATGACCCACAGATAATGGTGGACCATGTAAAGAAAAAGATACACTGCAGTCCACCACACCTGGTGAGGTACCAACATGAGGTATGGAGTTTAATTTACAATTTTGATTCTTTCAATGTCACATACATACCTCGAAAGTATAACCACGATTCCAATCTGATGGCTGCTATGGCTGCGAAACTTTTTCCTAATATTAGATTAAACAAGAATAAATTTTATGTTGAATTGATTTTCAGATCATCCATAACTGATAACATCTCAAATTGGGAGATGTTCGAAGGTGATAATCAAATCCTTGAGTTCCTGCATTGCGAGAGAACACTAAAAAATGCAGCCATTAACAAAAAGGACCATGAAAAACTTATAAATGGAAGTGAAGACGAGGTGATATCTTTCATTGAGAAATTTATTTACTTTTCATCTCTCATGAGTGAGCCAATAGGTAAGCCCACAAAATTACAACACTCATGGTTGAGCGCATTCCAAGTTGTGGAAAAAATTGGTCATGGAATTTACAGATTGAAAACCTTACAGGGAGAAACTAAAAAACTCCTAGTTAATGGCCAGCATCTCAAGAGATACTTCCAGTAGCCACCACATGGTGGTTACCTCCTAAGTAGGTTAGAATGCATTTCCTTTTTTCTATCAGTCTAGTTACATTTCCATCTTTTCCTTTCTTGTTTCTCTGCAAAGTTTTACTTTCTGTTTTAAATTACAGTCCTTTTCAGCTAACTGGTTTTGGTATTCCAGTTTTGTTTTTACCTTTTTAGATTGCCATCATTAACCACATTCAACCTTTCCCTTCCTCATTAACCTAGTGATGATTATGATGTTTCTAAATCCAGCATTACCTTACAAATAAAAAAAAAATTCAATCAGCCCATGAGAACTTGAAAATCAGCTATGGAATTCAGACCAAGCCACTCATTGGCATCTATTGAGAACTGGGTAAGACCTGTTGATAACCTTGATACCTGGAGCATGTAGGGGCATCTTTATAAAACAAAAATGTGTAACTACAACTGGACTGGCATGGAGGAACGCTACATTTTTAATAAATCCCACTCAGACCTAGCCTATACTTGCCTATAAGGTTTACAGTCATTCTCCATTGGTCCCATCCACCACACTAAATTGTCCAATACCTGTTGTTTACAAGTAAACCTCCTTTCATGGGCTAAAATCACTGTCATTCACCCTGTGGAAAATCCAATTGTGCTCTAGTCCTTGTGCCTAAAGCTGGAAGGACCCAGTTAAAAGAAAATGAAATGTCAAGTCCTTGTGCCAATCTGGAAGGATAGGTTGTTTGGGAAGCCGGTTAGAGTAGGGACTGTTGCTGGGCTTAGAGTATTAGTCGACACAGCAAGAAAAACCTTGCTTAAGCGATTTAAAAATATGGCATGATCCATGGTTGCGCCCCATTCAACCATATGAAAATTTAGCAATGGAATTCTTATCTAAAATGCAGATAAACATATCTACATCGAGTTTGATGAATAATATAGAGTTGATGTACACACCTAAATGGGTATTGAAAGACCAGTGATGGCCCCAAAGGGATTTTTGAAAGAAGGCAATAGGGAAAGGAAGGTCAATACATCCCATAATAATAACCATTGGAGAATTCCTGTCAAAACCTTATCAGTAAGAAGAAGATATTTGTCTTTATCCCACCTGAAAAAATTAATGTTAAAGTGGAACCCATGCCTGTTCATTTGTACGATTTTCATTTCAAGTTTATCTTAACACTTTAATGTTTTATTGATCCAAGGTTTATTTGGAAACAAAGATAACTAGTTTGCCCAACAGTTCGCCATTTGTTGTGGCCACAACTACCACCCTATTAAAACATGCTCTGATAGCAAATTTTAAACGGGTCCCCTTGAAGCTGGATTTTTCACTTCCTCGAATGATCTGCTTTCATCTCAGAAACTCCAAACTCCATGCCGGGTTAACCCTTCAATTCTTAATGGTCAAGACCTCCCCTTGAAAATATCTCTGCAACATGATTTATTTAAAACCTGCACTCTCATTCTCTCATTGGACCTTTCTCAATCCTCATAAGTGTCTCTGGAAAAATAGGCCCACATATATAATTGCCCCTACCCTTACTATGGCCATTCGTGCACTTAACACACAAAACCCTCTATTTCACCTCATTTTCTTTCATAACTCTTTATGGCTGAAGTGCTTCACAAAGCATATATGAATCGTCCCTTTTCGTTCATCGCACTTCGCCTTGATCAAAGGGTGAAGGTTAGTTTATCATGAATGAATAAGAGTGGTGCGAGTAAGTCCTCCACCGCATTGCAAATTGCTAAATGGCCAAGCCCCAAAGATATATATAAAGGGCACATAAATATTTCGGACTGGAGGCCATATTAACAGAGGTATATTATGTTTCGGGTTCGGGACCCATTGCTCATTGCTATCGACGGGGCCTAGAATCCATGTATATGGCGCACCATAACCACTTGGACCCGTCGATGATTATAAAACAGGGCGCATTAATTTTCAAGTGCGACCTTATGGCCGGATACACAGGTTTTCGCTTATATCCTTATGTTTCCAGAAAAACGTTGAAGTCAGGGTTTTCCAAAGGGAAGGGTAACATTGCGGACCCGAAGGGATTTATGAACCTTAATATATATATATATATATATATATATATATATATATATATATATGTATGTATATATATGTATATATATGTATATATATATATATATATATGTATATATATATATGTATATGTATATATATATATAGATATATATATATATATATTTATATATATATATATATATATATATATATATATATATATATATATATCTATATATATCTATATATAGATATATATATATATATATATATATCTATATATAGATATATATAGATATATATATATATATATATATATATATATATATATATAAATATATATATATATATATATATATATATATATCGGGTCCGGAAGCCCCATCGCATATCGCATATTGGTGGAGCCCAAGGATCATGCAGTTAGCGGAGAGGCAAGGGCCAGACTTGATGATGATTATATGCCCAATTATACAAAGTGTCAAGGCCAACATAAGTGATCGGGGCAGAATTTTTTATGTTTTCCCATGTTTTTCAAAATTCACGTTATAACAAAGGAACGAGGTCTTGGTGCAAAAGGCAAGCCTGTGGAGTCATGATAGTGTAATTGCACATCGGGGTGGTGGAAGGCATGGGTTCTGTGACCCATGGAGGAGCCAATACCCGATTGTGATTAAAGGAAGCCCTCGAAAACCATGCCCATCCTATGGATTGAGCGGGAGATTATGTGTTGCCTGTGTTTTATGTGTTCATCCTTTTCGCACTTACTCCCGTAGTTTATAAAAGTTAATGAAGGCAGCATTATGTTATGTGTGAATATTTCTATTATATTGTTCGCAATCATGAAACTAATGATAGCTATCCTTTCAAGTGAGAAATCAAGGACGCATGAGTGGATTCGAAAAGCCATATATACAAAAGCATTATGTTTGAAGGTCCGACCTTAAGCGTTTTTGGTCGGGATCACATGTGTGGCCTGTACATTCCGAAAGCAAGGTTGTCCCGATCTTCATTATGGGAGTGCAACATACAGTCACCCTTGTACCAACATATATTCACTTCCTCAGGAAATGAATCGATCCGGCCATTATGCTTTCTATGTGTCAGCGGTCACGTTGATGATCCTATCTCTGTGTACTCGATTTGCATATCGGATACAGTGGGAAGATGAAGAGGCAGGGTAGACCTAGAGTCAAGGGCATGTGCATAAGTATTACGTCCGAGGATGAGAAATGGATTTTTATTTTCGAGAAGAACAATTTTGCTTTATTGTGAATAAGGAGGACTGTTTTGGGGAAAGATGGAGCCTTTAGTTTCATAGTTATGTGATTGTTCTTTTATATGTTTTGGATCAGAGTGTTTTCGCTGGCATGAATGTAAATGTGATTTGTAATTATGCATATTGATGACTTACAGTTCACTATTAGTCTTGTTAAATTGAGTGTGATTCAGTTTCATGGTTAACTTGTGAATGGTCTATGATTTGAAACTAATTTAAACATCAGTTGCAAGTTTTAATTCCATAAAAGAATTTGGATTCCTATATGAGTGATTGGATTGCACTTTAGCTTTAATACAATATTGTCCAACTATGAATTTAGTGATTGATTCATTTGTACTTGAATCTATACATGATTTCTTTATCACGCTCCTGCCGAACATATATATGATGTTTAAACCTTTGTATTATGCTTCTGCAGGATAGATTGGGATAGCTAGAACTAGATCAGAGTAGTTAGAAGTAGTATAGATAGGATATAATACATAGAGGTTAGCTGTTTTATTTTGTTGATTTAATCAAAGTCTCCCTTCTGGAATCAATCTGTCAATGCATTTAACAGTTTACGGGGTCCCTTAAAACCCGATGGAACTAGCCATTCCAAACGAAAGCAGGTATAATTGGGGCTTGCGATTGGGTTAGTTCCCCTTGTTGGCATAGTGAACATTAGCCATTTCAACAAGACCATAGTTCTTCTAGTGGCTAGATTGCCAACTCGTTGTTGCAGAGGACTGGCCATATGCTGGGACAAACTTCAGGGGTGATCCAAACCTAGTACTCCCTCTTGGGGAACACTGGGATGATAGAGGTAACAAACTCATTTTTCTATTTTTAAAGAGTTTTATAATTTTTTATTATTTTTTATATATATGTCTTGATCATTATATTTCAATCTTGCAGATGCTGGACCGGAAAGACCTGCATGTTTATCTCCCATTGCTTGCAGAGTCGAGAGGGAGTTTGAGCTACCTCCTCCTAGTGGAGATGTAGAGGATGAGATTTCCTGAGACCTGGAGGGCTTGACAGAGGGGATCCCAGACTATGCGGGATTCGAGGATGTCCCTTGATGGTACTAGCGACACCCAAAAGGGGTGTCGAACAGGATCCACCGACTGCTTCGATGTGTCGTCCGAGCAATGGTGTGCTATAGAGAGCATCACGTAGATTAGACCCCTAGGTTTATTTTTTGCCATTTCGAGAGACATGTTGTCTCATGATGTAATGTGAACACATATTTTTTGAGCACTATGATGTGCAACATATGATATATATATACATACCTATGTTTTGTTTTCTGAACTTATTATTTCTCAATGTTTACTTTTACAAATGTCATAAATTTGTATCTAACACATGATTTGCCAATGCATATGCCAATGTATTTAGTTTTCTGGGAATATGTTGATATGTAATGTAATCAAAATTCCTTTTGAGTAAATGAACATGTAAATACAACCTTAAAATATGAGGGTTTCTAACAGAATAACGCCCGTTGAGCTAGAGAACAATAAGTTGTGAATCTAGATTTATGATCAGAGAGCGAATATTGAGGGCAACAACCTCAGTCAATAGCTCAATAACTGCACTATATTCAGTACATTGTTTGTAGTACATCCTAGATAAACACCTTGAAGATCTATCAAATCACTATGAGGATCATAGATAACCCATGATGTGGATGAAATATTCCGAGTAGTGCGATATGCACCATCAACGAAACCGACATAATGTGCGACAGACATTTGCATAAGAAGCAAAAGGACACTATAAGCGAAAAATGCTTACACAGCAAGTCAAACATTTACAAAAATGAAAACACACTTATGTACATAGAAATGCATGAAAGACTCATGCATAATACTTCTTGAGATAAAGCCCGTTTTTGGGATTATCTAAAGGATTGCCTTCATAATCAATCAACTCATAGGCACCTTTTTGCAAAACACATTTTACAATATAGGGCCCATGCCACATGGGTTTGAATTTTCCTGCCCCCAGCTTGTCATGAGCTTGATCATACAATAGGACTAAATCCCCTTCAATGAAGGAATGTGGGTTGACCGTCTGATTGAAGTGAGCTTTCACTCGCTTCTTCTGTGTCTCAATGACCAATGAAGCAAGTTGACAAGTCTCATCAAGTCGTTCTAAGTAAAGAAGGTGCTCCTCCACCAGAGTGCTATTTGGCAGTAATTTGATATCTAATTTGAGAGAAGGAATTTAGCATTCAATCGGAAGGGTAGCTTCTAGACCATAACCTAGCTGAAATTATGTAAATCTGGTAGCATCCTTAACCGAGGTTCGATAGGCCCATAGAGATGAAAACAACATTAAATTCCAATTGGACTTATGCATTCCAATGGTACGCTGAAGCATGGTAACCAACACTTTGTTTACTGCTTTGACTTGGCCATTGGACTGAGGGTAATATGGCGTCAAACTATCATGACGCAAGCCCAACTGATATGTTAACTCGGCCATCATGTAGCTACGATAATGAGAACCATGATCTGTAACGATGGCCTGAGGGACTACAAACCTAGAAATCACATGATTGAATAGAAATTGAGCAGCTATCTTACCATCGTTAGTTAATGTAGGCATCACTTCGACCCATTTTGTAAAGTAATCAGCAACAACGATGATATACCCATGCCCCCTGGCCGAGCGAGGGTTACATGTCATAAAATCAATGCCCCTCTTTGAAAAAGGGCCAACGGTAATGACAAGATGTAAAAAAGAAGGTGGCAGACACATCTTGCATTTGTAAATTTGACATGCATGACATGAACGGACGACAAGAATGCAATACTTGAAAATGGATGGTCAAAAATAACTAGCACGAAGAATATTTTGAGCAATGGCATAACCAGACATGTGACTATCACAGGCGCCAGAGTGACAGTCATTTAAGACTTTCTCAGCTTCCTCGAGGGTTAAAAAACGACAGAGAATAGAATCGACTTCAACACAGTATAATGTGTCTCTAATAATACGATATGGTTGAGAATGATGACGAATGCATTGCCGAGAATCCTTAGACAAGTCAGAGCGAAATGAAGACGTTTCGAGGTAAACGATGATGTCACCATACCAGGGATCGAGGGTATTAATAAAAAAGAGCATATCATCTGGAATGCGGTCCTCTATCCAAGAGGGAGCAGAAGCAGATGATAAAGAGCAAATCAACCTAGCAAAAACTAGTGACTTCTTGGATTTGGAAGTAGTGAACTTCAAATCAAACTCCTAGAGGATGACAATCCACTGGTAGTATTCCCCCCTAGCAATTGACGTGATAGAATATATGTCTTCGTGTTGAAATCAGAAATCACGATCATGGTATGCAACAAAATGTAATGACGAAAACGTTGAATAGCTTGAACGGCTGCCAAGGCCAACTTCTCGACATAAGCATAGCAAGTCTCGATGTCAAGAAGGTTGCGGCTAGGATAATATATGACATGCTAGGAACCATCATTGTCGTTTTGTACCAAAAACATGATAATGGTACTATCAATGATAACTAGATAAAGCGAGTAATCACAGTGATAGTTAGGTGGATGCAACAAAGGAGCAGAAACAAGAAGGGTCTTGAGTTGCTCAAATGAATTTTGGGCAATTTCATCCCAAATGAATGGAATGTCACATTTAAGTAGACACGTATAACCTTTAGCGACCTCGGTGTAGTTAGGGATGAAACAATGCAAGAAATTAGCCTTCTGTTGCATACTCTACAATTGGTGCAAAATAGTAGGAGGCAGGAGATTCGAGATAGCTTTGACCTTGAGTGGATCAAGACGAATACCCTCCTTAGAAATGAAAAACCCAAGGAGTCTGTCGGACTCAACGTGGAAGACACATTTGTGCAAGTTGAGACGAATATTATAATGTCCATAATGAAGAAAAATCTAATGGAGGTGATCCAGATGGTCTGCGCGTTTAGCTGAATGAGAAGGAAGATCATCTAGATAAGGCTGAACAATGTGTCTAATATCATGAAAAGCATAGTACATTTCTCTTTGGAAAGTCGCACCAGCATTCTTCAAACCAAAAGGAAGCTTTTTATAAGCAAATGTACCCCATGGATAGATAAAGGCAGTCTTGTGTTGATCAACATGAAAGATATTGATCTAGTTATAACGAGAGAAACTGTCCATAAAAGAGAATATTTCACTCCTGACACAGTCATCAATAAGCCGGTCAATAAAGGGAGTGGGGTAGTTTTCTTTCAGACATGCACGATTAATATCATGATAATCAACACAAACTTGAATAGTTCCCTGCTTTTTAGTCATAGGGACAATGTTAGAGACCCAGTTTGTCAATGGAATAGGATAAATGAATCTAGCCTTGAGAAGTTTTATAACCTCTCCTTTACTGGCAGCTGCCTTTATTGCGTGCACGGGATGTAAACGTTGACAAACTGGTTTCACATCAGGATATGTGGGGATCTCATGCACCACAATACTCGGATCTATACTAGGAATTTCTTCATACGACTAGGCGAACACGTTGCGAAACTGTTAGAAGAGACTAGTGTAAATCTTGATTTCCTCAGGAAAATAAGTTACTCCAATGTGAATATTTTCGACAACACGTGGTTTAGCAGAGATGTTGATAGATAGGCATGGCTTGTGTGATATTTCCCATATTCCCTTCAAAAAAGACCTCGTGAGTTAATATGGGTGTCTGAAGCGGTTGAGGAGGAACATGGGAAGAAAAATTATCTAGACAGGTAGCCATTACCCCAAAGCCAGGAAGAAATGAGGAACGATGATGACTATCAACCCAAGGAGGATCCTAAAAAGACAAAGTTTCAAGAATAGCCTCATCAGAAGGAAACGTCTCTTGTAAAGGATCAAGAGAAGCAAGATCTCCAAGCCAAGGGGATTTCACATATGTGTCAAGATATCTACTTGATGGAGTAGAGTCAGAAGAAGAAACTGTAGCCTAGACGATTTCAACATAGTAAAGCTCAGCAGGGCTCAATGGCACAACATCACCCCAAAAATCTACTTGATCGATGGGAGGAATCACCCAAGGATCAGGTTAACCGAGATCATATTAATGAAGCTGACATTAGGAGGTGGGAGTGGAAAAACGCCCATGAGGGTAGGAGCTTTAAAGAGCACAACACCCACACTCTCATAAGAAATACTGGTATGCTCCACATATGGAACATTGCCTTCCGAGGAAGAAGAAGCGAATAAGGACAACTGATTGACCATAACAATTTCCCCCTGATGAGGAAAACAGATTATGTGGAATAGCGAAGAAGCAACAACATGCATAACATATGTCCAAATTTGACCGAGTAGAAGGTTGTAATTTAGATTGGCGTCGACAACTTCTACCTCGATGTTGACCATCTTTCCTTCCAAGGTGATAGGCAAACGCGGGAGAATAGACAAGAATCTCTTCCATCAAATGCCTCTAGGGTATTCAGATATTAACTCAAAAATGGAGAACCAATGGATTTCCAACAAGCAATTGACATAATGCAAGTCAAGGCTCCTTCATCGATAACAATACGATGAGTAGTATTTGAGTTGATAACAACCTGGATGAGAAAAATGATCTGGTGAGGTAAACGCGGCACATGATTTTCAAGATCGAAAGTAATCAACTTGGAATCAACCGGATCATTTCCACCAATGGTGGATAGTAATGACTTCCATTGGGAAGGAAAAATATGGAGAACCTCCAATGCAGACATAGCTGAAGGAGCTTGGGTTAGATCTTCGACAATACTATAGTGTTGTGCAGCATGAGCATTTGGATTATAGGAAGATTTCTGGAGAATTCCTTTAGCAGGTGGTCAATTGAAAGACTCATTACTAGGCCTTTCAATATGAGGAGGGCCAGAATTGGATGGGGGAACACTAGAAGGGACTTTAGGTTCTTTTCCCTTTGATGGAGCATAATCTTTCGATCAAGTAGATATGTGAATAGGAATAGTCCCGACCATAAAGACCTGGGAACTAGATGAGGAAGAGGATTGAGGTTGGTCCACCATTTGAGTTTGTTGGGAAGGAAAAGGTTCTTTAAGCACAACAAGAATCCCCGAAGTTCCCTTAAGCAAACGACTTACCTCAGACTGTCGAGGACATTATTTAGTGAAGTGATCCTCATCACAGATAAGACAAGGATACTTAGGTTTGTGTTTAGAACCATCATCGGTAGGAGTCTTAGGAGTTTCTTTCTTTGGTGTGTCAGACTTATTTTTACCTTTCCCTTTCTTCTTACCTTTCGAAGATTTCTCCGTCGTGGTGGACTGGACGACGTTAACTTCTGAGGTTTTCCTAGGACTAGATGGATACTGAGAAGCAGTTTTAGTAGGAGCAATGGATTTCTGCTTCGCAAGAGTCATGGAAGACTTTCGAGAAGACAAAGCAATGAAACCAATAACACCATCAATAGAAGGTGTCCATGGAGCTTTAGAAGTTCTAGGTCACGGAGCATTGGGAAAGACATCATAAAGTGTGCCAGATTGGGAATATACCAAATCAAGATATTGAGCACGTGCGATGGCTTGCTCTTCAGTAACGAATGCCCCCATAGGAATGTCTTTGGCTATTGGACCAACAAAAGAGGTAGTGAACCAATTAGTCAATAGTTGATTAGGAATCCAGAACTTGATTAAATGATGATGCCTTCTCCATTCATGAATATGATCAGAGATGTGAGTGGCCATGTTCTATTTCAGAGAGGTAAGAAGATACGTTCCCGTTTCATAGTGAATCGGTAACTAAAAATGCATAAGGAGTTCCATCGTGAGAGAGTTAAAATCTTGAAAAGTCCCATGAGCAATTTCAATGTACCACTTTGCATCAGAAATAGTAAGAGTCCTTTGGAAAAGATAGAGACGAATAGAATCGTCAAGCCAAGAATTGGATGAACACCAAAGGTGATAGGTCATGACATGTGCCTAGGGATATTCTCCGGACTTTCCTTCAAACTTAGGATAGTCACCAGGGATCTTGGTTAGAACAGGTGGCCAATATGGACTATGAAGTATAGGATCGTTGGTCAACTTCGACACATCAGGCAATTCCAAAGTCGCAAGAAAAGGTAACTGTGGATTGAAAGACATCATGGGTTTTTGATAAGGACCAACATTAGGGTTCCAACCAGGGCATTGTTGCCCCCATAGACCTTTTCCTGGAGGATTTTGTCCATATGGGTTATAGTTGGGTGGATTGAAACCATACCCTGGTTGTTGACCTAGATTTTGACTGTCATCAAACCATTTATTACTAGCTTGACCTACTAGCTTGACCAACAAGGGCAGCATATGGCTACTGAAAATTCTGATAAGGATTAAACTGAGGTTGCTGATAATTTTGATATGGATTGTCCTGAGGTTGCCCTTGGGGTTACTAAGGTACTTAAGGACCATATTGAAATTGAGGACCAAACAGTGCCTAGGGCCCAGGTTGTATCTAATAAATAGGTTGAGCTTGGAATCCAAACTGAGCCTGGGCACCAGGTTCAGTTTAGGGACCAGCTTGAGCTTGAGGTCTAGGTTGCATTTGAACATCGGGTTGACTAATAGATGGATTGACTTGACCAAAAGGTTGTCCTTGCTGAGCAGCAGGTTGGCCTTGTTGGAACTGGGGCTAGCTTAACTGACCAGAAGATTTTCCTTGTTGAGTAGCATGTTGACCGTGTTGGAATTGAGGCTGACCTAACTGACCAGAAGGATGGCCTTGCTAGGCAACAGGTTGGCCTTGTGAGAAAGGAGGTTTTCCTGAATACACAAACGTTGAACCTGTTTGGGCTAAATGTTGTCCTTGCGAGCCCCAAGGTTGCCCCTACTGACCTGCTGAGGAATAAGGTTGTCTTCGAACGGGTTGTCCTTGTGAGCAGTGGTAGGTAGTGTGATTCCAAGAAACCGAAGGTGGAATTTGGCTGTCAACAGGAGCTGTCCTAAGAAGAGGTCTAGCATAATACATATGGGCTCCATGGTGATCATAATAGTATGGAGGGTTATGCGAAATAGACATGTGCTGAAAACCTAGAGGGTTATAAGTCTGATTTTGAAGAGCAAATAGATATTGATCATACGACAACCCCCCAGAATGAAATTCGAGGAGATAGGTATATTACTGGTAGGTTGATTGACTCTAGATGCCAGAGGCGAAAGACAACTATCAGCAGGTCCGAAAGATATCCCAGTAACAACAGTGACCACTGAGGACGCAGTAACCACACTAATAAGAGGAGCTGAAGATGCCACACAAATGGCGGGCAATGATGGAATAGATGTAACCGATGTAATTTTCATCCGTGGAATGGAAGTCACGGCTCACTAAGTAGACACGAATGACCCTGAAGTTGAAACTGTCGTACGAGAACATACAGAGCTCTGGTGCAGAGATGTAGAACCAAGTATGTCAACCAGAGCGTGATAACGAAGCGGTAATGAAACACCCAGAGAGGTGTGGAAAGGGAAACCTTCCAGAGGAAACTGATATTCACCAGTTGGCACAAGGCTCTCTTGACTGCTAATAGGACTTGACTCATCCGTGTTGGAAGAGCCCATAGGAATCGAAGCACCAGGGGGAGTAGACGGAAGATCCTCGTTTAAAAATTCCCAAACATTTGGAGGAGTCCAATTGATATCAAAAGGTTCCCCACTCGGAGCTCAAGAGGCAAGAGGCTGAACACTTGGAACAATAGTAAGAGAGCCACTAACATATGATACCTCGAATGGGACTCGGGAAGATGGCTCTCCATCACTTGGTAATGATGATGAAACAGATGAGTCCGCCAGGATGGCCTAAACTCAAAAGACCTAGAGAGAAGATGTAGTTAATAGGGCTTTAAATTATTTTTAAGGGTATTACTCACGATGTGGCCAAAATTATTAGGTAGGATGTTATTGTGGGCAAATAAATTTTATGGCACTGGAAGAAAACTTTGCTTTTCATGTTTATAGAGTAGATAAAAAGGACAAAAGATGACTTTAGTCTCCTTTGAAGTTTAATGAGCCTGAAAGGACAAGTGCTTAGATGATACTTTTACTTTTAAAGAGTCGAAAAGGAACGAAAGTGACTATTATGGAATTCTAGGCAAAAAGGTTTACTAGGCAAGCGTGAACTGTAGAATACCTCTCGACAAACCAAGAAGTACGAGTAGGCTATCTCCCCGAATAGTGTGCTCGGTATATCACATCTGTAAGGCGACTGACTCAGTTTCCTATGGAGAACATGATTGCAACCTAGTGGGGTCTCCCATCATATACACGATAGTATAGGGAGCACAAGTTTGTACTAGTAATTATCGAATCATGAAAGGAGGAACCACCAAAACTTAGTGAAAACAACAACCACTATGCTTAACGACACCGGAACACGTCTCTAGCCTAGACCTCTAGATATAAGTGTTAAGTTCCAATGTGCTTTTAGGTTAATTCAATGAATTTTATTTAATATTGAATTAAATTTCAGTTTCAAGGCCCTACTGAACGTATCTTCAAAAGCTCCTGGAATGAAACTACATGAGTGAAGAAACCATTTCTTTTTAATGAACGACTAACTAAAAAAAAGTGAGAGGTTCATTTCAAAGCAACCAAAGTGACAAGCAAGCAAATGCAAGCAAACCAAGCAAGAGGAAAGAGAAATGCAAGAAATCTAATTAAGAAAATGAACAACACATCCTTCGCTTTTCAATTTCTAAATGGCAAGAATTTACTAGTGCAAAATATTGTTCTTATTTCCTAACACAAAATGAATGCAATATTTTGATTTTTCAAATAAATGACAAGAAACCAAATGCAAAATTCAAAAAAATGCTAGTTTTAAGCCTTTTCTGAATGAAATCACTCAATAAATGAAGAGAAACATTCTACTCTAAAACGAATCAAAGACTCAAAACCAAGAAGATGTTTCTTTTTGCAAAACTGGAAAGCTTTCTCACTGACCAGGAAGCAATGTGATCTATGCCAAGTGAAGGAAGGAAACCAAACAAACAAGACTTGAAAGTTTTGGTAACCGAACATCACATACCAATCAATAATATGAAAAGAAAATTAATAAAGAGAAGCCTCAAACAAAGCAAGGGATCATGCCTAACATACCCCAAAGATCCAAGCGAACAAGTAACCCAAGAAAAGCTAATGTTTCAAGAAACCCTAAGGTAAACAGGTCACATAGTTCGAAAGGAAAAGTTTCAAAGGAATGAAACCCATAATCAAATATCCTAGCAATCAACAATTTGACCACAATAAAGAGGCATAAGAGAAACTCAAAAGGATAGGACACACTGGCCAATCAGAAAGAAAAACCTAAAAATTGAAACCTACAGGAATCTTCACGAGCATAAAACTGACAACACTCACTGAAAATAAAACATTGCATCTCCCTAACTAGTAGCTTTGCGACGTCATCACCAAAGTACACCAGTTAATAGTGTCGATCTGATTTCAGAGCTCTTCGCGACTCTGAGGCTATTTAATCATTCCAAAGAGAAGAAGGTGCAACTAGTTAGATAGCGCAAGCATGAAGATCTTCGTGACTGTCATAAAATTAAACTGCGATGACCTTAAAACAAAGGAAAAATTCAAAATCCAACTGAGGGAAGGCCAGAACTATCACTTATGAAAAAGGAAAGATTACTAGGAGTAGTCAAACAACCCATAACATGAAGAATTCATCCCAAATGTAAAGGAGACAATAAATAAGTAAAACAAATCAAATCAAGAGACAAAAAACAAAGAGTTCTCAGCGGAGTCGCCAATTTGTGACAGAGGCAAGTCCCCTCTATAGATAGAAGCAACCCCTCTAGCCCTAGAGCAGGTCTAGTCACAGCAAAGACAATACCAAAGAAACTTTTCATAGAAAGTTGATGCCATGAAGGCTTACCTTCAAACCGTCGTTCGATAAAGTCCCTATTGTGTTGCTCTAGCTCTCGTTCTTCTAATCACTTGTACCTGAAAACAACATATAGAGCACAACCACGAACATAATAGAGTACGACAAAACTATCTACTTAAAGAGTCAAGTAGCTTCAAGCTATCATTACGCAATTCAACATACGATATAGGAAATAAGATATTGATTTGTATTAATATAAATTAAAGTAGAACTTACAACCAAGCCTTGACATCGTAAGGCTCCTTGAAGAGTCCTTTCAGCATGTCTCTGCAAGCATTCACTCATAGATTGTCTCCCAAAAGATGAATAACTCTCTCTCCTACCCAAAAGGATAATGATAGAATATTCTTACCATCAAGCAAACTCCACTCAATACCATCCCAAGCTAAGTTATATGAGAGGCTACTTTCATACCCTAGCAAAACTCTCTACTTTTACTATTGAATTCTTGAACTCTGAAGCTAGCTGATCTCAGTCATGGTGGAAGTATTTATATGAGGAGGAGCTTTCATAAAATATGGGAGAGAGAGCTTATCTCTTTGAGAGGTTGCACAAAAGGTGGAACAACCATCCCAAAGGAGAGAGGCGAGCTCATCTGACCCAACAACCAACCCTAGGAATGCCCATGAAGTTGTTACACTTCGAAGCTTCGACGAGTTGTTTAAAAAACTTTCCAGAAGTAGCTCATCGTGGGTGCAACACAGAGACAGAGCAAAGACTTCGCTAGGGCTAGTGCAATCTTGGCGATCTTCGAGGGTGGAACAACTGTTGTCCCGCGACGACCCAAAAACATAGGTAAAAAGGGTATGCTCCAAGAGCAGTGAATTGAGGTATTCTTATTGAGATGACAAGGAAGACATTGACACATATTTTGCAAAATGACATAAGGCAGATGCCAATAACATGGACCAGCAGTGTTTGGCATCAGGGAATGTAGGGTCGGTGACAAATTGCTGTTGAACAATTTGGGTTATCCTTGTACTTATCTATTAATTCTTGTATCTGCTCTTCCTTTTCTGCTAAACGGGCTTGATGTTTTATTTGCATCTACTCGAATTCTTGCTAGAGCTTGGCTATTTGCAATTCTGCTTGCTGGTTAGATTTTTCTTGCTCTAACTATTATTCCAACAACATAATTTTATTTTACTTTTCTCTGAGCAAAATTTGTACTTTTGTTGCTTTGTCAATAGTCACTGTAGTGTATGCTACAAACAGAGACAGTCTAGTAAGGTTTCCAGATGGGTTTATGGGTGAGTCTTTCCAAACAATATCCATCATTTCATTATTAGGAGTAGTAGCAGCTGTAACATCCAACTTCCTCTTCTTTCTCTACCGTTTGACAACATCTTTGTGGGTTGGGCTATAGAACACATCTAAAGGAGGAATCTCCTCAATTTTCAAAACAATTTCAGAGGTAAGAGTGGTAGGAATGTGCTCTACCTCTTGGGTACTTACAATTTTCTCTACCATAATTTCTTGAGTTGTTTTGTGTTGCAGAGTATGTGGCTCAGGTGCTTTTTTCTTTGTATGGAGTTTTTTATTAAAATTCTCCCATTATTTCTCTAAATCAATCACTGAGGGTTTTGTTGACTGGGTGGAGGTGGAATGAATTTTAACCTGTTTTCTAGCTAAGGTTTGCTCAACTGTCTTTTCTGTAGATTGGGTTGTATCCTTTTCTGACTCCTTGCTTTTGCTTCCCCCATTTTGTGACTGTTGCTCTAATTTCTCTGACTCCTTGGTAGACTTCTCTTGGGACTTCGCTTGGGAATCATCTTTATAATTTTCTCTGGAGCTTCCTTCTAGGCTTATGCTAGGAGTTAGATCCCTTATTGGTTCAATTAGTAATTGGTCCAATGGGACCTTTAACAATGTCCTTTCTTTGTATTGATGAAAGGCTTCAAGCTATTCTAGGTCAAAAAGTAGTGATGACATGTGCTTCACTTCTATGAATTTCTCTTTCTATAGGAAGATTTCATTAAATGCGTCTTCCTCATGACTGAATACCTTCACTTTTCCAATGGTAATGAAGTCTTTGGCAGTGCCATTTGGGTCATACTACATTCCTAGGAATTTAGGTAATTTTAGAGATTGCATGATCTTTGTGTCTTTGAATGCATGGCCTAGATCGTGCAGTGCAAATTCTCCATACTGTAACGGAAATGTAGGCCAAATGCCTTTTTCGCTTCCTTTAATCCTTTTCTCAGCCCACCCTCACTAGCTGTTTGATAGGCTATCTCTTTGACCATCAATTTGTCTGGAACATAGTATGTGAGGACACGAGGTGAGGTGATGCTCCCAAAAACCCTGATATATGTGAATGTTTCCTCCCCAAACCATCTGGCCACTAGGAGGATATCTACCTCAGATTCCTTAGAAAACCTAGGGGCATCTCGGTTGTAAACCTGTTTCTGGATAGGCAGCATGACCCCATGACAAATTTTGTAAAAATGCAGGTGAAAGTGAGACTCCCACATGTCCTTATGATATATATATATATATATGGGAAGTGGATCTTTCATAGTCCACTTCCATCCCATGATAGGAAATTTTGAACAAAAATAAATTGCATCCATCACATAGGCACTCATACAAAATGGAGGGTAAACCCTTGTTGAGACACTCATTTTCCTCCTATAATTGATTATTGCCTTTACTAAATTATCAGACAAAATTTGGGCCCAATTCATTATGGTTGTGTTTACGACTGCGTCTATTAATGACATCCATTCTGAGGAAAATTTAGTGCTATCAGGCTTGCCAAACATCCTACATAGCGTGGCTGCTGTAAAACTATGGGGAGGAGAAATAGATGCAGTAGAGTACATTCCCGCTTTTTCCTTTTTTATCTTGCCCTCATTATTTGACCAGGTCCGGGTGACATCTGCTAGGTCCTTTTTCTATTTGGAAATCTTCTCAAGGATCTGTTTGTTGTAGATGGCTTGTGGCTCTAGTAGGTGGTACATAAGTCGTAGGTTGTCTGGTGAAAATATTCCATAACCCCTTGGCTTCTATTCTTAAATTCTCTATCTGAGATATCGGCCTGATCAATAATTGACTTGACCATGTCTATATAAGGGATTATCTTTAGGCATGTGACTATGTGATGCAGAAATGAGCATGTTGTCTAAAACATTTTGGCATCTGAGGAAGCATGACCATCAGCTGTGACGTTTGTTTCCAGAGGTCTTGGTTGCTCTTCTTCTAATAAGTCATACATGGTTTCCCACGTACAGATCCCTCCTTCTCTGATGCATGTAGTATCTATGAATAAAGGAGTCATTTCTGATTTCTCAGATGCAACTGCCTTGTCCTTCTTTGCCATTGCTCTCAAAGACTCCTTCTGTGGATTTTCCTTGAAAATGGATAAAAAAACAACTATCGTATATACAAAGATAAGAATGAATGTAAGTTGGGATAATACAAATAACTTGAAAAGGTGATAAGAAAGGAGTTTGGGATAATACAGATAACTTGAAGATATCATATCACCTTGGATGGCTTTTCACACATAAATGCCATTAACTTTTATTAAATGCCCACTAATGGTTTTTTTATCTCTTAGCTTGAATGCTTATTAATGTCTGCATCGTAAGCCGGGAAGAAAGCTTCTAGGGTGATGAGCCTTTAAATTGCGAAAATGGCGATTTTGCGATTTGCGAAGCAATCTCACAGATCACATTATCGCGTTATGTTTGTATGATTTCCTTATTTTTCGTACGAGATGCGAGATGCGGACCGCTTACTATTGTTTCCAGGACATAGCTAATTTGTTAGGTTTTCTTGTGTAAAGCACTTTTTATTAAGTAGCAAACCTAAATACTTGACTGTGACGTATCTTGGGATTGGGTCCAGGTCTCAATTGCATTTTTCAATCTCGACGGGTGGTAAATTTGCAGTGTTCTTTTAAATGTCTAAAATGTGATGTGGTAAGGGAAATGCTATTATCACAATTTCACATCTCGCACATTTTAAGGTAACTCATTAAGGTAAACTTTCTAAAAATATAGATATGGACACAGGCCTTAGTTTTAATAAGAAATTCCTTAGGACTTAGTTTATATAAGAAACGCACTAGTTTCAAAGTATTAAAGCACGAAGTCCTCTTTTGATCGCTTTTTGCTAGATTTGGTGGATTAGCAAGGCTTTCAATCACGCATGATCGTTCAATATGCAGGAACGAGAGACATTTAATAGTTTTTTAAAAGGTGTTTGATTGATATCTTGTTTTATTCCAAAATTTAATAGGGAAAATGTCTAAATGCTAAAATTATTTTTGGAAGGATTTTTTAAAGGGTACAAATTTATTAATGTAATATTGAATACTACTATTAACAAAATGGGGGTTGTTGAATAACACAACAATTGGCGATTCACTTGGAAGAACCAGTTATCTCTGAGAGTATTTTGAAATTTCTAAAAACTTCCAAATTAAAGATGGTTTAGAAAATAAATTTTACATGAAATATAAGATAAGTCATACTGCTCTTTGAATATTTAAACAACATCCACTTAACTATCATCCTTTTGATTATCCTTTTACATAAGAAAGTCACTTTGTCTACATTAGTCATTACTTGGTTTTAAAGATAAAAAGGGATGCTCCTCATAGATAAGTTTTTGGGTATACTTAGTTGTCATAGGTAGAGCCTCTACTGCTAGCAGGCGTTCATAGCCTCGACAGGGTTACCTTTTAACCAACAATGATTCAGTATCCCACCAAGGTCAGAATATAATTTTTAAAGATAAGCTCAGATTGTATACTTATTTCCATTTATTTCATGAAATAATTGCGTTTTCTTCAAAATTTCATTTTTTATCCCTTAAAGACAATGTCTTGGTTTTGCGACCAAAACTGACAATGGCATTCACTTGATTATAACTTTAACTGAAAAATTTGGCTCTTAATGAGACCTCTTGTCTTTTGATTAATACAATCTCAAGCCATTACCCCGTTTTCATATGAAGTATTGGTAATGTCAGCTAGTTACAACCTTATAATCATGGTAAGTTGACTCTTGATGAGACCTCTTATCCTTTAAGTTTTAAGTATATTTTAGAGTTACACTCTAAAAATGTAAACTGGATATATGGGGAGAATCATTGGCTCCTTAAGAGCTTCTGGATGACAATTGTAGAGTTTTAAAGATGACTTTCGGTAGGGAGAATTTTTGTTATTGATACTTTTCTCGACTGATGTAGAGGCAAGGTTCCTTTCTAAAGTTAAGTTTTATCAAAGATCAAATAATTTTTTCAGAGAACAAGAAATTTGAGAGCAACATGACTTAACCCTATGTTTTATGTGTGAAAGTAATTTTCATAATAATCTTTACTTATACAAGCGGAAAGTCAAAAAATAAAAAAGAGACTATTATTTGTAAGGCCAAAAGTAATTGTTCTTCAACTTGTATTATTCTTTCTAGAAAAATAAAATAAAGGCAATAATACACAGTGAATAGAAGAGATCATCTTCTATGGAAAATATTTCTTTAATATTTGCCCATTAACAAGTAGAGATTCTCTCTTGCCCAATAAATCCTACAATAAAAAGGCTGATGGGCATATTTGTTCCAGAATTTGAAATGGGTCAAGCCACATTTGTTGGACCTTGGTATGATTACCTTTTTCCTCGTGGCCTTTATCCCATTTCAATACTATGTCTCCAAGTTGAAATTATTTTGAACTTACAGAATTTGAATCAAATGAAGTTTTGACTAACTGTTGATGATGTGGGTGTGTGATTCTGGCCTTTTCCCTTTCCTCTTCTAGCTTAAGGATTTGTAACTATCTAACTTGCATAGAAGAGGAAGGAGTTTCTTCAATGAACTGAACTAGGGCTAAAAAGGGAATAGCTACATTTGTAGGTAAGACAACTTCTTTCCCATTGACCAAATTAAAAGGAGAAGTGCCAATGGAGGCCTTCTGAGTTATTCGATCTGCCCATAGAGAAAATATTAAATACTTATGCCATTTCTTCTAATTTTGGTCGACAGTTCATTTAATAATCCTTATGAGATTTTTGTTTGTAGATTCAGCTAACCCATTTCCTTGTGGATAATAGGTAGCAAAGTATTTGAGCTTGAAACCTCTTTTAAGAGCAAATTATGTCATAACATTGCCTGAAAAATAAGATGCATTATCAAACATCATGGCAGGTGGTAGACCAAGTCTGGTAATGATAAATTGATCGATGAATTCAATGATTTTTTCAAAATTGGATACCTTGAGTGGAATTGCTTCTACCCATTTTGTGAAGTAATCAATTTCTGTAAGAATATATCTATGCTACTTAGAAGAATGAGGAATGATCTCACCTATTATGTCCATTCCCCATTGCTCAAATGGTTGTTCAATATTGACTGGATGTAATGGAAATGTAGGTTTTCTCTGTCTCCCATTAGCTATTTGACAAAATTTACATCTCCTTACATAACTGTGTGAATCCTTGAATGTTGGCCAGTAATAGCCAACATGCAATATTTTATGTGCAGTGGTATCTCCTCCAAAATGTCCACCAGCTGTTCCATCATGGAGTTCTTGCAACACCTTTTCTACCCCAGATTTTTCAATACATATAAGTAAAACAAAATCATAATTTATTCTAAACAGCACATCATTGACGATTTGATATTGTCTAGCTTTTAGCCTCAAGGCCCTTCTCTTCTTATAATTTAATTGTGTTGGGGCATATCCATTTCTTAAGTAAAATATGATATCAGCATAACTTGACTTGGTGCCATTAAGGCTTACCTCATAGACTTGTACATCATCACCTGAGTCTTATAGTGTTGATAAATCAGATGCTCCTGCTAACATCCTGCAAAAACCTTGACCTTTTACAATTTTTGCTTGTCTAGTTTCAATGTCATATTCTTGCAGAGATGTCACCCAATTTGATCTCTTCTCCCCTACATCCCTTTGTATCAAAAAAAGTCTCACTACTGAGAATGACACTATTACTTTGGTGTGGTTTTTGAGGAGAAAAGGTCTGAAGTGTTTGATTGATTTGAAAACAGCGAAAGCTTGTTTCTCAACATTTGAATAATTCAATTCATCCCCCTATAAATTGGAGCTAAAGAAAGATATTGCGGCTTTAGCTTTTTCTTCATTGACTTGTGTCAATATGGCTGTATATGATTTCTCAGAAGTGAAAGTATATAGAATTAAATGATTTGAAAAATTTGGAGTCACCAAAGAGGGAACATTAATGATTGCTTATTTAACCAAATCAAAAGATTCATGTTCTGTGTGTCCCCATTTAAAAAGAGAAATTTTCTTTATCATAGATTGAAGAGGTAAAAAAATCAATGAGAAGTCAGGGACAAATCTCTTAACAAAATTAATCTGACCTAGGAAAGATTGCATTGACTTTTTGTTATAAGGTAAAGGAATTTCAGAGATTTCTCTATTCTATCAGGGTCAATGTGAATTCCTATTTTCGATACAATGAATCCAAGGAGTTTTACTTCACTTAAAGCAAAGAAATATTTCTTAGGATTAAGAGAAATTCCATACCTTTGACAACGCTCAATTTCTTTTTTAAATGTCTCAGATGATTACTGGGTTTTTTTGAATATACAGGTATATCATCTAAGTAGATTACTACTGATTTGTTTACTAAACCTTTGAAGGCTATGTCCATGGCTCTTTGGAAAGTAGAACCAACATTAATTAGTCCAGATGGCATCTTCTGATAAGCATAAGTGCCCTATTTTTTCGTGATATTTGTTCCATATGAGGTAATGGAAAGTTGTCCTTTTGACATTCTTTGTTTAGATTGTGGAAGTCTATTCATATCCGAATATCTCCACTCTTATTTCTGACTGGGACAAGATTAGAGACCTACCTAGAATGTTTGACAGGGAAAATAATCTCGGCTTTCAGTAGTTTGTTTAATTCAGATTTAATACGATTTTCTAAATTAGGATGGATTTTTATTAATTTTTGTTGAACAAGTTTCTCATCAGACGTCATGGGGATAGTATGTTGAATAATAGAAGTGCCACATGTCTTAAGATATTCATAGTTCCATGCGAAGACATTCTTATATTTTTTCAACAAACGTATAAAGGTTGATTTCTCATTTGACGTAACTTCGAGGCCTAGATTAATATTTTGAGGTTTCAGGTCAATTCTAAGGTTAATCAATTCAAACTTCAGAGTTGAACTCTGAAGTTTTGAATTGATGGGTAGTTTTAAGCTGTACTTAAGGTCATATAATATTCCAACTTAACCATAGACTTTGGTATAGAAATATACCACTCATTTTGGACCTCATTATTGGGCTTAGATGTTGCCAGTATCTTATTCAATAATTTATTGAAGTGAGAGTTGAAGTCTTTGATTGGTTCTTTAGGTTCAACTTTCAAATTGGAGAGATCCTTGATTAGGGTAGTCGTGGATCTATCATCTCCAAATTTAGTTAAGAACTGCTCTTGAAAAGCATCCCAACTATTAATAGAACTTGATGGTAATGAGAAGTACCATGATCCTTCTGCTCCTTGAAAAGTATATGGAAATAATCTTACAACTGCATCTTCTTCTACTACTTCGTTAAAGTTAATGAACAACATAAAATTGTTTATGTGATCCTCAGCCATTAGGCTACTATCAGGATTGAACTTTGGCAACCATTTCTTTGGATGGGCTGGCAACGAATGTAAAGGTGCGGCCATCCTAACAACTCTTGGATTTGTCCATGGCCTTTGAGGAGGTTGAGCCATTGTTGGTATTGGAGAAGAGGAAGATGTGGCAGTGGTTGAAGGTGATTGGGTAGAGGAAGATGGAGTTCTAGTACCTATGTGAATCACAATCTGGAGTGGTGAGGTGGATGATTGGTCTTGTGATGATATGGATGGAATGAATGAAGATGATGATTGTGTTGATGAAAGAACCTTGTTGTGAGATTCATATGGTGTCTTCTTATCTTTCTTATGGCTTGGTAGAGGGAATTCGAATGGTGGGATTCCAATATTTTCTCTTTGTTCTCTAGTTAACTGTTGGGATGGGGTAAACTGAGAAGTAACACTATCTTGGGATAACTCAGATTCCTCTTGAGATATTGAAATCCCCTGTAATTTATGAATCAAATATTGGACTTCAGGGGCTTCGATAGAAGAAGAATGATCTGGGTTCTTTGGGATTTCAGCAGTGGGCTATGTTGTTGTTTTTACAACTTCTCACTTAGGATTAGGAGATTTGGAATGCGGTCGAGAAGTTGGAGGTGATGGTGAGGGAGTTTTACTCTTAGAATGGTCTGTTAATTTGGATTTACTTGCCATTCACAGTCAGGCCCTCCTTCTAGTGCCAAAATTGTTGAAGCTTCGAAAATCATTTGCTTACAACATTGGGGGAAAACCACCCGGTCTCAACCTTGGTTGGCATCTCCTTTTCTGTTTGGTGTAGTGGCTCTGACTGGGGGTAATGGGACCATTTTCCAAATATAAATTATGATAGTGCTGATGGGGTGATATATGATATTTCGATGGAATGTTTAAGATAAAATTAATCTAATCTAAACTAATAATCACTTGCATATATCCTAATTTAAACATTATCTAGCTATGACTATACCTGGGCATAAAATTGAAACATGTGATCTACAATAATGTCCTAAAGAAATTGGTAATAAAGATCATTCAACTGCAATAGGAAGTGAAATCATTTTAACAATAATCGTTTCGGATAAAGAGTTAGCCGAAATGATTGTGAAAGATATATCACATAAGAGATTATTCATATATTTAGCATAAAATTTAGGCCATCACCATAAAAAAGTGAAATAATGCTAACCAAGATTTAGAATTTCATACATAAACAATTTAAAGAAAAATTATTTCTTAATACGTAAACAAAACAAAATCAGGAGATAAAAGTATCATTTGTAATAAGTTATGCTCATGTGTTTCACCAATATCGACCTACATTCAATCAATCCAACACCATCTAAGAGTAAAAAAGTGAAATTTCAGTAGCAGATGTCAGATAAGATAAAAATAAATCATGTTACATTCATTTCACCATAACTTCCTCAAAGGGACAGAAGTGCATGTTTTGAAGATTGTTTCTGATAAAATTTCTGGACCCCTCTCTAAATGCATGAGAGGGGTTTAAATACTAAACTATAAATCCTAATAATAGATTATTACAAAAATAGTTGAGGAGGTTTAAACGACCTTCCTCAAATTGTGCAAAACAAAACAAAAATAGAAATTAAAACATGGTGACTAACTCCTTTGCATTTGATCTTTGAGATCGCATATGTTCGTCATGAGTTTGAGCTGTGTTGGTTGGCTGATCGCAGATTTCAACTACCCAATGAACACGACATCGATCAGTGCTGGCACCATTTTCTGCATGGAAGAGGTTAGGCATCACAGGGTCATCCATTGGCTATAAGGTTTAACTAAATATTGCCAGTATGCTTCCCAGTTTAACTTGGTCATTTGCCTAATTTCTTCCTCTTTTTCTCCTGTTGCCTACCTCCACTGTTGTTAGAGTTGTTTGACATTCGAAAGAAAACCTGCTATAGACTATACCACTAGGTTTGCGTTGTGTATATTTTCGTTGATGTTTTCAATAACATAGTTTGTTGCTGCTGCTGCGACCATCGTTTCCTTTTTTTCTTGCTTATGCCGAGAATCCCAATTTTCAAATAAAATTTCTTTATGTGACTCCTCCAGTATAGAAAAATTAGCCTTCCTCCCATCCTCCGAATTTTGCCAGGTGATGAAGTCAGAAACTCTTTTCAAGACTTCATCATATTCAAGTCTCATGTCAATGACTTGACTCGTTAACTTGTCACTAGTCTCACAATAAGGACTCAACAGCGAGACCTTCTGGCATATAATTTCTTTTTAATGCATTAGCTGGGAGTTCAGAATGAGCGCTTCGATTATAAATTGATCAATATTTGGATTCTCCTTATACTTATCTATTAATGCTTGTATCCGCGCTTCATTTTTTGCTAAATTGGCTTGATGTTTTATTTGCATCTGCTCGAATTCTTGCTAGATCTTGGCTATTTGCAATTCCACTTGTTGGTTAAATTTTTCTCACTCTGACTATTGTTCCAATAACATAATTTTGTTTTACTTTTCTCTGAGAAACATTTTTACCTCTGATGCTTTGTCAATAGTCACTATAGCGTAGGCTCCTGCAAATTGAGACAATCTAGTAAGTTTTTCTGATGGGTTGATGGGTTAGTCTTTCCAGAAAATATCCATCGGTTCATTATCAAGAGTAGTAGCAGCTGTAGCATCCAACTTCCTCTTCTTTCTCTTCCTTTGACAACAACTTTGTGGGTTGGGCTATAGAACACATCTAAAGGAGGAATCTCCTCAATTCTGAAAACAATTTCAGAGGTAGGAGTGGAAGGAATGTGCTCTACCTCTTGAGTACTTACAATTTTCTCCACTGTAATTTCTTGAGTTGTTTTGTGTTGCGGAGTTTGTGGCTCAAGTGCTTGTTTCTCTATATGGATCTTTTTATTAAAATTCTCCCATTCTTTCTCTAAATCAATCACCGGGGGTTTTTTTGACTGGGTGGAGGTGGAATGAATTTTAGCTTATTTTCTAGCTGAGGTTTGCTCAGTTGTCTTTTTTGTAGATTGGGCTGTATCCTTTTTTGACTCCTTTCTTTTGCTTCCCCCATTCTGTGATTGTTGCTATGATTTCTCTGACTCACTGGTAGAATTCTCTTGGGAATCATCCTTATAATTTTATTTGGAGCTTCCTTCTAGGATTACGCTGGGAGTTAGCTCCCTTATTGGTTCAATCAGTAATTGGTCCAATGGGACCTTTAACAATCTACTTTCTCTGTATTGATGAAAGGCTTCAAGCTCTTATGGGTCAAAAAGTAGTGATGACATGCGATTCAATTTTGTGAATGTTTCTTTCTGTAGGAAGATGTCATCATATGCATCTTCCTAATGACTAAATACCTTCACATTTACCATGGTAGTGAAGTCTTTGGCAGTTCTATTTGGGTCATATTGCCTTCCTAGGAATTTAGGTAATTTTAGAGATTGCATGATCTTTGCTTCTTTGAATGCATGGCCCATGTCATGGAGTGTAAATGCTCCAAAATATAATGGAAATATAGGCCAAATGGCCTTTTTAACTTCCTTTAATCCTTTTCTCAGCCCACCCTCACTACCTGTTTGATAGGCTATCTCTCTAGACATAAATTTGTCTGGAACATAGTATGGGAGGACATGAGGTGAGGTGATGCTCCCAAAAACCCTGATATATGTGAATGTTTCCTCCCCAAACCATTTGGCCACTAGGAGGATATCTACCTCAGCTTCCTTAGAAAACCTAGGGGCATCTCGGTTGTAAACCTGTTTGTGGATAGGCAACATGACCCCATGACAAATTTTGTAAAAATGCGGGTGAAACTAAGACTCCCACATGTCCTTATGATATATATGAATGGGAAGTGGATCTTTCACAATCCACTTCCATCCCATGATAGGAAATTTTGAACCAAAACAAATTGCATCCATCACATAGGCACTCATAAAAAATGGAGGGTAAACCCTTGTTGAGACACTCCTTTTCCTCCTATAATCAATTATTGCCTTTGCTAAATTATCAGACAAAATTTAAGCCCAATTCATTATGGTTGTGTTTACGACTGCATTTATTAATGGCAGCCATTATGGGGAAAATTTAGTGTTATCGGGCTTGCCAAACATCCTATATAGCATGAACATTGCAAAACTATGGGTAGGAGAAATAGATGTAGTAGAGTACATACTTGCTTTGTCCTTTTTGATCTTTCCCTCATTATTAAACTAAATCTGTGTGACATCTGCTGGTTCCTCGTTCTCTTGGAAAAATTCTCAAGGAATTGTTTGTTGTAGATGGCTTGTGGCTCTGGTAGGTGGTACATAAGCCATAGGTTGTCTGGTGAAAAATATCCCATAACCTCTTGGCTTCTATTCTTAAATTATTTGTCTAAGATATCGACTTGATCAATAATCCACTTGACCATATATGTGTAAGGGATTATCTTTGGGCGCGTGGCTATGTGATGCAGAAATGAGCATGCTGTCTAAAAAATGGTGGCATCTGAGGAAGCACGACTGTCAGCTGTGACCTTTGTTTCCAGAGGTATTGGTTTCTCTTCTTCTAATAAATCATATATGGTTTCCAATGTAGAGGTCCCTCCTTCCCTGCTGGATGTAGTATATGTGAATAAAGGAGTCATTTCTGATTCCTCAAACGCAACTACCTTGCCCTTCTTTGCCATTACACCCAAAGACTCATTTTGTGGATTTTCCATGAAAATGGAGAAAAACAACAGCTATTGGATATACAGAGATAAGAATGAACGTAGGCTGGGATAATACAAATAACTTGAAAATGTGATAAGAAATGAGTTTTATTTGAATGTAAGTGAGAATATATCATATCATCTTGGATGGCTTTTCACACATGAATGTCGCTAACTTTTACTAAATGCCCACTAGTGGTTCGTTATCTCTTAGCTTTAATGCTCATTAATGTCTGCATCATAATTCAAGAAGAAAACTTCTAGGGTGACAAGGCTTTAAATTGTGAAAATGGCAATTTTGTGATTTGCAAAGCAATCTCACAGATCACATTATCGTGTTATGTTTGTATGCTTTCCTTATTGTTTCTGCGAGATGCGAGATGCGGGCTGCTTACTATTGTTTCCAGGACATAGCTCATTTGTCAGGTTTTCTTGTGTAAAGCGCTTTTTATTAAGCATCGAACCTAAATACTTTTCTATGACATATCTCGAGAGTGGGTCCAGGTCTCAATTGCATTTCGCAATCTCAACAGATGGTAAGTTTGTGGTGTTATTTTAAATGTCCAAAATGTGATGCGGTAAGGGAAATGTGATTATCGCAATTTCACATATCACACATTTTAAGGTAAACCATTAAGGTGTGCTTTTTAAAAACAACAATATGCAACGTGAGCCTTAGTTTTAATAAGAAATGCCTTAGGACTTAGTTTATATAAGAAACATACTAGTTTCAAAGTATTAAAGCACGAAGTCCTCTTTTGATCAGTTTTTGCTAGATTTAGTGGATTAACCAGGATTTCAATCATGCTTCGATATGCGTGAATGAGAGAGATTTAATAGTTTTTTTAAAAGGTGTTTGATTGATATCTTGTTTTATTCGAAAACATAATAGGGAAAGTTCCTAAATGCTAAACTTATTTTTGGAAGTATTTTTTAAAGGGTCCCCATTTATTAATGTAATATTGACTACAACTATTAACAAATGGGGTGTTTTTGAATAGCACAGTACATTCAAAGTGGAGATATATGTGAGTGGTTGTGTTATGGGATCAATCTTTGTGCATGGAGGAAGGATTATATGCCACCATTATAAAGTGTTTAATGAGGTAGTTCTTAACTACCCTACCTATGAAAAGGAGCTTTATGCCTTGGTACAAACTATTAAAACATGGAAACCCTATCTAATGTGAAAAGAGACAAGAATTCACATAGATCACCTACCATCACAATACATGCATGCCTAGACTAAGTTAAAATAGACTAGACACTGCAAGTGGATAGGGTTTTATATTAGTTCCATTTAGTGATCAATTATGAGAAGGGAAACACAAATTTTTTTTCTAACATGATTTCAAGGCCACCTACATCAAAAATCATAGTTTTGGGAGCTCTTATGCATGGAACCTTTCATCCATGGTGCATATAAAGAGGCATATACTGAGGATGATGACTTCAAGGAGGTATATCAACAATAACAAGTCGAGATTCATGTGGAATATGGGGATAACATATTTTATCATCATCTCCAAAAAGGGTTACTATATAGTTTGGACGTGTTATGTGTTCCTAAATGTGAGTGGTTGTAGTTGATTGGAGAGGGTCACACCTATAAGGTTGTAGGGTATTTTGGTGTTAGCTCGGAATATAGTTTTCAATTTGTAGAGGTATGAATACTAGCCCAAGATGTAAGAAGGCATGGATAGGTTTATTATAGGATGTATACTTTATTGTACCAACAAACATAGTAACAAGAAATATGGTCTATACAATCCCTTAACTATACCCACTCTATTCGTATAGAGACCACACTAAGATGGCAGGGAGTTGAATCAATGTATTAAAAAACTTATAATTGTAACACATTTCATCAATAATTTACTATGCAGTCATATATCATAACAATAAATTAAACCTTGCATCAAGAGTACATCATCACATTAAAACAATAGGACACAATATTTTACGTGGAAACCCTTATGGGAGAAAACCATAAATTATTTTCTTCTTCTTCTTCAATTCATTACATAGATTTGCAGTAACCAATCTACTAGAGGCACCCACCCCCAATATGTGTAAGTAACTACTTGCAATAGGCTACAACTTGATTGAAGCACCAACCTTGAAAAGTGCAAAAATCTGCTTGTAATAGGCTACAACATGATTGAGGCACCAACCTCATGAATGTGAAAGCTTCAACTTGTTGAAGGATTCAACTTGATTGAGGCACCCACCTCCTTATTCAACTTTCTGTGGACCACTTTTCATAATATTTCAAACTGGATCCAAAAGCATCATCTATAGTTATCTATCACTTAATATACTCTCATAAATATTTTCACAACTTACAATCACCGTCACAACCTACAATCATTTTCATAATGTTGTCATCAACTTGTCATATCTCTTCCATACTTTGTTACAACTTCTTCATCAATTTGGTCACATAAAAATTTTCCTGAAATTTGTTTTTGCCATTTACACAAGACTCACTATTGAATTTCCATGATCTTGGGTCTAGGATAGAATCTTAGAATCTTCGATGCTACCAAACCAAGAATATCAACAAGAACCACTTTGTACAATAGAAAATATAAAGCAGTAAATCACATATGCACAAGTATACACATTTTTAACAAAATATTGTACAATAATGTACAACCCAATATTCATTATATTAAACCAATCTAAATATTAATACAACAGTTTATGGAATACAAGATACAATGGAAAACTTCACTGCAACTTCTATGTCGTATCTTGTCTTGTCAGTCCTCCGCTTCCATACTGTTCTCTAGCTGCATATTAGTCCTTTAAAGGAAAACACATAGAGTCACCAGGAGGGCTACCACCTAACATTATTGCAAGTCACTTTTGTGGCATGTACACGGGCTGATTCAAACTTCTCTCTAGGCTGGCCAATACCTAAGCTCCAGTCTGCCAATCTAACAACAACTTTTTTCCATCAAAGTGCTGCACATTAGGCACCAAAATTCACCTAACCTTCAATTCTCTTTGTCACTTCAATATTTCTTTTCTAGGGCTACTTTGGGTAGCCAACACACTACCCTCCACCAGATCAATGGCTCCCAATACTTCACTGTGAGATCTGCACCTTGTTGAGGCTTCCAATCACTCAAGTCACCTTCAACTCATGGCTCCCACAGACTGCATATAAAAACAATCCAAAATTGGTTAAGACTTTGACCCAACACAAGACAACCTTCCACTTCAAGTCTGATATTACTGTTGTCCTTCATTGGCAAACTTGTACAATGCAACAAACCTTAATTCACCACCCAAAAAACCTTTAATTAATTGTGATCTATCCATGAGAGTATGCCCTCCTTTCGTGATGCTATTCTAGGCATATACCACCCTCAAACATCCTTGTGTAGCCACTTCTCTATGGTGGTATGGCCTCTGACCTACCAGAACTATCCTTCAGCTCCTATGGTCCACACAAAAGAGAGTTTTGGTCACCTCAATCTGCCATATCAGACCTGCATTTAGCCTTCATGTTAGGTCCCTATAATACTAGTCATTACCCCATTACTATTGTATTTGTATCCCTTATTAATATTGTTGTGCCCCTATTGTCCCCATATTGTTATTATTGTGCCCCATAGAATCCCTCTATTGTTATTTTTGTGGCTTTATATTATTATTGTTAGGTCAGCTGGGTTATATTGTGACTCCTTAGACTCCTATATATAGAAAGGAGGTTTTGTCAATTGTATCATCGAAGAATTGTTCATTTATGTAATGTAAAGGAGGTTTCCCCCTTGAAGAGGCTGAATTCTAAGGTGTTGATCTATCTTTCTATCTTTCTGTGAGTTGGTTTCATAACATTTGGTATCAGAGCTTTGGATTATAGGGTTTCGCTACTCCAAATAGGTCATCGTGGCATTTTTGCTATAACTTTTTTATTTTTTTTTATTTTTCCTGCAATGTTTCAGAAGCTAAAAAAAAACTCATTTGAGATGAAATCACACTGAACCTCGGGTCCAAATTTCAGAGCTTTTCGCACTGTATTTGCGGAGATATGATTTGAGGAAGTTGGTCTTTGTGCAGACTCCTGAATTACAGTTCAAACAGGTGACCTTGGGAAAATAGTCATAACTTTCTCTCTGAGAATCGGATTAAAATTTCGTAAAAAGGTACAGAAAGAGGACAGACTTTAGTTTCTTGTATTTATTTTTAAGAGCCAAAGGTCGAAAAACAGACTCGTGGCACGTCATACAAGTTCACTCTACTGAACTAGTCTGTAATCAGGTCACTGTGGGAGATTTGCAATAACTCTTCCCTGGAGAATCCAATTTGGATCAGAATGGTGGCATTGGAAAGAGGACGTAGAGAGCTACTGCAGGTTGCAATTTTAGAACTAGAAGATTTGAAATTACAGAGATACATTAGATTCAATATCAAGCTCCTACAAAGTGAAAAAAGGTGTGTAATTTTTTTTAAATTTTTGCATAGGCTTGGTTTGAAAAATTAGTTTGAAGGAATTCAAAGGGCATAGTAAAGCATTATTATCAGTAATTGATGCCCCGAGGAAAGTAAATGAAAACACCTAGTAGGCAACCTGAAAGCTCTAGCATGACTCATGAAGAAGAGGAAGAAATGCAACATGATATATCAAAATTACGAGACCAAGTGCAACAAGTGTCACTTGCACAAAAAGCAATAGAATCTAAAATGGATGGTTTAAAGAAAGATGTAGAAGATGAGATGGATGGTTTAAAGAAAGGTGTAGAAGCTAAGATGGATTGTTTAAAGACAAGCATCGGATATTTGAAGATAGGCATGGATGATTTGAAGACAAATTTGAAGACAAATTTAACAAAGTTTCTACAAGAAATGCTTACTAATGGTGAAAGGGTAGTAAAGGAAACTCATGATGAGAAAAAAAGAAATGTTAATCATGATTTCATAGACTCTAATGTTGGATAAAAGACCCACCATATTCCAAAAATCGATATGAGGAAGCTTGATGGAAAGGATCCTGCAACATGGATATTACAGATGGAGCAATTTTTCGATCTCAATAATGTGCAAAAAACACAAAAGGTACATATTGAAACTTTATATTTGGAACCAAATCAGTTTGTATGGTATCAATGGCTTTGCTCTCGTAAAAAAATTATCACTTTCGAAATTTTTACGGAAGAATTGATAGCACATTATGAGGATACAAAAAGCAACACTTTTTTTAGCCAATTGATAAGTCCCAAACAAAAGGGTTCAATAATGGAGCACATTGAGGCGTTCTAAAAATTGAACATAAGGGTAAAACATATTCCTGAGGAGCATAGGATTGATGTGTTCATAGGGACTTTAAAGGATAATATCCAACATGATGTTCGCCTTTGGGAAACTGATTCATTAGAGAAGGCATTCAGGTTAGAAAGAAAAATGGAAAGCGAAATTATGGCAACCAGGAAGCATACCACTCACAACTATAAAGATGGAAGTGTTGTTGCCCCTAGTCTTCCACAACCTATAAGGTTGACACCACAAAAATTGGAAGAAAAAAGAGCAAAAGGGCTTTGTTACAGTTGTGATAGCAAATACACTAAAGGTCATAAGTGCGCTGAGAAGAAATTATTCTACATAGATTGTGAAGAGGAAGAAGAAAAGGAGCAAGAAAGGTCAAAAGAAGAGGATATACTCCAGGAACAAAGCCTAGATAAAAAAGAAATGAATTCAACCATATCTTGCAATGCATTGGTTGGAATTACCACTCCTCAAACCATCAAGATAGAAGGACAAATCAAGAATAAAAAGGTAATAGTGTTGATTGATTCAGGAAGTACCCACAATTTTATTCATTGTAAGGTAGCAAAAGAATTGAATTGCTTCCTATATCCAGCACCAAAGTGTCCAGTGATGGTCGCAAATGGAGGAACGATAAATTTCTCTGGAAAGTGCCATAATATCAAGCTATCCATGGGAGAATAAGTATTGACTAGCCCAATGCTTTCCATTCCAATGGGAGGTGCTGATGCTGTACTAGGAGTCCAATCGCTACAATCCTTAGGTAAAATATATTTTAATTTTCAAGAACTTTTCAGGAAATTTTATGCAGAAGGAAAGGAAGTTGAATTAAGAGGTATTGCATGGAAACCTGGAAAGATAATCAGCTCTAACAGTATGACAAAGCTTCTAAAAAAGGAACAAAGAGGTGTAATTGCACAATTATGTTTGCTATATGTTTCCACATTGGAATCATATAGTTCTCCAGATCTCAAAAAAGTCTTGGACAAGCATTCCAAGGTATTTGAGACTCCCAAAGGTCTCCCACATATTCGTGATCATGATCATGCTATTCATCTGATTCCGGGAAGTGTTCCTCTAAACATCAGGCCGTATAGATATCCCTATGCCCAAAAGAGTGAAATTGAACGTATGGTTGCAGAAATGCTAGAGGCTGGTATAATTCAACCTAGCCAAAGTTCTTTCTCTGCTCCAGTAGTATTGGTGCACAAGAAGGATGGATCATGGTGCATGTGTCCAGATTATAGGGAGCTCAACAAGCTCACTATTAAAGATAAGTTTCCCATTCCTGTCATTGATGAATTACTGGATTAATTGCATGGATCAATTTACTTCACCAAGTTGGATCTTCGTTCAGGATATCATCAAATCAGAATGAAGACTGAAGACATTTTGAAAACAACATTTAGAACTCATGAAGGACATTATGAAATTTTGGTCATGCCTTTTGGCCTTACGAATGCACCTTCTACATTTCAAGGTTTGATGAATTCCATTTTCAAACCCTTCCTTAGAAAATTTGTGATAGTATTTTTTGATGATATACTAATCTACAGCAAGTCTTGGAAGGATCATGTTGAACATGTTGACAGGGTGCTACAACTATTGGAGGAGAAACAATTATATGCAAAAAGATACAAATGTTTCTTTGGAGTACAAGAGGTGGAATATTTGGGTCATATTGTATCTCATGAAGGAGTTAAGGTAGACCCTAGAAAAATTAAAGCCATTAATGAATGGAAAATGCCCACATCCATAAAGCATCTGAGGGTTTCTTGGGTTGACAGGGTATTATCACAAGTTTGTTAAGAATTATGGGAGAATAGAAGCACCTCTAACAACATTATTGAAGAAAGATGCATTTTCATGGACTCCAGAAGCAACAAAGGCCTTCAAACATCTTAAAGAGGAAATGTGCCAAGCATCGGTCTTAGCTACACCGGACTTCACAAAAACCTTTATTGTGGAATGTGATGCTTCATGAAATGGAATTGGTGTTGTTTTAATGCAAGATGAAAGACCCATTTCTTTTGAAAGTCATCCAATCAAGGGAAAGTTTTTACACAAAGATATTTATGAGAAGGAAATGTTGGCAATACTGCATGCACTTAAGAAATGGCGACCCTACCTAATGGGAAGACACTTCAAGGTAAAAATGGATCATGATAGACTTAAATGCTTTTTAGAACAAATATTATCCTCTGAAGAGAAAAAAAAGTGGTTCACAAAGATGTTGGGTTATGACTTTGAAATCATCTACAAAAAAGGGAAGCAAAATGTGGTGGCAGATGCACTCTCAAGAAAGGATGAGGATGTGGAAGCATTGTTGTGCGCCATTTCTATTATCCAACCATATTGGATAAACGAAGCAAGGGAGGAATGGAAGAATGATGAAGAAGTGTGGGCACTTATTCGAAAGTTACAACAAGATTCCAGTACATCTGATACATTTAGCTGGAAAAATGATTCGTTATGGTACAAAGATCACTTATACCTCTGTAATAATTCCCAACTCAAACAAAAGATTCTTATGGAATTGCACACTTCTCCCTTAGGAGGGCACTCAAGATTTTTGAAAACTTACCATAGGGTTAAGATGGAATTTTTTTGAGATGGCCTTAAATTGGATATTCAAAAGTTTGTGGTGGAATGTTTGGTTTGCCAACAAAATAAAGTTGAAACAATTAATACCCCAGGTCTATTACAACCTTTATCCATTCCAAGCCAACGTTGGGAGGAGGTTTCAATGGATTTTATCACAGGTTTACCCAAGTCCGAGGGAAAGAGTGTAATCATGGTGGTAGTTGACAGACTTACCAAATATGCACAATTTTGTGCATTATCACATCCATTTAAAGCCAGTACAGTTTCCACTGCATTTATGGAAACAATTCAAAAGCTACATGGAAATCCAAAGATTATTGTAAGTGATAGAGATCCCATCTTCACTGGAAATTGTTGGACATAATTATTTTCTTGTCTTAGTACTTAGTTAGCTCATAGCTCATCTTATCATCCTCAATTTGATGGGCAAACTGAGATAGTAAACAAATGTTTGGAAGGATATCTTCGTTGCTTTGTCTTTGATAAACAGACACAATGGGTCAAATGGTTGCCTCTGGCTGAATGGTGGTATAACACATCCTTCCATACAACAACAAAAATGACCCCATTTATGGCACTTTATGGATATCAGCCACCATCCATAGCATCATATTTAAGAGAAAATTCTAAGGTTCAAGCAGTGGAACATCACATCGAACATCAACAACAAGTCCTCCAACTCTTAAAGGATAACCTCATGTTGGCACAAAATAGAATGAAACAACAGGCATATCAACATCGTAGTGAAATAAGTTTTGATGTAGGTGATTGGGTATTCCTATGGCTACAACCATATAAAAAAATGTCCCTGAAGCAAGCTAAGAAGGATAATAAATTATCACCAAAGTATTATGTTTCGTACAAGGTGTTGCAAAAGATTGGTACTATGGCATACAAATTGGAGCTTCTTGCAGCTTCTCGAGTGCACCCAGTTTTCCATGTTTCATGTTTAAAGAAGGTTATAGGCAACAAGCTCCCAGTTCAAACAATATTTCCAGAACTTGACGAGGAAGGAACAATTATATTGGAATCGGAAGTAGTCACAGAGATAAGAACTCGACAGCTACGAAATCGATCAATTTCGGAGTTCTCATCAAGTGGAAGAACTTATCCGCTAAAGATTCCACATGGGAGGATGAGAATTTTATATAGAAGCATCCAAAACTACTCAAGTGTTGAGGAAAACACTTTTTTGAAGGAGAGGGGCATGTTAGGTCCCTATAATACTAGTGATTACCCCATTACTATTGTAGTTGTATCCCTTATTAATATTTTTGTGCCCCTATTGTCCCTATATTGTTATTATTGTGCCCCATAGAATCCCTCTATTGTTAGTTTTGTGGCTTTATATTATTATTGTTAGGTCGGCTGGGTTATATTGTGACTCCTTAGACTCCTATATATAGAAAGGAGGTTTTGTCAATTGTATCATCAAAGAATTGCTCATTTATGTAATGTAAAGGAGGTTGCCCCCTCGAAGAGGCTGAATTCTAAGGTGTTAATCTATCTTTCTATCTTTTTGTGAACTGGTTTCATATCACTTCAACTCAGTAAGCTCCTTGCAAGAGAAGACAACCCTTCAAACAGTCCTTAGAAGGCTCCACGTAGCATTCCCTTCATCATTGAAGTAGTCTCCTTTCTACGACCTTCAACAAAAATACCCTTTCTCCCTTGGCCGATTTTCTTTAGCTTCTTATACACTGCCTTTTTGTTGCAACTTCCATGAAGAAAAATGTCCTCCATTCACCTTCTTTTTATACAAAAAATAAGGGCTTCTTCAATGTCCTCCATGGGCTTGTCTTGCTGTCAAGAGGATTGTTTAACTCAAGCCAACCTTGACACATATGGTGCAAACCCACTGCATAACTTAAAAAATTCATAAATCCATTTTTATAACTCAAAATTGGATGATCTTCATTGCGTTGGATTCATCTCAACGAGAGCTATCATTCTTATCCATGACATGTTGAAATGTGCTCATGGTTTTGACCTAAATCACAATGGGTGAAAACCCTAAGCTTGGGTTCTGTTGAAGCCCCGAAAATCGGGTCGACAACAAGGGGGATACCCGCCCGGTCTGGACCTTGGTTGGCATCTCCTTATCCTTTTGGTATAGCCGGTCCGACTGGGGATAATGGGACCAGTTTCCAAATCTATGAGTGTGTGTGTGTAGAATTTGATGTTGCTGATCTAACAGTTCCTATTTAAGATATTCTAATTCAAACTTTAATCTAATTTTATGCTATTTTAATCTAATAAACAGTAACAACTAAGTCTATACTAACCCGGGATGTAATTCTTCTATTATGTGATCTAAAGAGATTTCAAATAACAGCTGGTAATAAAGATCATTCAGTGATTATAAGAAAGGAAATCAATAAAGATGAACCACTTCGCATAAAAAGTTAGACAAAATAGTTGTCAAAAACATATCGCATAATGAGCTATTCATACATTAAGCATAAATAAATAGCTATCACCGTAGAAAAGTACCAAATGATAACTCAGGCATTCATGCAATTATACATAAACAACTAAAAACTGTATATCACTTTAACATATAAGCAGAAATGGTCAAGAGATAAAAGTACCATTTATGACTAGTCCTACTCATAAGCTTCAAGCGACAATGATTTATCTCTCCTTGCCCTAACATCCACTAAGAGTACAGAAGTGCAACATCACTAGCAGATATCAAATGCAAACATCAATAAATATTGATCCATTCATTCACCAAAACCTCCTCTGAGGGTCCAAAAGTGCATGTTCTGAGGATAAGTTTTTGATAAATTTCTGGACCCTTATCTAAATGCGTGAGAAGGGTTTAAATACTACTAACTAAATAACTTAATTACACAGATTCAAGATACGGTTTAAATGACCACCCTTTTTCTAAGCAAAACTATTTCTAAAAATTAAATCTAATATCTAACTATTTCTGCATCTGCTCCTTAATGTTGCAAACATTCAGTATTTTCCTGGGCAGAGTCGGCTGACTGTCCTCCGCTTTTGGTTGAGCTAAGCAAACAGAAATGGTAAGAGCTGGCACCATCTTTTCAGCAAAACCAATGATATACTCGACAATCATCTTCTGACCGTGTGGCTTTACTGCGTAGGCCTAGTAATAATCCAAGTTCAACTTGGTTAACCTTTGAATTGCTTCTGCCTTTTCTTTAGCCTTCAGTTTCCAGTTTGTTCTTTACCATTTCTTTTTTTCACTTTTCAGGCTCACAGGTAACTGAGAAGTTAAAGGCTTTGCTTCTTGAACAATTTTCTCAGCGATGCGTGCTAGGCACTAATTGTGCATCGGAACTGCCTCCGTTCTTTGATCCGGGCTTCTCTGATGCATCTTTCGCCTTTGCGCCTTTTCATCTTTATCGGGTATAAATCTTAGAAATTTGTAAAAATACTGCTTTCGTGAGCTCTTGAACTTGAGCGTTAAACTACTTGTTGGTATCAGCATCATTCAATACTCATTCAACCATGGATGTAAATGAAAGATCTGTAATGGATGGCTCAGCAGCGTTCTGTGAATCTTTTCTCTGTCTTGGACATTGGAGTTTTACCCTTTTTCCTCATAGCTTCTTGCACATTGCTTTGTGTAACTTTTGTTTTCCATTCCTGCAGTTCACAAGTGATGAGAGAGTAATGATAACAAAAGTTGATAGGAAAGCCTTTAAACTCTACGGATGTATAAAAACATGCCACCTAACGTGAACTGACTTTTTGAACAACACAAAACCATATTTCCTAACAACTGGCATATAATTCATTAATTATCATTAAAGGGCGTATCCAGTCCTTGGTTTATGGAAAACTTTTCTTGAATATTGAGCCAGGGAAATTTGTGATGGAATGTTTCTGCGATCTGCATCGCAGTATCACATTTCGCTATATCGCATTATCATTGTATCACATTATCGCAATATTGCTTCATTGCGCTATCACAAGATCGCGGATCGCAGTATCGCAAAATCGCAGATCGTTGTAATCGTTAAATCGTTATGTGTTTTTCATGCAATTTTGCGATATGCGATATCGCATATCACATATCGGCGATTTTTTTTTAAGGTTTTCCAACGTGAGCGTTTCTTAATGCATGCGGTGCGATGGAGTTCGCGTCGCAATCTCGCAGTTTATGATTTTTACTCATAAGGAAGTGTCACATCATTCTTTGCGCGATGCGATGTTCCTTAAGGAGTACAATGCATGAGCCTTAATTGATTTTTTGAGTTTTTTACTAAGGGTCCCCTCTTACCTAGTGCTATTGCTAATACTAGATAAAGAAGGGGGGTTGTTGGTGGCCACAACAATTGGCGATTCACTTGGAAGAACCAGTTATCTCTATTTTTCTATTGAATTTTCTAAACTTCGAAAACAGAAAATTTTTAAGAAAATTAAACTTTATTATGGAAAGATAAAGTACATTATGCTCTAAACTGTCAATGATATTTTGTTTCAACCACTTTTCATTTTGATTATTTGCTTCCTCAGGCTAGTCCTTGTATTTACATCAGTTATTACTTGGTCTTTGTAAAGATAAAACAAAGTCTTCTCTGTAAACCAGTTTTAAATATGCTCATTTGTCGTAGGTAGAGCCTCTGCTGCTAGCAGGCGTTCATAGCCTCGACAGGGTTACCTGTTACCCAGCAATGATCCTGTATCCTACTTAAAGCAACCTACAACTCTCAAAGAAGAATCCATATCCACACTTATTGCTTTGATTTTCTTTTTTATTCTTAAAGAACAATGTCTTGGTTTGGTAGCCAAATTATGACACAGTCATTCACTTGATTTATAACTTTGCTGAACAAGCTAGCTCATGATGAGACCCCTTGTCTTCTGATTGCAACAATCTTGAGTCATTGCCCTGTTGTGGTGTGCAGTATTGGCAAAGTCAGCAAGTTATAATATCTGTGATTATGATAAGTCGGCTCGTGATGAGACCTCTTATTCTTCAAGATAAAGTGTATCCTTGGGTTTTTTCTCTGAAAGTTGTGATTTCCTTAGCAGGGAGGAAGTCATTGTTTCCTTAAGATAGCTCTGGACGACAATAACAGAGTTTTTTGGAAACAACTGTTCTACAGAGAATCTTTATTTTGTTATTGATACCTTTCATTGTATTGAGATAAAACAATTTATTCACTAAAGGTTGTTTTCATCAAACTTTTTTTTAAGTTGAAACTAGTATCATATCTAGGCTTGAGTCTTTAACTGTATCTATCAATAATAAAGATCATTTTTCCAAAATATTTGCTATTTATACAAGCGAAAAGTTCAAAATCTGAAAGAGAATTGGTATCTTTTTCGTAAATTCCTAATTTAACCACTCACAACTGGTTTTATTATGAAAAAGAAAGACAACGGCTCTACAAAAATAGAAGAATAATCTTCTATGGAAAATACTTCTTGAGAATTTGTTCATTAACAGGCAAAGAATCCCTTTTACCTGCTAAATCCTGTAACACAAATGTTGATGGACCTATGACTTCTACAATTTGAAAAGGACCAAGCCACATTCTTTGAAATTTTGTATGTTTGCCTTTCTCTTCATGAGCCTTGTCCCATTTTAAAACTGAATCTCCCATCTGAAAATATTTTCTGGTCATTATGTTTAAATCAAAAGAGGATTTAACTAGTGCTTGATGATGAGCATGCATTTTCCTAGCCTGTTCTCGTTGTTCTTCTAATTTAATTATTTCCATTTGTCTCAGCTGTAAGGAGGAAGTGGGTACTTCATCAATGTATTGAACTAATGTTAGGCCCCTATACTACTAGTGTAACCCCTTATTATTATTAGTATAACCCACTTATTATATTGATGTACCCATGTAGTGCCCATATTGTTACTATTGTGCCACATGGAAGCCCACTATTGTTATTGTTGTGCCCTACAACATTATTGTTATGTAGGCTTTGATTGTATTGGGACCACTTAGACTCCTATATATAGAAAGGAGGTATTTTCATTTGTATCATCCAAGAATTGTTCATTTATGTAATGTAAAGGAGGTTGCCCCCTCGAAGAGGCTAAATTCTAAGGCGTGGATCTCTCTTTTCTATCTTTTTGTGAGCTGGTTTCATAACATTTGGTATCAGAGCTTTGGATTCTAGGGTTTCGCTGCTCCAAACAAGTGATAGTGGCATTTTCGCGCTAACTTTTTTTTCTGTGACGTTTCAGAAGTTGCAAAAAAAACCCATTTGAGAAGAATTGACGCTGAACCTTGGGTCCGAATTTTAGATATTTTTACGTGATATTTTCGGAGATATGATCTGAGGAAGTTGGTCGTTTTGCAAACTCCTGAATTACACTCAAAACAGGTGACCTGGGGAAAATCGTCATAACTTTCTTTCTGAGCATCGGATTGAAATTTCGTAAGAAGGTACAGAAAGAGGAAAGATTTTAGTTTCGGTTTATATATTTTTCAGAGTCAAAGGTTGAAACAATGACACGTGGCACTTCATACAAGTTCGCTCTACTGAACTAGTCTATAATCAGGTCACTACGGGAGATTGTGCATAACTCTTTCTTGGAGAATCCAATTTGGATCAGACTTGTGGCATTGGAAAGAGGACACAGAGGACTACTACAGATCGCAATTTCAGAACTTAAAGATCCGAAAGTACAGAGTTACAGTCGTTTCAAGGTAGAGCTCCTAAAATCAAGAAAAAGCAAGATGAGGAAGTTTGATGGCAAGGATCCGGTAAATTGGATACTTCAGATGGAGCAATATTTTGATATACATGGTGTACAACTGTTACAAAAGGTATGTATTGCATCTTCATATTTAGAACCAGATCAATTTTTATGGTACAAAGGGCTTTGTTCTCGTAAAAAACTTGTTACATGGTCAATTTTCACGGAGGAAATGATAGCACATTATGAGGATACAAAGAGCAACACCTTCTTTAGAGCAACACCACAACAATTGGAAAGAGTAAAAGGGCTTTGTGACATAATGGAAAGCAAAATTATGGAAACCAGGAAGCATACCCCTCACAACTGTAAAGATGGAAGCGTTGTTTCTCCCAGCCTTCCACAACCTACAAGGGTTACACCACAACAATTGGAAGAAAAAAAAGAAAAAGGGCTTTGTTACAATTGTGATAACAAATGCACTAAAGGTCATAGGTGTGCTGAGAAGAAATTATTTTACATAGAATATGAAGAGGAGGAAGAAAAGGATCAAGAAACATCAAAAGAAGAGGATATACGTCACGACACCACCCCAGAGGAAGAAGAAATGAATCAGACCATATCTTGTAAAGCATTGGCAAGAATTACCACTCCTAAAACTCTCAAGATAGAAGGACATATCAAGAAGAAAAAGGTGCAAGAAGTGAAAGATCACATCGAGAAAGAAGAAATGAATCCAACCATATCTTGTAATTCAATGGATGAAATTACCACTCCTCAAACTATCAAGATAGAAGGACACATCAAGAGGAAAAATGTTCAAGAAGTGAAAGATCAAATCGAGCATCAAGAAATGAATCCGACCATATCTTGTAAAGGACTGGAAGAAATTACCACTCCTCAAAAGATAGAAGGACATATCAAGAAGAAAAAGGTTCAAGCAGAGAAAGATCATATCGAGCATCAACAGCAAGTTCTCCAACTTTTAAAGGATAACGCCACTTCGGTGAAAAATCAAATGAAACAACAGGTAGATCAACATCGTAGTGAAAAATGTTTTGATGTAAGTGATTGGGTATTTTTGCTACTACATCTCAAGCAAGCTATTTATGAGAAGGAAATGTTGGCAATACTACATGAACTTAAAAAATGGCAACCTTACCGAATGGGAAGACGCTTCAAGGATGAGGATGTGGAAGCATTATTTTGTGCTATTTATATTATCCAACCAAATTGGATAAACGAAGCAACGGATGAATGGAAGAAGAACGAAGAAGTATGGCCACTTAGTCAAAAGTTGCAAAAGTTCCCAATTCAAGCAATATTGGCTGAAATTGAAGAGGAAGGAAAAATCATAATGGAACCTGGAGCAGTCACAGAAACAAGAACCCGACAGCTACGAAATCGATCAATTTCAGAGTATCTCATCAAGTGGAAGAACTTACCCGTTGAATACTCCACATGGGAGGACAAGAATTTTATATAGAAGCATCAAGAACTACTCAAGCGTTGAGGACAATGCTTTTTGAAGGAGAGGGGCATGTTAGGCCCCTATACTACTAGTGTAACCCCTTATTATTATTAGTATAACCCACTTATTATATTGATGTACCCATGTAGTGCCCATATTGTTACTATTGTGCCACATGGAAGCCCACTATTGTTATTGTTGTGCCCTACAACATTATTGTTATGTAGGCTTTGATTGTATTGGGACCACTTAGACTCCTATATATAGAAAGGAGGTATTTTCATTTGTATCATCCAAGAATTGTTCATTTATGTAATGTAAAGGAGGTTGCCCCCTCGAAGAGGCTAAATTCTAAGGCATGGATCTCTCTTTTCTATCTTTTTGTGAGCTGGTTTCATAACAACTAAAGACAAAGAGGGAATTGCTAGGAGAGTCAGAAGAACCACTTCTTTCCCATAAACTAAATTAAAGGGAGAAGTGCCAATAGAAGCTTTTTGCGTTATTCGGTCTGCCCATAAGGCGTATATCAAAGCCTTGTGCCAATTCTTATGATTTTGGTCAACTGTTCTTTTAATAATCCTGATTAGGTTTTTATTTGTTGACTCAGCTAACCCATTGCCTTATGGGTAGTAATTGGCCGAATATTTATGTTTGAATCCTCTTTTAAGTGCGAATTTAGTCATTGCATTTCCAGAAAAGTATGATGCGTTATCAAACATTAAAGCGGATGCCAATCCAAACACGGTGATTATAAATTGATCTATGAACTCAATGATACTTTAGGAATTAGCCGTATTGAGTGGAACTGCTTCTACCCACTTAGTAAAATAATCTGTTGCTGTGAGGATGTATCTATGCTACTTAGAAGAGTGAGGAACGATCTCACCTATTATGTCCAATCCCCACTGATTGAAAGGTTGCTCGATGTTTACCGGCTGTAGTGGCAAGGATGGATTCTTTTGTCTTCCAGCAGTAGTTTGGCAAACTTGACATCTCCTCACATAACTGTGCGAGTCTTTAAATAACGTGGGCCAGTAATATCCTGCGCACAAGATTTTATGTGTAGTAGCATCTCCAACATAGTGTCCACCTGCCGGCCCATCGTGGAGTTCCTGCAAAACTTTTTCAGCTTCAGATTTCTCAAGACACCTAAGAAGAACATAATCATAATTTATCATAAAAAGAATATAATTTATGAGCTGATATTGTTTGGCTTTCAACCTTATAGCTCTTTTCTTAGTATGATCGAGGTGTGAGGGAGCATACCCGTTCTTAAGATAATAAATGATATCAACATATAATGACTTTGCATCGTTTAGGCTTACCTCGCACATTTGTACCTCTTCAGATGGATTTTTAGAAATTTGCGATGCTCCAGCCACCATTTTGCAGAAGCCTTGACCTCTTACAATGTTTGCTAGTTTAATCTCAATGTCATATTCTTGTAAGGCAGTAACCCAATTGGCCCTTTTCTCACCCACATCCTTCTGTACTAGCATATTCCTTACCGCTGGAAATGGTACTATGATTTTAGTATGGGTTTTAAGTAAGAAAGGTCTAAAGTATTTGACCGCTTTGAAAATGGCATAAGCTTGTTTCTCCACGTCTGAATAATTTAGTTCAGCACCCTGTAAATTTGAACTGAAAAACGCAATTGGAGCTTCCGCTTTTCTTGATTTTCTTGAGTGAGAATTGCAGCACATGACTTATCTGAGGCAAATGTGTATAAAATAAATGGCTCTGAAAAATTCAGAGTTGCTAAAGATGGAGCATTAATAATAGCTTGTTTGATCAGGTTGAATGCTTCATGTTCATCTTGGCCCCATTTAAAATTTGAGTTCTTTTTAATCATGGTTTGCAAAGGAGACACGATTCGTGAAAAATCTTGAACGAATATTTTTACAAAATTGATTTGACTAAGGAAAGATTGCATGGCTTTTTTGTTATGAGGTAGGGATACTTCAGAAATTTCTTTGATTATGTCGGAATCGATGTGAATACCGGATTTTGACATTATGAATCCTAGAAGTTTTCCTTCACTTAGTGTGAAAAAAGATTTCTTTGGGTTAAGTGAAATTCCATACCTTAAACACCGTTGAAATATTTGTTTTAGGTCTTTGAGATGGTCGCTTCGCTTCTTCGAATACACTGTTATATCATCCAAATAAATTACTACAGATTTATTGACTAAACCTTCGAATGCGATGTCCATGGCTCTCTGAAATGTGGCACCAGCATTAATCAAACCAAATGGCATTTTCCGATATGCGTATGTGCCCCATTTAGTTCTGAATGTGTTCTTCAATTGATCATCAGGATGTACCAACACTTTATTATATCCTGAAAATTAATCCAAGAAAGACATTAATTCTGAGCCCGCTACTGCCTACAATATCTGTTCCATAGGTGGTAAAGGAAAATTATCTTTTTGACAGGCCTTGTTAAGATTTCGAAAGTCAATGAAAATCCTAATATCTTCGTTTTTCTTTCTAACAGGTACCATATTGGAGACCCATTTAGAATGTCTGACGGGAAAGATTATTCTGGCTTTCAATAACTTATTGAGCTCAGTTTTTATCTGATTTTCTAAATTGGGATGGATCTTTCTCAGCTTTTGTTGGATAGGTTTTTCATTATCGATCATGGGAATAGTATGTTGGATGATAGAAGTGTCGTATGTTTTGAGCTCATCATAATTCCAGGCAAAAACATTTTTATATTGTCTCAAAAGATGAATATACGCTAGTTTTTCTTCAGGGGTTAGGCCGAGGCCTAGATTAATGTTTTGTGGTTTAGCATCGGTTCCTAGGTTTACTAATTTGTAGTTCAAGGTTGAACTTTGGAGTTTTGAATTGGTAGATCTCTTAAGCCGATCTTTCAAATTGTACAAGTCTTCTAACTTGACCACCGACTTAGGCATAGCATTGTTAGTGCTATCTTGTTGTAATTGTCGATCGTGCTGGTCTTCGTCAATTATTTGATTGGAGTAGGATCCTTCAGATGTGAGGAAATTTACAATATCAGGATCATCATTGAATACTCTCCAATTTGTGATGTTATCAGGAATGGATGGTCTAAAGATTAATTCTGTTGAGAATCTATCTGGACTAAAATCTTCAGAAGGAATAAGCTTAGAAGCTACGTTAACCAAAAGGTCTGCACTTGCGTTTTGGAGTCTGGGGATTGAAAAAATATTAAACGCTATGAAATGCTCAGTCAGATCTTGAAATAAGGATTGTTAATGTTTTAAATGACCTGATAAGCAATGTATAGTGTTACATACCTGTTTCACCACAATCTCAGAGTCTCCAAAAACTTGAAGATACTTGACGTCTAACCCGATTGCTTTGTACAAGCCTTGGACCAAAGCCTCATATTCGGCTGTATTGTTGGTGCAATCGAATTCAAGTCTGCATGTGAGCATGATTTTATCTCCTTCTGGACTAATCAGAATGCATCCTGCTCCTGCTCCTTCATTAGATCTAGAACCATCAAAAAATAATTTCCAAAACAAAGATTTATTTACAAGTTTATCTAAAAATTTGATACATTTCGAACTATCAGTTCGAGAAAAATTTTCGACTTGGGACAAAACATAGTGTTCTAAATAGGGTGAAACATGAGCATTGAAATTGCCGAGGAAAGAATCTACCGAGTAATTGCCAACAATTCTGCTGTTATACGCTACTGGTTCATTTTCCCCGTCCAGCTCCGTTACTATGTACTTCTGATGTAACTCTCATTCAACTTTTATTTGATTCGGTTTACTGTTGTAGGGCAGCCACATGTGCGACCAGTCAGTTGCGAAGTATCCATGGAGTTTTTCTGACCAATTCCTGCTAAGAATTAAGCCATAAAATTCAGGAATGTCAGCAACTAAAATGTCAATAACTTGACATACCTTTGGGTTGGATGACAACCTAATGGTTACTTGATTTAGTTCGCCAATCACTTCTACTTGAGATCGATCTAGCTGAACTATGCGTACTGCGGATTTTTGTGGTTGAACGTTTAACTTGGCACATATGGATTTGGGTAAAATACTCGATGAAGCACCAGAATTCACCAAACAATTGTGCACATTTTTATTGAAGATTTCATAAGTAAGGAGAAACGGGGAAGTGTGAGATCTTGATCTTCCTCCAATTAGAGCGATGTCATTTGGATCAATCTTATTGATCGCGTTAGTTGGAGGTCTTCCCATGCTATGGGAATCTTGAGAAAGTACAGCAGCAGGCAAAGGTGCAACTGGCACGACATGTAATTCCTTCATCATTACCTTCTGTTGATGCTTTAACTTGCTCAGTTCGTAAAGGGTGATGTTAGCCCTAGTCTTTTTCATGTCCTCTATAATATTGTACTCCATTTCATCCGACACAATCAGTGTTTTGGATGGAGTCGATTCATTTGTTTGGGCTAGGCTGGTTTGAGTTGCTTTAGATGTCGTTTTCTTTGTTCCGACTTTATCTTTTATTGCAGAGCTTGCGCTCTTTGGCTTAGGGATAGTTTGGGGAGGATCAAGCTGATTTTGCTTCGTGTGCTAACTGGGAATACTTCTTGATCTTCTTCTTGTGGGAGGATGAAATCCCACATTCCTTGTAATTCCACAACTTCTTCGTCATCAGTCTGCCCTTCAGTGGCAATTTCCTCTTCCTCTTCCTTGGATTCAGCGTTTGAAATGGCATTGGGTGGCTTTGAATCCGTTGAAGGACCTCTTTTACAAGCTCTGTAGGGCTTTTTTGAAGAAGTTTCTGCTACTTGCTTTTTGATGTCGACCATTTCATTAGACATGGTCTTTAGAACTTTCTGCAATCCTTCCAAATCGAATGGGTCTTTTGCTTGTTTCTTCTTGGAGTCTTCCTTGAAGGTGACTTTTTTGGATTTACGTTCCTCTATCATGGATTTCTTTTCCAGGGCTATTATTCGTTTCTCTACTGCTATTGCTTCTTTCATGTTATCAGCTAAGGTTGTTTTATTGGCCCTATCCACGAAGATTGCTATGTTTGATGGTAGAGCGGTGATATACCATTCACATCGTACTTCTTTGCTGGGCTGGGAAGCAGTAGGAATTTTGTTGAAACATAAATTAAAATCCTTGATAGGTTCTCTAGTTTCAGCTCTAAGGTTGGATAGGTCGTTGATTAACATTGCCGTAGACCTGTCATCACCAAACTTGGTTAGGAATTGTTCCTGGAAGATGTCCCAACTTGTGATGGATCCGGAGGGTAATGAAAAATACCATGATCCGGCTGTTCCTTGCAGAGTATAAGGAAAAAGCCGAACAACATCATCTTCATTAGTAACCCCATTGAGATTAATGGAAAGCATGAAGTTGTTTATGTGCTCTTATGCTAGCATGCATGCCTCGGGATTAAATTTAGGCAGCCATTTTTTCAGGATGGGCTGATATTTGACTCAAGGGTGCAGGCATTAAGACTGCCCCAGGGTTATTCCATGGAGACTGGGCCATTATTGAACTACTAATAGAGGAAAGTGCAGAAGATGATCCTTGTGGCTGGGAGGATGAGGATACTACGATTGTAGATGATTGAGGAAGAGTTGTGGGGGTTCCTGTGGATGGATGAACGATGATCTGGAGTGGTGGGGTAGATGGTTGACTTCGCGGCGAAGAAGTTGAGACGGACGATGTTGACGAAAGAGTCTCACTGTCAGACTCTTTAGGAGATTTCCTCGCTCTTTTCCTGGTGGGAAGAGGTAATTCGGTTGGATGAACGCCAAAATTTTCACTCTTTAGCCTCGTCAGGGCATGAGAAGGGTTATACTGCGAAGTCACGCTGCCTTGAGATTTATCAGACCTTTGAGGAGAAATGGAAAATCGCTGAAGTTTTTGAATCAGAGATTCGACTTCAGGAAGTTCAACGGTAGATTGTTCTGAAATGTCAGGGTGAGTAGTAGCGGTTGATACTCGAGCGACTTCTAACTCTGGATTTAAGTGTAATGGAGAAGTCAGGGGAGATGGTGAGGGCAATTTACTCTTAGAATGGTGTTCAGATTTAAATTTACTTGCCATTCATAGTTCAGGTCCTCCTTCTAGCACCAAATATGTTGAAGCCCCGAAAATCGGGTCAACAACAAGGGGGATACCCGCCCGGTCCGGACCTTGTTTGGCAGCTCCTTATCCATTTGGTATAGCGGGTTCGACTGGGGATTATGGGACCAGTTTCCAAATCTATGAGTGTGTGTGTGTAGAATTTGATGTTGCTGATCTAATAGTTCCTATTTAAGATATTCTGATTCAAACTTTAATCTAATTTTATGCTATTGTAATCTAATAAACAATAACATCTAAGTCTATACTAACCCAGGATGTAATTCTTCTATCATGCGATCTAAAGAGATTTCAAATAACAGTTGGTAATAAAGATCATTCAACGATTATAAGAAAGGAAATCAATAAAGATGAACCACTTCGCATAAAAAGTTAGACGAAACAGTTGTGAAAAACATATCACATAATGAGATATTCATACATTAAGCATAAATAAATAGCTATCACCGTACAAAAGTGACAAATGATAACTCAGGAATTCATGCAATAATACATAAACAACTAAAAACTGTATATCACTTTAACATATAAGCAGAAATAGTCAAGAGATAAAAGTACCATTTATGACTAGTCCTAATCATAAGCTTCAAGCGACAATGATTTATCTCTCCTTGCTCTAACATCCACTAAGAGTATAGAAGTGCAACATCAGTAGTAGATATCAAATGCTAACATCAATAAATCTTGATCCATTCATTCACCAAAACCTCCTTTGAGGGTGCAAAAGTGCATGTTCTGAGGACAAGTTTTTGATAAATTTCCGGACCCTTCTCTAAATGCATGAGAAGGGTTTAAATACTACTAACTAAATAACTTAATTACACAGATTCAGGATATGGTTTAAATGACTGCCCTTTTTCTAAGCAAAACTATTTCTAAAAATTAAATCTAATATCTAACTATTTTTGCATCTGCTCCTTAATGTTGCAAGCATTCAGTATTTGCCTGGGCAGAGTCGGCTGACTGTCTTCTGCTTTTGGTTGAGCTAAGCAAACAAAAATGGTAAGAGATGGCACCATATTTTCAGCAAAATCGATGATATACTCGAGAGTCATCTTCTGACCATGTGGCTTTACTGCATAGGCCTAGTAATAATCCAAGTTCAACTTGGTTAACCTTTGAATCGCTTATGCCTTTTCTTCAGCCTTTTGTTTCCAGTTTGTTCTTTACCATTGCTTTTTTTCACTTTTTGGGCTCACAGGTAACTGAGCAGTTAGAGGCTTTGCTTCTTGAACAATTTTCTCGGCTAGGCGCTAATTGCGCATCGGAAACTGCCTCCATTCTTTGATCCGGGCTTCTTTGATGCGTCTTTCGCCTTTGCGCCTTTTCATATTTATCGAGTATAAAGCTTCGAAATTTGTAAAAATACTGCTTTCGTGAGCTCTTGACCTTGAGCGTTAAACTGCCTGTTGATATCAGCATCATTCAATACTCATTCAACCATGGATGTAAATGAAAGATCTGTAATGGATGGCTCAGCAGCGTTCTGTGAATCTGCGGCTTCATTGCATGCGGGCATCTTTTCTCTGTCTTGGACATTGGAGTTTTACCCTTTTTCCTCATAGCTTTCTGCACATTGCTTTGTGTAACTTTTGTTTTCCGTTCCTGCAGTTCACAAGTGATGAGAGAGTAATGATAACAAAAATTGACAGGAAAGCCTTTAAACTCTACGGATGTATAAAAACATGCCACCTGACGTGAACTGACTCTTCGAAGAACGCAAAACCATATTTCCTAACAACTAGTATATAATTCATTAATTATCGTTAAAGGGCATATCCCATAGAAAATTTTAGGGGCGAATGTTCGCCCTTTGGCGAAATTAAGGGGTTTTAAATTTTTAGTGGGCGAATATTTTGTATCATAGTACATTCTTACAAATCACCTCAAATAGCCCACCTTATTTTAAGGGAGAGGGTACAAAAGGTAAATTTAGCCCTTGAAATTAGGAGTTACAACTTTCCATCCGCCCATTTTCAAGAATAGGTTTTATTTAAGTGAATCCATTTGCCCATTTTCAAGAATAGGTTTTATTTAAGTGAATCATATGGGCCAAAGGCCTAAATACCATATTTATAAAAGAGGTATGGTAAATTAATAAAAATATAAATAAATGAGAGGTATGGTAAATAAATAAAACATTTTTTATATTTATTCCATAAGTCACCTTATATACATGCAAGGGTGTAAACAAATAAAAATATAAGTAAAGTGGAGGTATGGTAAATAAATAAAACGTCTTTTTATGCTTACTCAAAAGGTATGGTAAATAAATAAAAATATAAATAAACTAGACGCATGGTAAATAAATAAAACATCTTTTTATATTTAGTCCATAACCCTCATTCTATTTATGAAGGCTCAAGAAAGAGGTTTTATTTAAGTGAATCCTATGGGCCAAATACCATATTTGTAAAAGAGGTATGGTAAATTAATAAAAATATAAATAAACGAGAGGTATGGTAAACAAATAAAACATTTTTTTATATTTACTCCATAAGTCACCTTATATTTACGAACACTCAAAAAATGCGTTATATTTAGGTGAAACCTATGGGCAAAATACTATGGGACAAATACCATGGACTAGATTGTTATTAATACCATGCAAAAAAATATTATTAACCCTAATATTAGTATTAATAAAAATAAAAATGGCACATGGTATTGACGCATGCTATTCACCAAAATGGCACATGGTATTGACCCATGGTATTCACCTGGAATGTAGCCTATTTAAATGGGGGAATTAAACCAGCATAGATCCATCTTTACTCTCGATCTACTAACTCCCGAGAGGTATCCAAATATCGTGATATGCAAACTAGCATAGAGTGAAAAAATATTTGATCTGATCAAGAGTAAAAATGGATGTTAAACATTTTAGCCTGGTTAAAATAAAAAATAAAATAAAAATCAACTATTAATTTTATTAATTTTTATAAATTACTAACAATAATTTTTAAGCTCCAGGTTTATGATAACCCATGGTATTGACCCATGGTAATACCATGGTATTCATGTGAGCATAGACTATTTAAAGAGGAAATTCTATCATCTTAAATCCATCTTAATTCTGGGTCTACCAAGTGCTCAGAGGGATAAATAAATTTCATCCCCCTAAGAGTGGTAGATGTGGAGTTAAGATGGATATAAGTTGGTTTTTATGATAATGAAGATATTAAATAGACTTAGGAAATTATTGTAAAAACATATTAAGGTGAATGGTCAAAGCATAGACATTCGACAATTATATTTGTATACTTCTGTTTTAAACTGAAACAAATCCAGGGCTAAAAGGAATGGATTGATTGCACTAGTCATCCTTCTATAACTTTCCAACATATGCTGGAGTAAACAGATTGTAATTTGGGTAATTTTTCTAATTGCAAACATGAACATACTTGTGTACTAGCAGGGTGGTTACGAGGTCCCTAGAAGTGATGAATTTGAATTTTTCTTGGTTTTATATATGGTATTAGGTTTTTTCTCATGCTTTCTGTGAATGGCACGGGTGAATTTTATCCTACACCCACTAGGTTATCGATATGTAATTTCGGTAATTTTGATTTCAAAAGATATTTTAAAGAAATGCAATGATTTCATTTGTGTATTCAATAAACACAAGATTTTATAATTGAGTAAAATATTCGCCATGCCTAGTGAGAGATTCACCAAAAAATTATATATACATATCATATTATTGATAAAATCACCTTCCATTTTTCCTATATACCATGGAGATTCGCCCATTTATTATACATGTAAATTTGGGGGGTTCTTAAAATTTTCCCTGGCGTATCCAGTCCTTGGTTTATGGAAAATGTTTCTTGAATATTGAGCCAGGGAAATTTGCGATGGAATGTTTCTGCGATCTGCATCGCAGTATCACATTTCGTTGTATCGCATTATCGAAATATTGCTTCATCGCACTATCGCAAGATCGCAGATCGCAGTATCGCAAAATTGAAGATCGTTGTAATCGTTAAATCGTTATGTGTTTTTCATGCAATTTTGCGATATGCGATATCGCATATCGCATATCGGCGACTTTTTTTTAAAGGTTTTCCAACGTGAGCGTTTCTTAATGCATGCGATGCGATGGAGTTCGCGTCGCAATCTTGCAGTTTATGATTTTTACTCATAAGGAAGTGTCCTATCATTCTTTGCGCGATGCGATGTTTCTTAAGGAGTAAATTGCATGAGCCTTAATTGATTTTTTGAATTTTTTACTAAGGGTCCCCTCTTACCTAGTGTTATTGCTAATACTAGATAAAGAAGGGGGGTTGTTGGTGGCCACAATAGGTTCCAAGCCCTCAAGTGACTCTTGTGGCACTTTTCCCTCCAAACCTGGAACTCTAGGGCTTCGATTACCTCCCAAGATACTCAAAAATCAACACTCACTGCAACTTGCTCAGAAGCCCCCAAAACACATGATAATGATCTTGGACATCAAGAATATACCATCAAGGTTTTCCATGCCTTCAAAAATGTTCACCACTTACTCCTGAACACCATGGTTATTTGGAAATTAAATTTGTCTTTAAAATGAGCTTGAGAACCCTAAAAAACCATAAAAAATCAATAACTAAATTAAATTCTCAACAAAATGGCCCTTTCAGGTCACGTTATACAAAATGGTTCATTTCAGGGAACCCTTCTACAAAATTTTCTTTTATGGATTCTTAATCATTCAACAAAATGTTCTTTTGTAGGAAAAATAAAAATAATAATAAATTTCTTTCTAACCTGACCAAGTTCAAACCTGAGACCTCAACTACACATTTTCGAGCCAATACCAATTATGCCATCTGGTAATGCTTACAATGTAATGAACTCAAACTTTTGATATGCTAGAGTTATTTTCAAAGGAGAAGAGGATATTCTCTAACCAAACAATATGTAAATGCAACCAATATTTGTATGGTCCTCATGGAAAATGATTTTTTTTTAGTTTGAGTTCCATATCACTCATATCCATCGGCCTCCATCAATACTAAGCCTAAACCAAACATAGGGTCAGAGCTTGACCTCTACCAAGGTGGAGCTTGACTAGATATATAAAACATGGGCCTCCACCAACTCAATGTCAAAACTCTGCCATGATGGAACTCGACTATATCCAAATTGTCGACGATGCCAAACCAATTCATAAGGTCAAAGCTTGACCTTTGTCATGGTGGAGCTTGACTATAAACAAACCACAGGCATCTGCCAACTCAATGCCAAAACTTTACCATGGTGGAGATAAATATATATAAAACGCTAACGATACCAATCTTAGAGGGTCAAATCTCAACCTTTGCGACAGTGGAGCTCGATTATTTCCAACTCAATGTCAAACCAAACAAAGGGTGAGATCTCAACCTTTACCATGGTGGAGCTCAAATTTATATAAACCCTTCGATACCAAACCAAAAAAAGCTCGACTAAATACAATCCATGGGCCTTTTCTAACTTGATGAAACAAAGGTCTACCATATATAACCCATGAGCCTATACCAACTCGAGCCAAACCAAACAAAGGGCTAGAGCTCATCCTCCATATCATAGTTGATATCTGCGTCAGACTTAACCTTTGTTCGTCAAGTTAAAAGATTGAGAATAGTAATGATGAACTTGAACCAATGCAATCCATTGAAAACACAAGCCAACCATTCGTTACCAACCACATAAATGCATTTCTTCTCTTAATCACAAGTTCATTCCAATATTATTCATGGTGTGTGTATTTATATACACATTTAGTGCTCTTGGGGTTCCTATGGGCCAATGATGATCCAAATATTATGTCAGTAATCCTGGATCCTTAACCATTATAACCATATTATGTGACCTTGTCCCTACATTTGTGCCTTGGTCCTTTGGACAGAGTCCTTATGTGACCATATGACCATGCCATGTGAATTGGTCCCTAGGGGTCCACGATCATTCACATGATTTCATCATGCCATGTGGCAGCTCATGAGAGGTGCCACATGTTGCCCATTTTTTGCCTTTTCACCAATAAAAATTTGTCATTTATACCTACCACATGGTAGACCTTGGAGGTGCCACATCACCTTTCTGATGTCAGCTAGATAACATGTTAAGACACATCATCACCTTACTGCTTTAGCTAATCGAAGTATGCCATGTATCAGTACTACCACATCATCATATTCAACTAATCTAAATATTTCATGTGTCAAGACTTCCACATCATCATCCTTGGCCAATAAAAATATGCCACAGGTCAAGATGAACTGGACCAACATGGTAGGGGATGACCCTAGTAAAACCTTGAGTATATTTTTTTTCATCTACTATCCACTTCCTCATCCGGATATTAGATCCACCTGATGTGTGTAACATGCTCTAAATTTAACACTATTAAATGTTATGGAAGTTTGGCCACTATTTGTTGTATATTGGATCACTAAACCATGGATCTGCCCAAAAGACGCACATTGTTTAATGAATTTGATGATTGTGGGTCTCTCCCTATAGTTTAGGTCCTTTTCCCATTGTATATTTTCAAATGACCATAAATACGAAAGGAATTCAACCATATTACCTATATGCTCATTAGGACATCATAACTTCATTAAAAACTAAATAAAATCCAAACCTATTTGATTTCACTTGATGATGGCATGAAATAAGTTAGGCTATCATATTTATTACATTAATACATTAATTCTATTGTTTCTTCCTTAGGCATCCCCTTTGACATTAATGACACTTGTTTTCATCAATGACAACACTAAACTAAATAATATATCCCTTTTTCATTGATGGTCATTGATGGCAATGGGACAAAACTTACATTGTCATACATCGATCCAAACACTCCTTGACATAATGCTAGGGACTCCTATCTATTGCAATATTGATTGCAACACCACGAGAAATCGATGGTCATTGATAGGAATGGGCCAAAAATCTCCTTGTGATACAACGAGCCAAAGTATCCCTGACATAATGTTGGGGAATCCTCTTGTCTACTGCAAATATTCCTCCTTACTTCTTCTCTTCCTTCTTTCTTCTTCAATGCCTTCCTCGTCCATGTCTACATTCTCTCCCCTAATGTATTCTTTCTCAAAGTTCATCAATGTCTGCATTCTCTCCTCTAATGTCTTCCTGCTCAAAGTCTCATTAGTATCTATCGATGTCTGTCAATTTCCATCAATTACTTCATTCTATCCCCATTTGAAATCAATGGAAAAGGGACATGGTTGTCTACCAATTCTTTCATGATTGTGTGTGGACCTAGTATTGTCATATGTGGAGTCTCTCCCTAAGACCATACTCTCATTCTTCATTTATAAGTGCCTTCCAATACTCTCCAACTATTCTTGAACTTTCTTGTGGACTTGATGGAGTCTCCACATGAGACCATGCTTCCTTTTATGTGAATTTTCCCTTATTGAAAGCATCTTCCTCGCAAAAAATTTCTCATACACATCCCCCTTTTTTTAGAATCATTTTTCCCTATAAACATTTTTGTCATCTCATTGCTTGGAATTCCACCATATACATAATTAAGATATCACCTTCAAGTGATTAGAAAGTCACCTATACAGATCCCTTATTCAAATAAATTGTCTTAATTTTTATCATTGTTCAAATTCCCTTGAACTGCTCAGTTGATCTTATTAATAACTTCTTCCTTCTTACATACTATTGTTTCTTCAAAATCTTGTACTTTAAATACTTTCCAAAGATTTGCAAATGGAAGCTCATTATGTGATCTGTTTTTGTATGATTAGTTTTGTTGTGCTAATAAAAAATATAGATTTATAAACATGTGCTTTCTTCTTGATTTTTGTGCCGAGGTTTCCTTAGTTGTTGGTGCTTACAAACAAGTAATTTTGCTTAAGTTAAAAAAGACAATCACGAGAAAAATAGCTTCAAAAATGAATAATGAAAATCAAACATGTACAGTGCAGCAAGCCATCAAAGAGACACATTAACACAGTGTTTTGATGAAGGAATTCACCCCTCCTGGACTACATCTTCTTGGTCTAGCTTCCATGGCTTGAGCCTCTATATTAGCTCAATGTGGCAAAAAATGATGTTTACAAAGATCTATGGCTCTTGATACCTATACCAACGTGTTCATAAGGTCCAAATTAGCCAATAATACTTCTTTCTTATCTTAATTTGGTCAAAAATTGAGTATGCTATGCTTCATTCAATTTTTCCTCGGAAACCTTGCTAAATCGGGAGAGACTCCAGTTAATTCTACCAAGTTTGGTGGCATTTCTGGATTTGGTGGCTCTGCAATAAATGTTGCCAACTTAATCAATGGATTAATTAATTTAAAACACGATTAACAGTGCTTTAAATATGCTTAGTGATAGCCCCTAGCTCCTGGTTTGGGTGCATGGTCGCATGGAGTGGGGGCTGGCACGCAGGGCTAGCTCCCATTACCCACCATGTCGGCAATTAATGTAGCTTCAAGTACAAATTTTTGGTCTCCATTTTCAAATCCGTGCACATGGTACAATGATAAGTAATTGAATTTGGGTTGGGGAGGTTACAGATTCAAACCCACCTCCACCCAACCCATATATTTTTACATATATATATTTATAGCATATGAAATTCGAACTTTGAATATATATGTGACCTTTGGAATATTCTGATTTAATAAATAATGTTTAATACATACATACATACATACATACATACATACATATATCTATAGATATATATATATATATATATATATATATATATATATATATATATATATATATATATATATATATATATATATATATATATATATATATATATATATATATATATATATATATAGTTAAAAAACTATATAATATAAATAATAACTATATATAATATATAATAATATTAAATAAAAACAAATTTGAATTCCACCTTGGAGCCAACTAAGAAATTTCCCTTTCACACAACCACACTAGCGAATCTAGAGGTGACACTTGTCACAACCCCATTAGCCAAAAACTGAAGAAGATTTCTCTTCCTAACTAGATTGCTCACTGGACTGCCATGTCATCATTCTGTCCCATTCTGCAGTTTTTTTAACTGTTTAGGAAAACTAATAGCAGGCCTTTACTCCTTCATTCAGACTCCATTTTTTATGAAGCAAATTGCGTTGCGATCATCTTGATGAGGTGGACGCATTTGTATAGTTTTCGAACCAATCTGAGAACTTTGATTTTTGAGCTAAATACTGAGCACCTGATCATTCCTCCCCACTAGAAGGATTTTGGACCCCAAAAGATACTACCAAAAATTCAGCAAGTGAGGTTACAACTCCCTCACGTTTTCAGTCTACAACCATTTGGCTTGAGAATGGTTTTGTCCCTTTAGTCCTACTCGAAGGTATTCAGCATCCGCTCTCTGAAGTTTTGGTTCTTTTGTCAAGTATGAGACCTTGTTGAAGCTTATCTAGATATTCTGGAAAGAAATCATCTATTGATGGTAGCTGGACATGCTCTCCTTGATCATCAATCAAAGGAGTCTCAAATAATCTCAAATTCTCAACATTAACAACAGAGTATATTTGCGTGTAAGGAGGCAAATTAAGATTGAATGCATTATTACCGATCTTTTCCAGAATTTTAAAAGGACCATAACAGATTGGTTTCATATTTTTGACCTTCCCATTGAAGTCTCTCTTTCTAATATATAACCAAACTTCGTCGCCAACTTGAAATTTGTGATCAATCTGGTGTTTTTCATGCCTTTCCTTGTAGCTTCTTTGACTTTTCTCAAGTTGTTCTTGCACTGTATGATGAATCAATTGAATTTTCTCTAGGAACTTCCTTTCCTTATCGATGTCACTATGACCTTTGATAGAAACATCTTTCTCAAAGATGAAGTCCAATGGAAATCTTGGGAAATATCCATAACATGCCACAAAACGATGTGTTTGTGGAAGAATGCTTTTCCTTGTTGTATGCATGTCGTATGTAATGTAACTGTTCATCCCACAACTTGGGATGTTTGCTACAATATCCTCTAAGAATATGGATAGCTATTCTATTGACCACTGCGGTTTGTCCATCTATTTGTGGATAAAAGAATGTACTCTTCTTCAACTTTGTGTCCATCGTGTCCCATAAATTTGACCAAAAATTCCCAACAAATCAAGAATCCCAATCACTTACAGTAGAAGTAGGAAGATGAAAATGAACCCAAATGTTTTGAAAGAAAAGATGAGTTGTTTGTTCAATTGTAATTTTTTTTTTACATGTGTTAGCATGCACATCTTGCTGAACCTATCTACAACTACATACAAGTAATCATGACCTTTCCTTGACAATGGAAGACTTCCTACAAAATCCATTGAGATACTCTCCTATGGATGTGAAGGTACTGGAAGTGGAGTGTACAAACCAAGTTTCCTATTAGTAGGCTTACTTGTAGCACATAAAGAACATCCTCTTATGAAACGAGAAACATTATCCAACATGTGTGGCCAATAACAATACCTTTGAAGAATCGCTACCATATTGCCTATACCAAAGTGTCCAACAATTAATGAAGTGTGTGCCTCTCTTATGATATTGTTTCTTTCTTCCTGTGGAATACACAACTTGCTCAAGTGATATAAAAAATTGTTATGTACATGATAATCTAGCTCTTCTATTTGGTTTCCTTGACTCAATCTTGCATATACTTCTTGAAAGTCACTATCATTTGCATATTGTTCTATGTATCTGATCGAGGTCTGTTTGTGACAAAGGACCCTTCCAAGACCTTTTACTTTCGTGATGTGTTAAATTACATTTTTAAGAGAAGATAAATGAATACATGTGCATGTTTTAAAGAAGAGGAACATGACAATCATCAACCACATAGAAACATAAGTCGTTGATAAGAGAGTTCGTCGAGGAGGGACTACGTCTCCAGGCCCCGGTTTCAAGATGGTGTAGGCCACTGCATTAAGTGTTGTCAATTGTGATGATGTACATAAGAGGTGATGTCGCTATCATACAAGGAAACTTCCCTCACACAGGAGTGGCTACAAGAGATGTTCCGCTATAGGAACTCTCAGTCAAAAAGGACTCCTATCAGTATGACATAAAACTCATGCATGATGAGCATCCCGCCAACATGGAATAAAAGGGATCTCAATGCAAACATGCATGATGACAACATGAGTATACCATCAACATACAACAAAGGGATCTCAAAACACAACATGACAAATCATGACAACAAGTACATCACACATATGACTTCGCATCACATCAAGCAGGAACCATGAAAACGAGTAAGAAACAAGATCCCACATCAAGCATCAACAGGGATCTTTGCAACACAATGCATAGAAAAAAGATTACATGAACACACTACATATACCTCACATTTAGGGGCCATCTAAAGAAGGATGTCAAACTGATTAAGCTAGTCGCACGTCGAATCTCGTGGTGGTGAATTGTTTGGAGATGGCTGCTCGCACATGAATGGTGACACCTACACTCCACTTAGAAAAGTGGCTCGAATATGAAATGAGAAAATGAAAAATCTGAATGCACAATCAGATTTGTGGCATCGAATTGTTTAAAATTGACTGTCAAATTTTTGAATTCTCAAAAATTGAGAATTTGGGGCTCAAGGAATCTTTTAGATTTCCCCTAGATTCCTCAAAGATTCTACTCCATAGGTGGTCTGGAAATCTGCAAATCCAAAGGTGAATCTGACCTTGCCATTGCGATCCCTACGGAAAACCATGAAAAACGACTATAAACTTGACTATATTCCGACATGGAGAAAAATTACCTCCTTGGGAAAATTTCAAGGATCATGGTTCTGTTTCCTATTTCTACAGCAGTCATGGTTCCACCTCCATACTGAAAAATGGCCGAAAAATGCAGAAATTTGATGGAGAAATGAATAACGTCATTGCGTCCATGGCGTCGAGAAGTGTTGAAACCATATAAAATTTGTCAAAGGCTGACAAAGTGAAAATTCGGCCCTCCTGCAAAATGCTACCTCGAACTGTGTGCACTACCTCCTCCCCCTGGGTGCACTGAAAAGCTATGTTTAAGTAACAAATGGGTGGCGAATTTTTCAATGAAACTATTATGGCACGTTGGTTAAGGATCTATTTAATAGGGAGGAGGTAGGGCGGTCAAACCCCACCTCTTCCTTTTTTTATACATCGCATATCTTAATTTAAATGTTGGTTGGGTGGGGCCTACCTTGGTAGGCCTGCCCACCATACCCACCTCCCCAGTGCATTTCTTTAAGTGTTATTGGTGCTTGTTGTTTGGGTGTGGTTGGGTCTGCGCTCCAAGGGCCAACCCACCACCCAACTCCCGCCTTTTATGGTGGTCCATTTATGAGGTTTCGTGGGTCAGTGGGAGGGGTCAGGGTTCATGGCCCGCCCCTCCACCATACATGTTTTTTTTTATTAAACGTGGATGAGTGTTGGGGTGGCAGGGTTGGTGGCCTACCACCCCCCTTTTTTATATATATTTTTGTTATATAAAAACAAATGGTGCAATTTTGAAAATTTGGTTTTGGACCGAAGGAGTCATTTTAACAAGGCCATAATTTTGCCCAAAATTTGGCTAGTGTTAGTTGGATTCCATTCACAAGAAAAATTCCAAATTGTGCCTTCATTAATCCTGCCATGTCATGAAAAAGTCAACCCAACTTCGACTACCTTTATCTCCTTCATCCGGACTCGGATTCGAGTGTCATTTGCACCATTGGAATCAGGGCGATGAGCGCTTCGATTTGATGTCAAGTTTATTGTCTTTCCACCACTTTTAATTTTGAGCCTTTTCCATGCCACTGGTGTCTGGAGATCCACCTGGATAAATCCTCCCCACTGAGGAGCTTTTGGTCCTCCAAAAGCATGAAAAACAATCTACAACTTTTCTATACCTTGTCTGCATCACAAGCATCCTGAAAGACCTCGCTTCTATCTCCTTCACCTTTCTTCTTCGGAGCCTTAAGTAATGAGCTGACACCTACAACCTCTGCAACCTGTAGTACATTGTTTTGCAAATTACATGCTCGACTTGCATGAACAACTAATGACCCAATCAAGGAAAATTTTAAGGATGGAAAATTTTCTTGAAGTTTAAAAACATTGGCGAATCTCACTAATCCCTAATATGCAAACTATAAAATGTGTATTGATATATTTGTAAAATTATTCAAATCTATAATGATTTTATATATAGTCTCTATATAATGTTGGCGATTTTTGAGCTAAAATAATTTTATATTCTAAAATTTGGGCGAATCGTCTTTTATAAAAATTGGTAATTGGCGAATCTTTTTTTGGAAAAATCAAGGAAAATTAGCCCACTGGGCGAACATTAGCCCCTAAAATTTTCCATGGACCCAATCATCCTATACTTTCCATGAGTTTATAACACATACTCGTTGGTCAAGTTTACAACAAGATGGACGCAATACCCCAGCTATGAAAACAAGGCCAAGATATCATTATTGTTTCAACAAGTGATGGAAAACACTTCATCACTGCAACACATGATTTACAAAGATAAGGCCAAACACTATTTTCTTTGATAAGTGATGGAAACATAACATCACTTTCAGAGTGTAAAATGTGACTCAAGATAAGACCAGACATCATTGTTGCTGAACAAGTGATGAAAAAAACATCATCACTTTTACATTTTAAAATGTAGCAAATGATTTACAAAAGTATGACCATTAAACACTAACATATCTAGGAACCATTTTTCACTTAACAAGGTGAATGAGTCGCCTCCTTGTGGCACATTCAATGGTTGAACAACTGCTTCACCTAATTCATGCACCAACGATTTGTCTTTAAGGTGTTGTTCTAGATGAAGCCTCCAACATGTGGCTCTTTGATGGCTACTTCTATCGCGACGACTACAATAGGTCTTCTTCCTCTAGATCTTCTTAACATGTTTCTTTACTTGTTGTTGAGAGGGTCTTTCACGCCTCATCCTTTTGTGTGCTGCCATTCTTTTCCAACACTTAGAAAATGTATGGTTACGTAATCCACAAAAGGTACATGTTTTTCGATGCAGTGTTTTATGCTCATCATTAAAAACATGATTATAATCGAAATGAACATTCAAAAATCAAACCTGGTTATACCTTTCCTTTCCATCTATGATTTCATTGTGGTGATGAGAGCTTGTCTCAGCTCTTTTCCTGCAACAGATACAACCATGGGATGATGGGGATTTTTTCCCATCATTCTCTTTCCTCAATTATTTTGACGATGTCTCAGATACATATGACACATTCGAGCATTCTCCCTCGATGATGTATCTCAAGCCTACAAATTGAGGTCTTTGCACAACCTCCAATGGTGGAGTTATGCCTTGGTTATTAACACCAAGTTTTTCTTCCTCCTCGTGTCTCGTCCTGGTAAGGAGCATCATGTTTGTCCCAGTAATTGGGATCTCCAAATCTCCAACAAAAATCATACTATGTGAAGATGAAATCGAAAGGAAATCAACATCTTTTACCTCCTCTATCATTTTGGAAAGAACTGATGAGGGCATCTCATCATCTATTGTTGGTGGTTCTCTAGCTATCTCAGTGCATTCCCCAGCTTCCTTTCTGACATACCCAAGTCCTATTTGACAGGGTAATTCTTCTACTTTGATGGGGTTGACAATGCCTTGGCCATTAATGCCCAAGCCTTTTCCTTCATACCCCATTCTCTTCAACAGTTTGGAGCCAATTCCTGTGGTATGATTTTCGAAAACAACGAAATCATCATCAAGACACATAAATGAATTTGGAGAATTACTTTTTACCTCACATGGGTCATGCTGTAACTTTTCCAAGGCCTCGTCCCTTGCTGGTAGCTGTCGTAGTGAACTATGTTTTTCCTCTCTCTTCATGTAGATTCATCTTCAATTCAACGTTCTCTGTTTGAAGATTCTGCTTGCTATGCTTCAGTTCTTCCAGGGCCTCTTCCATGGATTGCAAGTAAAGCTACAATCGCTCCTTTTCCTCTATTTCTTTCTATAGAGTTTCATACATTATTTCCACTCTTTTTAAAAATTTTGAGCATGGTCTCGTACATTGATTTTTCATCCTATGTCGCTGCGTGTTCCATTGTTCACATTGTAATTCACATCAATGCAAAGACCGCTCTGATACCACTTGATCTAGGTCTGGGTGTGATGAAGGACCCTTCGAAGGCCTTTTACTTTCGTTATGTTAAATTGCATTTTTAAGAGAACATAAATGAATACGTGTGCATGTTGTAAAGAAGAGAAACATGAAAATCATCAACAACATAAAAACATATGTCGTTGATAATGGAGTTCGTCCAGGAGGGACTACATCTCTGGGCCCCGGTGTCAAGATGGTATAGGCCACTGCATTAAGTGTTGTCAATAGTGATGATGTACATAAGAGGTGATGTCGCTATCATACAAGGAAAATTCCTTCATGCAAGAGTGGCTCCAAGAGATGTTCCACTACAGGAACTATCATTCAAAAAGGACTCCTATCAGTATGACATAAAACTCATGCATGATGAGCTTCCCACCAACATGGCATAAAAGGTATCTCAATGCAAACATACATGATGACAACATGAGTATCCCATAAACATACAACAAAGGGATCTCAAAACACAACATGATGAATCATGACAACAAGTACATCACACATATGACTCCGCATCACATCAAGAAAGAATCATGAAAACAAGTAAGAAATAATATCCCACATCAAGCATCAATAGGGATCTGTGCAACACAAAGCATAGAAAAAGAAGTACATGAACACACTACATATACCTCACATCCAGGGGCCATCTGAAGAAGGATGTCAAGTTGCTGAAGCTGGTTGCACGTTGAATCTCGTGGCAGAGAATCGTATGGAGATGGTTGCTTGCACATGAATACTGACACCTACACTCCACTTAGAAAAGTGGCTGGAAGATGAAATGAGAAAATGAAAAATCTGAACGCACCATCAGATTTGTGGTTTAGAATAGTGAAAAATTGACTGTCAAATTTTTGAATTTAGAGAAATTGAGAATCTGGGGCTCAATGAATCTTTTAGATTCCCCATAGATTCTTCAAATATTCTACTCCATAGGTGGACTAGAAATCTACAAATCCAAAGGTGAGTTTGACCTCATCATTGCGATCTGTGTGGAAAACCATGAAAAGCGACTGTAAACTTGACTATATTCTGACATGGAGAAAAATCACCTCCTCGGGAAAATTTCAAGGATCATGGTTCCGTTACCTATTTCTACAACAGTCATGGTTCCACCTCCATACTTAAAATGGCTGAAAAATGCAGAACTCTGATGGAGAAATGGAAAACGCCATTGCGTTCGTCGCGTCGAGAAGTGTTGAAACCATATAAAATTTTTCAAAATTTGACAAAGTGAAAATTCAGTCCTCCTGCAAAATGCTACCTCGAGCTACGTGCATTTCCTCCTCCCCTTGGGTGCACTAACAAGTTGGATTTAAATAACAATTGGGTGGAGTAATTTTCAATGAAACTGTTATGGTGCATTGGTTGGGGATCTGTTTAATAGGGAGGAGGTAGGGTGGTCAAACCCTACCTCATCCTTTGTTTATACATCGCATATCTTAATTTAAATGTTGGTTGGGTTGGGCCCACCTTGGCTAGCCCACCCACCATACCCACCTCCCTGGCATGTTTCATTAAGTGTGGTTGGCACTTGTTGTTTGGGCATGGTTGGGTCCGTGCCCCAAGGGCTGGCCCACCACCCAACTCCCAACTCCCACCTTTTATGGTGGTCTGTTTATGAGGTTTCGTGGATCCGTGGGTGGGGCATGTTTTTTTTATTATATGCGAATGAGTGTTGGGGTGGCAGGGTTGGTGGACCACCACCCCCCTTTTTTATATATTTTTTGTTATATAAAAGAAAATGGTGCAATTTTGAAAATTTAGTTTTGGACTGAAGGAGTCATTTTAAGAGGCCATGATTTTTCCCGGAATCTAGTTGGAGTTGGCCGGATTCCATCCTGCGGAAAAAGTCCAAATTGTGCCTTTAATAATCCTGCCCAGTCAACAAAAAGTCAACCCAAATTTGATTGCCTCTATCTCCTTCATCCAGACTCGGATTGGAGTGCCGTTCACACCATTGGAATCAGGGTGATGAGCACTCCAATCTGATGTCAATTTTATCATCTTTCCACCACTTGGAATTTTTAGCCTTTTCCATGCTACTGGTGTCTGGAGATCCACCTGGATCGGTAACTTTCATGCAAAATAGAATTATGCTTGAGTATAATAGATGAATTTACAATAGGTCTTGAAATCATATCAGCTACCTTATTGTAGATTCCCTTTTTATACCTAATAACCAAATGAAATTGTTGTAGAAAACCCATCCATCTGAAATGGCGTGACTGCTGCAACTTTGACTATGACTATAAATATTGCAATGGTTGATGGTCGGTATGGGTGATGGTCCCCTTCCACATCAAATAGTGCTTCCATTTCTTAAAAATTTGTACCAATGCATAAAATTCTTTTTCATATGTGGGATAGTTAGTTACAACTCCATTAAAAGTTTCAGAATGAAATGAAATGGGCTTACCATGTTGCAATAGAACTGCTACCATGGAATAATCACTTGTATTTGTTTGAATCTCAAATGGCTGTCTAAGATCCAGAAGTGCTAATACCGGTGGTGAACTTATCTTTTGCTTGAAAGAATCAAATGCTTTCTACTATACATCTCCCCAATGGAAGACTTTCTTGACCCTTGTCAATGCATGTAATGGAGTTGCAATAGAAGAAAAATTAGCAATAAACTTTTTCCAATATTGTGCTGCCCCCAAAAAGCTTCTTACCTCTGCAACTGTATTGGGCTTCGGCCAATTCAGAATGACCTCAACCTTAGAGGGGTGTATCTTCAATTCACCTCCTCCAACAATGTGTCCCAAATACACCAAAGAAGCCTTACCAAATTCACACTTTGACATCTTTAAAAACAACTGTTCTTTTCTCAAGAAATCAAGTACTTTTTTTACATGCATGACATGTTCATCTCTTGAATTGTTGGATATGAGGATATCATCTAAGTAGACAATGACAAAATCATCTAGAAATGGTCTCAATACATCATTCACTACTCTCATGAAAGTAGTTGGAGCATTTGTAAGAATGAAAGGCATATCAAGCCACTCAAACAATCCTTGTTTAGTTTTAAATGCAGTTTTCCAAATGTCTTCTTCAACTATCCTAACTTGACGATAACCACTTCGTAAATCTAACTTAGTGAAATATTTTGCATACCTCAACTGATCAAGCAAATCATCAATTCTTGGGAGTGGATAACGATTCTTTACTATGATTTTATTCAGTGCATGGAAATCCACAGACATGCACCAAGTACCATCCTTCTTTGGCACCAAGACAATGGGTGAACCACATGGTGAAGTAGATGGGCATATGATAGTTTTTCTCAACAATTCTTGAATATACATGCGATACATGCCAATGTTTGGAAGTGGCACATCTTGTTGCAACTGAATTTCATGCTGAATTCCCCTCTTGGGAGGTAACCCCTTTTGTTCTCGAAACATCTCGCCATGCTGGCTTACCACATCAAACAAATGAGATTTCAATTTATCATCACAACCTTCAAAATATTCATAATCAATTTCATTATTTTTCTTGATCATGAGAAGCACAAAATTTTTACTTGCATTTACTAGTCTCTTCACCTTCCCTGCATTAAGCAAAGAAATGTTCAGATTTTTGTGATGGGCTCTCACTGTGTACTCCACCTCATTCTTGAGCAATATGTATTTGTTTCCATGGAAATAAAATACTACTTTTCTATCATACAAATAAGGACTACCCAAAATTATTCCTGAGATGTCAAGTGGAACTACATCTAACTCAACTTCATCAATGAACTTTTCAGTAATGGCGAACTTGAATAAACACTTCCTTGTAACATGTAGGCTTGCATTGTTTACTATCCAACCCAATAGATATGGCTTGTGATGTGGTATAGTTTCAAGGTTTAGTTTTTTAACCAAGTCTTCTGAAATCAACTTTGATTGTGACCCACTGTCAAATAATGCATCAATATTTGTATGATTTGAAATCACTCTAACATGAAAAAACTCTATTCTTGACTCTTCATTTGGAGTGTTTTTTTAAGTATGTGATGAAGTAGTGCTTGCAACAATTTCTTTTCCTTTTGTAACCATGGCTGAAATCTTGGTCTCATCACCAAAATTTGAACCAAGGTCATGTTGTGTGGTAGCGGTCATTTTTTGTTTTCCCTTATTGTTTTGTTTCTTAGGCCTTAATTTGGGATGTAGTTTCCAACAGCAGGCTTCATCATGCCTCTCTTTGGAACAGTGTTTGCATGTGATTTTCTCCCCTTATTTCTTCACACTTGGGTTCTTCTTTCCCTTCCTTTTTCCACCTGTTTCCTTATCCTTACCCTTGAATGGCTTCCTCTTACCATCCTATTCCTGAATGTTTTTTCCTCTAGATTCAAGGTGCATGGCTTGCACACATACCTCATGTAAATTTTTTGGGTTAAACATAAGGATAGTATGTTTCAAATAGGAATGTAACCCCCCAATATATTTCAACAGTGTATATTGGGAATTCAAATTCACTCCTAATAACAAAGCCCCTTTTCTAAACTCCTGTATATAATCATGGATTGTTTGGCCTTTAAGCTACCTAAAATTCTACCAACTCATAATGGATTTTTGCATATAGGCTAAAGGACAAAACTGTCTTTTAATTGCAGAAACAAATTCAACCCAAGTGATGGATATCTTACCATGGATTCTCATTTCCTCTTGAGTCTTTACTTCCCACCAAACTAGTGCAACTCCTTATAGCCTCAGTGAAGCCAACTAGATCTTTATGTCATCTTCTTGAAGGCTCTGAATTCTATAGTATACCTCCAACTATCGAATCCAATTGTCCAAATTTTCTACATTCACTTCTCCATTGTACATGGGAAGTTCGAATTTTATGTCCAATTTCAGTAATGGAGTTTTTCCTTTTGGGGATTTGGAATGAGTATGGGAAGTTTCAGTGGTGGTAGTGGAAGATGATGCTATGTGAGATGGTGAATATGATGAGGATGGTGGAGATGGAGGTGGCTTTCTACCATTCCCTTTGGAATCCTTCTTCTCATATTTCTTTTCCTTTGAGCTTCCTTCTCCATGTGGAGGTTTAGAACTGTCTCCAACCATTCTGGTGTTCCTCTCTTCATAGAGGACTTTAACCATCTCAATCAAAGTATAGAAAGATTTCTTGAATTCTTCCTCTTCTAAAGAGGGACCTTGAGGCTCTCTTTCTCTAGACATAATGGCTATGGATTCAGGCTCAGAAATTTGTAATGATTATACCTATTCAATCTCAATTGAAGGCAAAACTTGAGGAGTTTCAAGTGCAGTTGGAATTGGAACTTTGGGTGTTGGAGATTGTGGCCTTGTGGCTCTCCTTCTTCTAGGAATTACCTTAGGAGTTAAAACCAATAGCTTCCCTTCTCTTCTATGCAACTTTAACCTTATAATCATCACAATTTTGCAACCACTAAAATCCTAATTGCACAAACTCAAGCAATCAAGCAATTAAACCTTGAGCTCTAATACCATCTTGATCTATTTTTGTATGATTAGTTTTTCTATGCTAATAACAAATATAGATTTATAAACATGTGCTTCCTTCCTTCTTTTTGTGCTGAGGTTTCCTTAGTTGTTGGTGCTTACAAACAGGTAAATTTCCTTAATTTAAACAAGATATTCATGAGAAAAATAGCTTCAAAAATGAATAATCAACAAAAAACATGTACAATACAACAAACCATAAAAGAGACATATTAACATAGTGTTTGGATGAAGGATTTCACCCCTCCTGGGCTACATCTCCTTGGTACAGCTTCCATGGCTTGGGCCTCTATATTAGCTCAATACGGAAAAAATGATATTTACAAAGCTCTATGGCTCCTTATACCCACACCAATGTGTTCAAAATGTCCAAATTAGCCACGAATTCTTCTTTATGATCTCGTTTTGGTCAAAAATTGAGTAAGTTATGCTTCATTCAGTTCTTCTTAGGAAACCTTGCTAAATATGGAGACACCAGTTAAGTCCGCCAAGTTTGGTGGCAGTTCTAGATTTGATGGCTCTGCCATAAATGCCACCAACTTAATCAATAAATTAATTAATTTAAAACGTGATTAACAACACTATTAACATGCTTAGTGCTAGCCCCTAGCTCCTGGTTCAGGCACATGGTCGCATTGGGTGGGGGCTGGCCAAAAAGGCTAGCTCCCACCACCCCCGTTGTTGGTAATTAATGCAGCTTCAAGTACAAATTCGTGGTCTTCCTTTTCAAATTTTTGCACATGGTTCAATGGTAAGTAATGGAATTTGGGTGGGGGAGGTTACCGGTCCAAACTCGCCTCCTCCCAACCCATATATTTCTACATATATATATTTATACCATATGAAATTCGAACTTTGAATATATGCGACTTTTGGAATATTCGGATTTAATAAATAATGTTTAATCTCTCTCTCTCTCTCTCTCTATATATATATATATATATATATATATATAAACAAATTCAAATTCCAGCTTGGATCCAACTAAGAAATTTATCTTTCACACAACCACACTAGCGAATCTAGAGGTGAAACTTGTCATATCCCCATTGGGCGCAAAATGAAGAAGAATCCTCTTGCTGACTGGACTGCCGTGTCATCATTCTGTCCCATTCTGCAAACTTTTTAGCTATTTAGGAAAATGAATGTCAGGCATATTCTCCTTCATCCGGACTTCATTTTCGATGAAATGAATTGCATTGCAATTTTCTTGACGAGACAGACACAATTGTACAGTTTTCGAGCCAATATGAGAACTTTGATTTTTGAGCTAAATATTGAGCACATTATCATTATGACTCTGCCCTTTTCACTGATCATCAATTTTGTATGTTACATATTGTTGCCCTCATATCAATCAATTTTCTCTACAAGCAATAATTCTACCTACCTAAACTTTCTTCTTCAAGTTTTAACTCAACCAGTCCTAAAATCATTCACCAAGCGATTAGATCTGAGGATTCAAATCTAACCTTGGTTCTTCTTGTCTCATCCTCCATCCCATAGGATTCATTATTGGATTAATAGGGTATCCCTCTCTCTCTTTTGATCTTAAGTTGAGTTGATAGACATGTGTTATGTGTCCTTTACTTTGATATATGTCACATACAACATTGGGCTTGAAAATTGATGGAAATTACGCATATGATTCGTTATTAATTTGATACATATGTTTAAGCCTAGGAATTTTACCATATACTCTATAGTTTATCGTATCATAGGTTCTACAATCTTGTGCTTTGTGGCCAGATTTTGTGCATGAAAAATAATAACTAAAGAACTTATTTTGATACCAAGAGGTATACGGTGATATTTATCTTCTAAAGTCATTCCTTGGAATAGCCGCATCCATCTATTGATTTCTAACTCCCACTTCATTGCTACTTGTGGATCCTTTGTGAATATTTTCTATCATGGGGGGTTCCATTCTATCTTTTTGTTTCCTTCCCTTTTGTGAATTAGATGTACCCTATTGATTCTTGGCATCATTCTAAGAATCATTAGAGGTGTCCAAATGAAAATGTTTGGGATGATTCATCATTTTCATAGGTTTTTCGAATGACTTGTTGTTGGATGTTATGAATGTTTAAACAAGCTTATTGATATGATACTCATTTAATGTGTTTGGAAGAGCTTTATTCTTGGATGTCTCGAAACATTCCTAAAAAACAAGACCCATTTTGATGAGATTATATCTTTAAACATTGAGAATGTGATTTATATATTTTGAACCTCTGTGATGATTTTTTTTTTAGTTGCTCCAAGTGTTCTTTCAAAAGAAAAACTTCCTCCTCTAATCTTCCACAAACATGTTCCTTCTCATTCATTTGTTCTGACAAAAGCTCCTTTATTCTTTTAGCTTCCTCTAGTTCAACTTTGAGAGCAAGAATAGTCTCTTCATTTAGATATTTGTCTTGGAGTTTTTTCATTAGTTGACCCTCCCTCTTTCTAATGGTTTTTATTTCCTTCAATTCACTTCTAAGTTATCCTTCATAATGTTTTTTTACTCCAGGTTCTTCAATTTCAACAAAGAACAATATTTCACCTCTTTCATCATCAATCACACTTCAATTTTTTTCGTAATCACTTCCTTATTCTTGTCACCTAGGTTCTTATTTTGATTCTTATAATTGGAGCTCAATTCATCATCACTATCATTAATTTTTTCATAAGTAAATTTAGATGCATAATTTTCTACTCTTCCACATTCAAAACACTTGAAAGGAACCTCACCTTTAAACTTTTTGGTTCCTCTTTTCAACTTTCTAATGAACTTGGATTCTTCTTCATTAGAGTTGGAGTTTGATTGATTTTCATGCTTTTCCCATTCATTGGCTTCTTATAATGCTACTTCATTGACTCCTAATTTTTCCTCCTTTATCCTTAGCTCATATACTGAGAGTGTTCCATGAAATACATCCATAGTCAGTTTATCCATGTCTGTCAATTCTTAAAGGGCTGATACTTTAGGATTGAATCTTAATGGAATAGATCTAAATATTTTTAGAACAACAACTCTATCCTTGACCACTTCACTGAGACCTTGTTGACGCAAGTTTTATGCACCCTAGTCAACAAGGAGGAAGTGACCTAGACCAAGGCTCTTCACACAATGAAAGTCATTTGGTGTAGTGACCCCTAACAAGTTTAGAGGCTCTGCTAGCCTTTTACCTCTTCCTCCCACGAAAAGGAAAAGACAAGAGAACCCTACAATTATCCTAAAACTATCATATGTGAATGCAATATGTATAAAAAATCTACGTAAACACTACATACTATTACTACCTATGTATATGTACATTATATACAAAGAATAAAATGGTTAAAAACTTATGTAACTGGCAAGGTATATGAATGCATGTTATATTTTATATAAAGAATGAAGAATAATAAAGATTCTAACTAGAAATTAAATAACTAATTTAAAATGATAACAATTCCCGATGTTAAAGTGAAGATGAAAAAACCACAACAATGCAAGCCTTTAGCTTCTATAAATGAAATCATATCAAACTAGATTTTTTTATATATTGATACATCAAGAAATATCATCATATGAAACTATTGTTAATTTTTTCTTAAGCTAAGGAGAACTGCAATAACCTTTGAAGTTTGAACTATATTTCATTAATTTACTCATAAATCAGACCACTTAATAAACCATGAAAGAAGATAACACATCAGAAATAATTACAGATTAATTTCAAATTCAATTTAAATAAAAATGACATTCTTTACAATCAAAATCTCATAATCAAATCACAAAGACTTTAATTGAAGTAATGCCCAAAATCAATATCTTTCTTAGGATTAAAACCACTAAAGAATGATACAATTGATATGAACCATTAAAATTGAATTAACAATATCCAAAGGAAATGTGAAATTGCCTACTATCTGTCCACGAAATCAAATCACCGAACAAATGTAAGCAGTCTTCTAGAAACTTTTAGAGATAAAAATACAAAAATCTTAAAGAAGACAATATTAAAACAACCATGGAAGCAAAAGTTATAAGCTTATATTAATCGAATAAAATCATAATAACACTTGCTTACAAACAATCTCCATATTCATTACATATGCAACATTCTCTTTCTCCTTACAGGTGCACCCCCTACACTAAAGATCAATCCTCCTTCCTATTCTAACTATTACAGATTTTCCCCTATATTACTACTACTACCCCTGAGTTTATAACTTTTATAAGCTTGGAAGAGTTTTTCTTCATTCTTTGGATTAGATCAGCCTCCATATCTTTAAGATCCCAAATCTTCCATTTGTACCTATCATCCAAACCATAAGACATTTTTAAACTAAAAATTATTTAGGATGTCTATTAAATAAAAATTATTTAGGATGTCTATTAAAACTAAAAATCAAACCAAAATCAAATCTCAAAATTAATATAAATCTAATCTAAAACTTAAAAATAAAATAATAAATTATAGAATTAAAACCAAGAGAACTATACTAAAATGAAAACTAAATTTTATATATAACCAAGATTAAATCTCAAAATTAATATAAATCTAATCTAAAACTTAAAATAAAATAATAGATTATAGAATTAAATCCAAGAGAAATATACTAAAATTATATGAAAAAATAATAAAAATGATATATATCTATATATCTATATATATATATATATATATATATATATATATATATATATATATATATATATATATATATATATATATATATATATATATATATATATATATATATATCTAGATCTCCTAAACCAAACTTCTTCTCCGACTATCTTCAAAAGGATGAACACAATAGATCGCGAAGCTAAGACACCAATGTCCCAAGAACCAAAAGAGATAAAAGAGATGCAAGATAAAAGAAGTTGGAAGACCATAGAGAAAAAAAAGAAAACTACAGCACCAATCTCGCCAAGAAAGACGAGGAGCCAGATAATTAAAAACTAAGAAAATTATAGGTCCGATAGACCAATTTGGTCTCAGTGGACGTTAACCACCACCACCATCAACATTATATATATATATATATATATATATATATATATATATATATATATATATATATATATATATATATATATATATATATATATATATATATATATATATATATATATATATATATATTTCATCGTACGCAAACAAAATTTAAAACAAGTTTAAAATTAAAATTGATTTAATTTAAAACTAAATCAAATTAGATTAAAATTAAAATTAAATGAAAGCTAAATAATAAAAAATATATTTAAATAAAAAGATCCATCTTAAGTATGGATCTAACATGAGCAGAGATTGATCAAATTACTTCACGTGCAAACTTCTTTAGAGTGCAAAATACAATGTGTCATTTTTAATTGTTTAAATTGTATTTGTGAATGCTAAATAGAGTATATATATGACCAAATAAATGTTTTAACCATAAATCCTTAATTTTTTAGAAACTTAAACATATTACTCACAATTTTTTTTTACCTCTAATTTCTTTACAACATATTCATTTCTTTTTTTTAACCGATATTGTTTTTCTATTTAGAACATAATTTTTTTTTAAAGAGGTATGAATGGATGAAAAAACTTACACATCCCCTCATACTGGGCTGTAGAATGAGCCTCTTGGCTCAACAAATTTAAATTTAAGAATTATTTTATTAAATAAACAAAACTATTTTAATTTACTTTTTAAATATAACGGAATTTTGTAATAGAATTTAAAATACTAGGGTCGTGCAAGTCAAAAATGACTTTATAATAACTAAGCAGGTCTCTCAAATGGTGAATTGGATTGTGAAAAATTCATTACATGAGCTAATTAGACCTGTTTTGAGAAAAACCCATGTTTCAGATTCTCTAGATTCATCCTGGTTTGGTCAGAAATTGAGCCGAAAATTTAAGTCTTATTTTAGATTTTGTCCAATTTGTTCTTCTGTTGCGTGTTGTTAAATCTCATCAAAGATCGAATCCTACAACACCAATACGTGAAATTAACTCAATAGGATCCATTAGAAAGAAAAAGTAGAGCATATTGAATAAAACAATAACATTTACACCTTGTTTGGGTATTCACCAACCTAGATCTATCTAACTCTGGATCTATCATGCGTTAAGAGGGATCAAATCCCTTGAGGTGTAAACCTTCTTTTTGGAGTGTATAATTTGAGAAAAGGTTTTCACCTTGAGGGATTTGATCCCTCTTGACGCATGATAGATCCGAATTTAGATGGATCTACGTTAGTTGTAGCTGAGGGCCATAATGTCATATTTTTAGATTATCATTACTATGTATATGTTTGAGATAAACTTCATACTTTCAAAATTTAAATTATGTTTTCTTTGTCTGATATGACCATATATTTTTTCTCTTTAATCTAGTCTTTGTTTCTTTCCTTGAATGGTCTGTACGTCTGTGTTTGGATGATTTGAGTGGTTTGTGTGTTTATATGTTTGGATTTGGATGGTAATGTTTGTGAATGTTACAATTTTTTTGTTATATTTCTATATGTTTATGTAATTGTCTATTAGTAATTAGTTGGTGATGAATAAGGAAGACAATCTTGTCAATAGCTTATGGAAGGATTGATATTGAACATCTATTTCATTTGATTTTGGGTATCATAGTTTTTGACAACTAATTAATTCTTAATAATGTCCCTACAATTATTACTAAATATATCTTGAAGAGTAGTTTTAATTTTCAATTTGCCAAGTTACCTCAATATGTTGAGATGATAGATATTGTTAATAATTTTGATTATGAAAAATGATGAACTAAAATCTTTGAATGAAAAGTGACAATATAATATTGTTGGATGGAAAAAAAACTAAATAATAAGAATGTAGTCAATTACAAATAGTCTTCATTGTAATCAATCTCAAATATTTTCTTCTACTATTCAGATTGTCACTCTTGTTAGTTTTGTCATATTTTCATATCGATTATATGAAAAATTTAGTTGAAATCATAAACCATTTAAATCTTTAACTCGACCTATTGTAGTAAACATCTTACATTTTCTTTATTGCTCTACAATATTAATAGGTTTAATTACTATAAAATAAAAATCAATACACATTGTCAACAATTTTTTTTGTGCTTACACTAAAATAAATCACATTATTAATCCAATCACTTCAAAATTAATGTACCATCATACATCTAGTTACATCAAATGAGAAATCAAAATTTACATTGAAACCAATGAATCTAATGCAAGAAATCAAATATGATTAGAAAAAAGCATCTACATTGGAATCAATGCATCTAATGCAAACAATCAAATAGGACTAGAAATCAACATCTACATGGAAATTAATGCATCTAGTGCAAGCAATAAAATACAATAAAAAATCAACATCTACACTGAAATCAATACATCTAGTGCAAGCAATCAAATATAATTAAAAATCAACATCTACACTGAAATCAATGCATCTAGTGCAAGAAATCAAATAGAATTGGAAAACATATACAGTAAAAACAATGCATCTAGTGAAAGCAATCCAATAGTATTAAAATTCACATTTACACTAAAATCAATGCATCTAGTGCAAACAATCAAATATCATTAGAAATCAACATCTACATTGAAATCAATGCATTTAATGCAAGAAATCAAATAATATTATAAATCCACGGGGGCGTCACTCACAAACCAATATTATATCACATGCGTTCGTATTGGGGAATTAAAAATGGAAAAATCAAAAAATAATATATTGGGGTTATAATGATGGCCTAAGGGGTTTTAATATACTATGCAATAGTATATATAACATAAGGTATTGTTTATACAGTTTTTGGGCCAAGTGGAGGGAAAAAATCGAGCTACACGTGGGAAAAAATCGGGTGCACTTCATCGACGGAGGGAAAGAGTTGCAATACACATCACGAGCAGAGGGAAAGAGTTTCATTTTGGAGCTGCAACCACACTGCAATGCACCTACTTCTATCTTCTTTCTTCTTTATTTCTTCTTGTAAGCTTATTTTTCGGTGGTTTCCTCTTAGCGTTTTAGGTGGTTTCAGCATAGAAGGAAGCAGAGGAGCTGAGGACGAATCTCCAATAGATCGTAAGTACCATAAACGGAAAAACCCATTTCCTTTGTTTATTTTTTTTGCTTTATAGGGATTTATTAGGTGGTTTGTAGTGAGGCAATACTATAGCAACAAATGCTTCCTCTTTCTCTAACTACTAAGAAAACAACAAAAACTTGAGCCAGATAACTAAGAGACATTCAACATGTTACAAAGTCAAGCATATCAGTGTTATGGTTGCGCAACACATCAAGAATGAGCCAAATAAATTATGTGTAGGGTTTTATTACGTGGTTTGCAGTGAGGCATTATGATAACGTTGCAATAAAAAACATTTTTATGAAATTGCTTGGATTTGATTTCTATGGTTTCCAATGGGGTAAATCCTCCACAGCTTTCTAAACACTGATTCTACACATTTGTTTGTAGTCAATTGATTACTAAAATTTCATGGGATGTTACCCATTACCCTAATAATTATAAATTGATATTTGATGCTTGAATGCTTGATTATTCGTGGATTATTCTCGGTATCTTTCTAATTTTTATTATTGATTTTTTTCCTCGGTAGCACCACAAGTAGCAGAGTTTCTTCTGCTTAGGTGATATGTCCTGGGAGTAGGAATTGTTGAGGGTGGGTTGTAAACAGATGTTTGAATTTTTAGAATGTAGAGTAAATGCGGACATCACAAATGCTGAGATCTGAAAATGGAGAAATATTGACTCTTAGTTTTCATTTTCTCCAGTACAACTCCTTGCTACAAGTGTGATTTTTATTGAAAGTACCTCTCGTCACAACAGCTTAGGCGAATAGGGTTTCACCTTTCAATGGTTGTTTTTCCTATGAATATGGATCATTTGTGAAGCATGACTTATTCATGATAAGTGTAATGCGTATGGAATTTAACATAAATACTTAGAAGATTGATATTTGATGCCTGAATGCTTGATTATCCATGGATTATCCTGGGTATCTTTCTATTTTTTATTGTTGATTTTTTTCCTTAGAAACACCACATGTAGCAAAGTTTCTTCTGCTTAGGTGATATTTCCTAGGAGTAGGAATTATGTCACAATTGTCAAGAACTTTCGCGAGGCCTTGTATAGATAAAATCCAGCTAGCATTAGAGTGCACTAGAGCCTTTTAGAGTTGAATAATGGTTTGCCTCTCTTGTGTGATAGATTGTGTCACATTATGACTTTCTGGATTCACATGTCCAGTTGACCCCTATAGTCTGATTGTAGTGGTGCCACCTCAAGCTTTCTGGATTTGAGTATTGGTCTGAACCCTATAGTGTGATTATAGTTGTGTCACATTAAAGCTTTATGGATCTGAATATTGGTTTAACCCCCTATAGTCAGATTGTAATTGTGTCAATTGTGGGTGTTTCTTTTATGTTACATTAAAATATTGGTTTGAAACTTTGAATCCTATAGTCAGATTGCAATTGTGTAAATTGTAGGCATTTCTTTTTTGTTTGGTTCCTAGCTGGTTTTGTTTGCTGATTTGTTTAGTCTGGATTTTTCTACTTAAAAGCATAACTGTAATTTTATGAATTTTATGAATTGTTGATGCCCTATATCACCTGATCTCTCTTAACATTCTCATTCTCCTTAGATACTAGTAGAGCTACTTTGGTGTCCCCTCTACTCCCAATCTCTATCCAGTAGAAACTCTTTAGTCCAACCCATTCCCCAGAAGAGATTATCAGACACATTATTGATGATTTCATAATGATTGATTATTCAGGCTCCTCATCTGGTCCATATAATGGTGAGAGATTGTTCAACTGACTTTAACTTTTTGTGTTTTGATTTCACTTACTATTTTTTTCTTTCTTTGCAGGGGCTTTCATTATTGCATGAGTGAAGTCATTTAGAGTTTAGTCTCTGACTTGTCTTTGGTCACTAGTGGACCATAAGTCTTTTTTCTGTCATCTTTTGTGTTTGGTGGTCTGATTTAAATTTCTCACTTTTCCCAGAATAACTATATGTCGATGAATGCAATTTTGAAAAGTTGGCTAATCTTGTTTTAAATATAGGCTTTACTCTCCGTCTGCAGAATGATTATGCAATCTCACTCTCTAGAGGGATGTACTTTTATTGGCAACAAAGCCGCATATTTCATCTGGACTATTTTCATTCAATTATTTTTGAGTAGGTGCAGGTGGGAATTTGTGAATTTTGGATTTTGGACTAGGAACTTATATACAATGCAGGGCAAAGCACAAAAATGTCATACCATCTCTGGAAATTTTTTCTGCAAGCTGATTTTGGATTGATTTTTAGATGCACACCTTATATAAGTTTTATGAAATATTATAGAGTTAAATTTTAGTTGCAAAATTTTGAGAAAATATATATCTAGTTGTAGACTCATTTGACTAAAATTCAGATGTAAACTTCCTGAGGACATATCATGAGGCACATGGAAATCATCTCCTTTCTAAATGGCTTAGGGATCCAATGCATTATTTGTTTGAAGGATTTTCTAATATGTATGAAAATTTAGAACAAATTTGCAAACCTAGTACAATATGACATCCTTTTTTAAATAAGAGAGATGGAATTGTCTTTGTAGGCCCAAAGTTATACAGCTAATTAATGTACTGGAGAGTTGTAGTATTTTGATGTCGTTAACAATTAGACTGGAAGACTCAAGCTTATGAGTAAATTGCCTATTGGTGTCATTCAGTTGCAATAGGTGAATTTATACAAATATAAAATTAGATATGTTATGTTTTGAAGCTTGATAGGATTGCCCCATGGTCCCAACATTATGTAGCCTTGTTAAGTATTGACAAGTTGTACTTTTTTAATATGTTAAGTTAAAGTTGAGTGCTAATAAACGGTAATATTCATAATGCTACAAAGTTAAAGGGACATATGTACTCAATTGAAATTCAAAATACATATTCCAATCTAGTAAAATATCACATCATTTTATAAATATGAGGCATTTGAACATTATTTAAAATGCTTTGTTGTATGGGTACACACTTTTGTTAACATGCAAGGATCTATGAACTTCAATGTTGGAGGCCATTGAACTTGATTAAAGCACATATTCTACAACCCTATGTATATTGGGGTTTGAACCTAGGTTGTTTGATGGCAATGCTTTGCCTCAACCATTAGACCACAAGGCGACGAACAACAGGATTTCAAATGTTACAACATACTTTAGTGTTTGTTCCCCCAGTTTCATGCAAATGGAAGAATTTTTTTGGTCAACTCGTATATTATATTTTGATGTTTGTTTCATAGATGTTTCTGATGACCTTACAACTATTGTTTCTTTTGGTTAAGTGGCTATCTTATGTTTATATGTTTGCTTCGTGGATGTTTGAGATAATCTTACAACTGTTGGTGAATCATTGTTGAGAATAGTTTAATCCCCACATTTGCCTAGGAATAACTCTTATTTATCATTAATGTGATTATTTGTTGTATTATTAGGTTATGGTTTAAGAAAACCTAGTCAACTTTGATATGTAGGCTCAATAACCCTCTTAGGGAGTGCACCCTACTTATGTCGACTCATAACCCCTCTTGGGAGGGCACCCAACTTGAGTTGTGTATAAATTATTAAATACACTACTCAAACCTCATTTGTAAATTATCTTTTGATCATTGTGCCAATCCTCTCTAATATAAGTGTCTTAAGCCTACAAACACTACATCTTCAACATTCTTTTGTGGTTGGAATATCTTTCTTTTTATGTGCAATTGTGCATCTCATGTGTAGTGCACTCATGCTTGGGCATTTTCTCTATGTTGTGCACTATTTTAATGTTGTTTTTTCTCTACTTTTGTTTGTTGTAGGGTTTTGTGTCAGTGTTTTGGTTCCATGCAATCCCCTCTTCTTGTTTGTGACCTCAACAAGGTAGCAAAGTGGGTGTGAACATTTTCTACCTTGTTCACTGTTATTTTTCTTCTGTGGGTCATAATGTTGTGATCATATTTTGGTGTCCATAAGAGAACCAAATCAAGGGAATATTAGGGTTGTTTATTCCATGATTTTTTTTTGTTTGGAAAAGACCTTTTTCTATGGTTTTTAGAGCATGTTTTATGCCCTTGTTCACTATTATCTTTTCTTCTGTGGGTCATAATGTTGTGAACATATTTTTGTGTCCATAAGAGAACCAAATCAAGGGAATATTAGGGCTATTTATTCCATGATTTTTTGTTATCTGGAAAATACCTTTTTCTATGGCTGTTAGAGCTTGTTTTCTACACTAACTACATAGATTTGTCCATAGTTTTTTTTTTTCCTTCACTTTGGTTGTGTTTTGTTGCTTTAAAGTTTAGAGGATGCTTCAACATAATTTTTAAACTGCAAAAACTTTACAGATATACGATTACCAACTTGAAGTTGAGTGGAAACAATAGAAGATCTTGGTTTGAAATATTTTGCAAAAATATTCATAGATTCATGACCCCAAAAACAATCGAGATGGTTTTCAACATTGAAATTGAGTACACTTCAAAATTAAAACTAATGTTTACAGGATTCATTTGACATATTTTGTGAGAATAATTTTTGTGTGTGGTTGTTGTTGGTGCATTTGTTAAAGTGGACAGGTGCAGGGGGTTATTAATACTCATTAAAAATCACTAAGACTTGTGGATGATTAATTTTGACCATTTTGTTCACTAACAACACACAATGTTCCACCAAGTTTTTGGACAGTGGGGATGCAAAAATAGGGAACCACGTCCAGGGTATGTGTCGAGACTTGCCCCAACCCCAAATTTTAGAAAATTTCATGGAAATGTTGGGGACCCCATCCAAAATCCTTTAAAAAAGTGATACTTTAAAAATATGAAAATAATGACTAGTCACAAACATGAACATAGATTAGTACTTACATGACAGACTGGCAGAGAAACATCAACACTAGTTTATAGTAGTTTGTGTGTCCTTAGAAATTCCACGTGTTGTTGAGGACTACATGGTTTAGGGTATTCTTTCAGTCAAAATGGATTGTTGGATGAGATGTAGTGCAGCAGGGTGTGGCTTTGATAGAAATTGACATCCCTTTTCTTGATATTTCACTCTCGAATTAACTACTCGCATTCGAAAACAAGATTTGTGTAGCCTAAAAAAGGTATTTTCTAAGGATTTACTTGTGCCATGTGGTTCAACCCTTTTCCATCATGGCCAGTGAGAGATCTACAACAAATTTTATGGCTAGACTTCAACCCAAGAGATTGGTTGTGCATTGATCAATTCTCCCATGGCGTAGCGTAACTACTAGATGCCCCAAATATTTTTCGTTGGAAGATTTCCCTCTGTTTCTAGAGAACATAGGTCTCATGTTGGTATTTAGGAAGTAATTATAAGTAAATTCACTTTTCGTATCCAGTGTGAGGTCAACTTAGTGTAGAAATGGTGAGGAAATGTGTGTGAGATAAGGATGATGGTGCAAAGCAATATTGAAATCTACGTGACAGCTCAAAAGAGAGGAATATAATCAATATGACATTTTAGGTTCAAGATTATCTATAGCATAACAAAGCCATGTATAATGAAAGGAATCTAGGAAAGGATAGCCCTTACCCATCATGGTTCACACAACCTTCTTTGTACCTCCATGTGCATCCACAGGGTCCCTATGATCTGCAAAGTGTTGAGATAAAAGAAAGTAATGTTAGCTAGATGTTCCTTCTCTTATTGGATCATTATTCCTAAAAAGAAAACATCATTTGGAGAGGATAAAATGGCCTAGGGACCATAAAGTAGAGGCATGGTCTCTAACAGAAATAAACCAAAGCACACAATCTCGACTCTCCTCAGTCCCAACGGAAATGAAAACCCTTTTTTACAAATTCACCATTGAAACTTTGTCAAATTCTGATGTTGTTTTTTAAACTGATACACTCTATAATCTGTGCGTTTCAAGTCATCCTCCTTGTCTAGGCAGTGGCATTATCCATTTATCAACCTACTTCTATCGAATATAGAAATACATATCTCAAAATATAATTGATGAAAGTACATTGGTGGATTTGACATGACACAATACAAACATTCTTGTTGGAAGGAAGGCTACATTTGCCAAAGAAACAAAATAGTTTTAAAGAGGAATCTATTAAGCCATTTGGTAGAAACCTTTTGGAAAAATTCCACCATCGCTTGTAGTCAATATTGAGTCGGGTTTCATCTACTTTTAAGACAGGTTTGGAAACACAATTCAAAGCACACACTGGGTGCCCATAAGCTAGAAGATCTTTTAGTTTAACCTTCAGCTACAAGAACCTTTCAGATTTAGCTCTAGTCCTTGTAAGGCAATTTTTTTCTCAGCCTATAGATTTTAAATATTCTCAGGAAAAACTATTAATTTATTCAGATTGGAGACTTATACTTCTTTCAGATCTTTCTCAAAGTTAGTTGTGGAGCACAAGAATCATGTGTCATAGTAAATTCTCCAGAAAATCAGCATTTTCTCTTCTCTGTTTTAAAATCAGAAATTAGTAAGTTTGAAATCCATATTAGTTAAAATATGCATTTCCTCCACCAATTCCAGTCCTCTCTGGAACTGTATTCTCTCTGATAGTCTCATGTAAAAGGAGAATAATCTCAGATTATATCAGATTGCCATGTACTTTTTATTATTATTAAAAAACTGAATAACAAAACATTTTTTGTATTTTGTTTTGTTTAAATATCCATCCATTGTGAATATTTTTGTTAACCATGCAAGATTCTCTTGTACCATGATCATTGACATCGAAAATAGTGTGCATATAAGTGTCAGAATTTGCTGGTGTAGACTTAAAGGAGAACGTTGGTGCCTAATAACAATTGAGTGAGTGCATAATAAGTATGAAGAGAAGTTTTGAATCATGAGCTTCAAAAACTGAAGATTGATAACTTCCTCAAATCTGCTACTAAACCATTTGATAGTGACTCTACAACCATATATTAATAATAAGCATAGTGGAATGTACGCGATGCAATAAATGGTTTTGTTTAGTGCCGACAAGTGGTAATATTGTCAGTTCTCTAAATGAACACATGGAATCAAAGAAGCACACTGCTACTACTACAAATGAGAGTTCACATGAGGAGATTGGGCCGAGGAGTGGCACGGTTGGGAGACCCAAAAAGCCTACTAAGGATAAGTCCCAACAAAGTTTGACTAGGTTCTTGGTCCCATTATCACCATCAGCATTACATAGGGGTTCTACAAGTGCAGATCCTTCTACTTTAGGTGTGTTAATTAATAGCTTAGACTAAACTTGAAGATGAATTTTTATATTATTTTATTTATCTTACTTCAAATTTATTTGTTTGTTGTCATCTTATTACAACTCAATTATCTCCCTTGTTACTACAATGTTGGGGGTATTGGTATCCTTATATTGATAGAAATGGGGAGAGATTGGAAACAAAGGTCCTAATGGATGATCAAAAGGGGTGGAAAATTATGGGCCAGAGAGAAGCATACCAAGATCATGTTATGTTATGAGGATATTAAATGTCGTATTGATGGTACATATAGGCATATTCATTGCCAGAGGGCTTCTGAAATAGGGATCTCATTTGATTCATTAACATGCACATTTTGTAAGTTGGTTCCAGAATGTGATGACTTCAAGATGCGATTATATTGTGAATCAATGTGCACCAATAAAAGAAGTGAACGAGATACAGGAAAAGGTAGAAGACTCGAATCTTTGACTCACAATGAATTGAAGAATGCTGCAAGGGTTACAAATTCTAACCATACATCAACAATGTGATCTCTTTGGTGGGAGAGGACAAAGGTTGCTACACTCTCTATTCAAATGAGATCCCTAAAGGAAAAGTTGTTTGAATCGATAGAAAGGAAGGATTTCTTTAGGTTTTGCAAGGATGTGTATGAGACACATAAGCAAGGTAAAGTACAAGGTAAAGATGCATTTTAGAAATTTGTCAATGATACTTTTCATAACTTGATGCATTCAAAAGTAGGGAGAAGGTATAATACATCCACAAAATCCCTTTATGAGATGATCAAGTTATGGGGAGCTCCTATATTAAATAGCTTTATTAGCTTGAATTTGGATGGTCCTTCAATATCTACGACTTTAAGGCAAGTTAGAAAGTAATTATCATATATCCTAGGGGAGCATGAGTGTATTTTTGAGGCAGATGAAAAAGTTTTTGCTTCTTATAAATCCAAGCATGGTATAGATGGCCCAATTCTTGTATTGCTCACTGAAGATGAAATAGTTGTGAAAAAATATGTTAGGTGGGTAGCAAAAAGGAATACACTGGTGGGGTTTTGTGGTACGAAAGAAGAACATCAATGCCAATCACATTTCTTGGTGAGAGTTGGTGATGGAGCTGTAGGCTATGAGATTATAACAGATTCTTTTAAGAACAATGTTATTGGCCATTATGCACATGTTATTATTGCAAACACTTTACATGAAAAACTTCCTCGTTTGGTTGTGGTTGTTCATCCAACATGTAATAGGTTCAATGAAAATTTTGTTTATCAACAATGGGAAAAGGTAGAATTTATGTGGAAGAAACACATGGAAAATAATTTGGGACCTATTGTTGGTTAATCCTCAGACGGGGATAACAGAAGAAGACAACTTATGTTAAAGGATTATTCTTCAACAACAGGTCTTCGATATCAAATTCCTTGGGAAGGGTGGAGGCTAATTGGGTTGTACAATGGTTGCAATGTAACAGGATTGCATGACCAAGATTACATCCACAACAACAAAAATATAGTGAATCCTTTATTTAGCAGTCAACGAGAATTGGTTTTAAGAAATGATTACATAAGAATTGGTCATGTCAGAATGGTTTATCACACTTTTAAAGTGGATGATCACAAGCTTAAGGGTGAAGATATAGAGAGGATGGATCGACAAAATTGGGGATCCGCACAACACATTGCTTCAAGGCATGTTCAAAGGTGTTTGAAATAGTTGAGAAGTATGCCAGGTGGAAAGTTAGAGAGGACACTAGCTACAAAGACTTATCTAATGATTGTTGTTGACTACATTGACATCTTTATGTCTCATAGTTTGAGCCTTTGGGAAAGGGTGCGAAATGCTTCACAAGTTCATCATTTCTTCACATTATGGTTATGTTGGGTACAAAAATAATCTCATCCTAATGTAAACATAAATTTCATTAGCAGAGAAGCATATCAAGATGTGAAAATTTCTTGCCATTTTGTAGTTTTGTTGATGAGATTGTTTCGATATCATTAGTCTAACTTTCCAAGTCTTTTGTACTTGACTGGGTCAGATGTATGTGAGAAATTATTTAGTAAAGTTGGTGGGATGGTTGGAGTGGAGAGGGCCTATGGTTTCACTTACTTGCTTCATGCTATTGGAACCCTTAATAGAGTTGTTGAAGAAGAATGAAATCCCCAAGGGATTCATTTTAATATATCTCATAAGAAGAAAGAAAGAATTTGGAATAGATTGCACCAAGAAACAATACAAAACATTGATATGTTGTTGCAATATGATTCAATATCCACAGGCGCTAAAATTGTAGAATCCCTTAAGATTGGATTGAAGGATGCACAAGACATTTTATCAACTCTTGGAATGCAACCAGAAAATTACCCTCAATCTTCTTGGTGGGTTAAACCATGGACAAAGGATCAAAATTATCCAACATTCCAAATTGTGGATGAAGTATTTGATGCTTCTCCACCGAGTTTTTCCAACTCTATATTCCAATCTTCATCATCATTGGTACACAATGAAAGTGAATTGCAAATAATGGAAAGTGAGTGGAGACACGAGTTGGATGAACTTTTAGATTCCATTGATGAAAATGGAAGCAAAACGATAAAGCCTATGGTGGATCTTGATGGTAAGGATATGTTTAAAGCATGCTTGGTTAGTCAATTGAATGGAAATATGACATTATCCAAAGATAGGTTGAAAAAAGTGAGAAATGGGGTCTACTTTAGGCGAGATGGGAAGGATCCACAAAAGGGTGTTTCAATTGGCTTTGGAATTGGATAAGATTGTGGGGTGTTATTTGAAGGAAACTCAATTCCCCCCACTGAACATACTGCAATAAGAGGTATTCCTCGAAGTACAAAACAAGGTGTTTCTTGTGGAACATGGTACATTGGAAGGTTCAAATAATAAGGAAGGACAGTAATAGGGCGTTTGATGAACATAATGACATTTACCTTTTGGATAGATTAGAAGGCATCGAGCTTCAATTATGTTGGTATAGTAGAATAAAGGGGCAACACATGTATAAGTATAGTTTGACAGATCATGCTTTTGTACAACTTCAATCTGTTATAGCAATCACAAACTTATCATACAATGCTAGGGATGATACATACAAATTAGAAGAATGTGATTACAAAGTTTTTTTAGATTTTGTGAAAAATTTGAACAAGGTATATTTTCAAAACATTCTACTTTCTCTTTCCTTATGTATTACCATATGTTGGATCATTTATAAATAATTATTGGTTGTATTTTTGTTGATTTGTTCATATGAATTTGATGTTAATTTTGTACTTTTTGGTTTTAGGTCTAGTAAATAGTTCAAATGGTGAATGTTCGGGATAACTCAACCTTTTTTTGCTACTTGATTTTTGGTGTAAGTTTCTTTCACTAGCCATTCATCCTTTTCTATTTGTGTTTCATTCAAATGTTAATTTGGTCCCTCTGAAGTTGGTCCATTTAATCATGAAAAACAAGAAGAGGTGGTTCCTTTTTCATGAATATGTTTTGTGGATAAGTATGTGGTTCTTTTCACTAATGTTAACATTTTCTTGAATTTTTAGATTAATGGTTCGCTTGCTAGAAAGGATATCAAGGATCTGATGGCACGAGCTTCAGTCATGATGGTTTCTGCTCACTCAAGTCAACAAATTTACACCAGATCAATGTCTAGCACATGAAGTGCATTTTATTTTGAATTTTTATGTGGTAGTTGGCTTTCCTATTTTTTAAATTGGACATATCAATTAGGGTCTGTAGTTCAAATGTGCTATCAGAGGCTCTTTGGAAGTATTTATGTTTTGGTCATACGCATGTGGTCTACAATAGTTAAATTGCACTTAGTTATTATTTTCAATTGAGTCCTCAATCATATTTTGGGCATTTCCTTTCAGTGCTTTCACTAAAAGAAATTAACATTAATTACTATATGTAAAGTCTTTTGGACATGTGATGGTGGTTTTTTTTAAACTATTTGCAACTTTATTGAGATATGTGCTTCTAGTATATTGTTTGGGTGATGGCACTTTGCTTTCTTATTTTTGCCTATATTGATATATATGTGTTTGATGGGCCTTGCAAGGTGCGCGTATGATTCAAGGGCTATTTTAAGGTGAATGGCATCTGATTTTTTGCAACTTTTGGATTGACAAGAATTTGATAGGGTGAATGGTATGAAATTTTAATTAATTTTATTTTTCCAAAGAAAGAATGCATACGTTTCTATTTCATGGTTTAGAAAAGGAAAATACATAGAAAGTGATTATAGTATGACATATCACCTCCAAAAGTAAAAATAAGGCCACTTGGTGGCCACTTTTCACAAACTTTCATACAGAATATACCTATGATCTCTCCCGGGAACACAACTAGAAGAAAAAAATATGTGTTGTTGAGCGAGGCAGGTTGTCAATTGGAGTTGCATCTAGGATTGATCAAGGGCTTATTCAAATAAATGATAGAAGCATGTACGGAAATGATGGCTATAATCAAATCATGCCTTGCTTCTGAAACAGTTACAAGAAGTTTATTTTTGGCCATCTTAAGAGCAGATATCTCTTCACTATTGGTATTGGTGTATTTTCTTAAATATCAATTTGATTTTATGTTTAAGGTTAGGATCGCACTCAATTATGGCTTCCTTATTAGTTTTGGAGGGGTTTGATTGTTCAATAGTTATTGAATGTTTTGTGTTTGTCTTTTTAGAAAACCAAAATTGGAATAAAAATAGGGCGGCGAAGCCCAATAGGCCCATGGCTAGCAAAGGTATTTTACAGTACTCTGTTGTCCAAACCCCATACCAAAACCTAATATCAACAAATATGTAGTACATCTTTATTAGTGTTTATATGAATATCAATGGCTCTATATGACTAGTGTAAAACAAAGATCGATTTGATAGAGGTTATATGCATGCTCTGTGATGTAGTGGTGATGCGGGCCGAAACGAGGCCTAGAAGGGTTTTATCAAACATTGGGAACCTAGGGTGCCATGCTTCAAAACCAAACGGGGGTGATGAGATCAAGCTAGACTAAGTAGGATTTTTCATTCCTAGAACATATGTATATTTTTTTTTAATTTGCAAAACCCTTATGTAGTACTCATGTTTTATCAGCACATAGTGGAAACTTCAGTTTTATAAAGAAGTTTTGATTGTGAGCTTAGCCTCTCTGGTCAAGCATTTTTCTCTAGCCATATGCTTATTCAGGAATTTTAAACCCTCTTCTGGTGGGGGTTAATGAAGAAAAATGTTGTATGTGATGCTTTGGGTGTGTAATTATATGTCCACAGGAAATCTAGGAAGTAGAATCAACTTGCTGATAAGCAAATGCCAAGGTAGATTCAGCTTCCCAATATGATGCTCTTGTCTTTTGCAGATATTTTGGGGTTTTTACCAATTAGAGTTAACAATTAGAATTGGGTTTGTAGGATGTTTGGTATCGATGTCAAGAATACGAGTGCTACAACAAAGTCATTGTCCATGGCATGTACATCATCCATGGTTGTATAAATTGTGTGTGATTAAACAACTGTCTAATTTATTTATCATATATCAATCCCCAGATGTTAGTATGTAGCATGAGGTGAATGATATGAGTTCACTACTACTGGGATTTGTATGTTGGCCTTTGTTTCAAATCGGTAACTACATGTGGATATATTGAGGTCAATAACATGGCTCTTTGCTTACTTGTTTAGTTGGGATGGTTTACATGTATTTATTTTACTTTCGTTGGTTTTGTTTTGCTTCCATTCAGCCACTGGGGCCACAAAGGAACAAAGATGAAAAGGGAAGCATTAGATCAACTTTGGTTTTAAAATCTAAGCGTGTAGTAGGTTCAGGAAAAGCACCTGGGATTTCCAATGTTGGACCTTACATACATGTGAATCAGTTTCAGGCAAATTTCCCAGGGTTTCGAATGTTGAGGTCTCAAGTAATGATACTTCAAGTTCAAGGATACAACGTTGGCCTTCTACTATTGTCTCTCCGGTAAAAACATTTCAGCTTCAGGGAGGTCTTCTACTACTAGCCTCTCAGGTAAACATGCTTCAGCTTTAAGGAGGCCTTCTACTACTAGCCTCTCTAGCAAATGTACTTCAGCTTCAAGGAGACCACCAAGGCCTTCAAATGTTGACATCTCAGGAAAAGATGCTTCAAATGCATCCAAGTCTAGGTTCTGCCCACTTGTAGCTAAAGGTGTCTCAAGAAGAATGCCAATGATTGATGCATCAAAAAGGAAGACAAGGCTTCCACGAGCTTTTACATCAACACTGACTGCTAGAAGTGAGGTTAGGAGAATTTGGTCCATTGCTCTTATTTTAGCATGTGTATATGGTGCTTTTTATTCACAGAGTTTTACTCTATTCTTTTGCAAAAGCAAGTGAAGGGTTTATCTAATCCATAGCTCCAATTTCCATCTAATGGTTTCTATTAAACAACTTGCATCTAGAGCCATTGAGTGGGATGTCATGGAAGAGGAAGGGGACTTGCTCAACGTTGATGAAGCAGATAATGAAAGTCAACTTGTTGTAGTTGAATATGTTCAAGAAATTTATCATTTCTATTGCTATACCGAGGTATGTCCCTTTTGTCATGGGAGCCTTGTAAAATGTTTTTTTTTTTTTTTCTATTCAAAATAACAACATCTTGTCTTGGAATAATACACTTCATTTAAACAATTTAATTAGATCTCATAAGATGACTATGTCCAAATTAACAACATCTCCATCTTATCAAACCTTTTAATCTTAGAGCCCTTCATCTTGACCCCTCAAGAAAAATCTCCCTCTTAATTTGATAAATGAGAGAGCTATCATTTGTAGTACAAATGTGATAAATAGTTGAATCATAGCTCCCTCATACTCAAATTGTATTCATAGGTCTGTCTTCAACCTGCCATTAATCAAAAGATTTTATAGTAGAGCCTTGCTATGTTTGATTTCTTGAGCTTTTCGTATGGGCTTCAAGGAAGCTCCAGACCAAAGAGTAACTTTCTGAAGAATTGACAAGGTTCTTCTTCAATCAAGATAAGGCATCTTTCTTGAGATGATTTCAACAAAGGCCATTCTTTTCCTAGCTGATCTTCAAGAATAAAATCCTCAAAATATGCATTTGATTGGTTTACAACTTAATTGTGAACAATCTTGTAACACAGGCATGAACATATAGGGCCTATAACATATCACCACTGCTACTAGACTTGTAGAGATATGATACAAAATGGTGGGCTAAAAATAGAGCATAAATGCTGGTGGGCTACATGTACAGGGATGTCATTCATAGACAGTGCCACTGATATTGTATGTTTATTGCACAGGATATTATCCTTGATAGCTACAGATCTTCATACTTCTAGGATGATCCCATCATTACTCAATATACCAATATGGTCCATACAAGCCTTGTTTTGTTAACAAGGATTCTTAGTTTGATTCCAGAGATAATAGTAATACATGTCCAATAGTAACTAATCTCAACATTTCCTTATACATATTCATCAACGAAAACAAGTTGTGTCCTTGATTTGAATGTTTTGGCTTCTGACAGGTTCACCGCAACATTTAGCCGATGATGTGTATTAGTGATACAACTTAACAACAAGAGTGAAACCCTTTTCTACTAATTAATGATTCCATGACAACTTCTACACGCAGTCAATTTTCAACTCGAATCTTAGACATATATTCATAAAACTATCCTAATTCAGTTGTCACTTATATGATTTCAAAATGACTTTCCATCAAGATGATACCTTTGCTGTTGGAGATGTTCCATTCTTAGCTTTGAATGATTTCAATAATTCAAGAGAGAGAAGGTCAAGTAGAATTGACAACCAAGAGACACATTTCACAATATGATAAAGCATTTGACTTTGAAGAAAATGATACTATAATTTGATATCAAGGTCAGAGATAGGATAAGGTTGTAAATTCATCGAATATGAGATGTAATAGAATTCCTTACATTTCTGTTTGGTTTGAATTCAATCTTCAATCTGAACCTCTTAGCACAAAATACGGTTGCCTTAATTACCAGCAAGAAATCTTAATAGGTCACGCTTTTAAGCATAACCCATAATTCTTGCGGGGAAGTTAATTGTTGATTTCAATGAGCCGAGATACCTTCAAGAAGAGCATCAATCAAACATTGCTAGGATTACATCATCATTAGAGATAAAGATTCTTAAATCAAGTTTAGAGCAAGGTCACTCAGAACTTTAGAGTTGGTATTAAGAAGAAAGGATGTATTTCCTTGAGATATCAAGTGATCAATACATCTCCCATAATGACTTCATAGACCTGACGGATTATGTCAATAACAGATATATACATATATCCCCAAAACAAACTATTGCAAAAGTTAGAGAAATACAATCATTGATTATCTAATATTGCTCCTTGATTTGAAAATTTTCCCAGAAAGTATGCCACATAGGATAATCAAGGTTGATCCTTATATTCAGAATTTTCGAAAAACTCTCAACAAAGATCAAATACTCATGCTCAAACTTGGTTGTCTTCAATATACCCTTTAACAACTTTGCTTTAAATGATCAGTGATATGCAATGAACCAAAAAGGGATGAGATGGATGTGAAACCATAGTTGTCATTTGAAACGTTCCAGGGATCTGAGAATCTCAAAGAGAAATTATTATTTCAATAATGATACAGTCCTCTAAAATAAGGGTTGCAATACTTCAATCAAGCATCTACAGATGTTTGGACTTATCTCTAAGGATCATAGAAGATTTCAATCTTTAATTATATCCTACTATATGTTGGAGATTTTTATACTGCAATATGAATACTAGTTAGGGCACGAACACAGTTAGCTTCAAGTGTTGATGGCAATCCTGGTCACTAGTTAGGGCTTTCATCTTTAGTCCTCATTCTTCTCTCCCTCAACTATTGCGATTATCCATAGAAGACACCCAATCATTGATTTAGAGCTTGGTTTCTCCTCCTCAATGAATCTTGAAACAATCCCAAACTACATGGAAGAATTCTAACCTTTCTGCACTCAAGCTTGGGCATATGCATCCTAGAGAGGACTTATACATGCCTTCATAACCACCGAATAGTCTTAGCAACAAACTAATGTAGCAGCTCTATTCCTGCAACATGTAACAAAGATAAACCTCACCAAATAGCACAGAAAAACATCCAACATGTAATCCTATGAAAACGGCAATATTCAATAGGAAATCTGTACCCAAAATTAAGTGATATGCTTCCCAGACAGACCTCCTATCCTCCATGCATGGAGCCACATACTTGCGGCTCTTTCTCCCAAGAAAACTATAGAATGAAATTGTTAATAGTTTATTCCACCATATAAATTGATTTTTTTCTTAGTGGCATATATTATTCTACCTATCTCCTTTCCTTACATGTCTGTCATATCCATCCATGACGAGTATTCCTGCTATCCCTGCACATTTCTCTTGTACAATGATTGGTGGCATTGTCAAGAGTGTTCACATAAATGAGATAAGTTGGAAATGCAGGTGCAAACATAGAGGAGAATGTGGGTGCCTAATAAATAGGGGTTGGGTGCTTAATAAGCATGAAGTGAGGTTTTGAGCCCCATGTTTCACCAAAGCAATTTCAGACTTTAGGAGTGCTAGAGAAAATCGTGAATAGATAAGTTGTCAGTGTGGGCCTCTCAAGTTACAATGAGAACATAGGTGCTTGAACATGGTGTTAAGCTTTCAGCCCTAAGCTTTGCCAACTCAAATACTTAAATTTTCTTTTGTGTCATTCCCAAAGGAAGCTATTGCCTTCCTGTCACAATGAAAATCGAAATTTTGAGTGGAAAATTTAAAAGATTAAGCCCTAACTAGCTGTCAAATAAATCCATGTCCTAAAGATTATTTATTGCTCAGTTGTTTAATACTTTTAATAATGTAGATGCAGTGTGCACAGTACAGGTTTTGGATTCATATATGAGCTGATCTTATGAATTTCTAAATTGATTGTAGAGATTAAATGGTATATCTTGTATTGTGTTGAAATTCTGGAAATTATTTTTCCAACTTATTCCAAAGAAGGGTGGGACACCCAAAAAATATGAATTTGTTTTTATCACCCCAACAGGTGAATAATTCAAGACAGAAAAGGAAATAGAGCGGTACTTGAAGGCAAATACAGGAGGGCCTTCTATCTCTGAATTTGATTGGAGCATAGGTAAAGTTTGTTATTTTATTGGTTTTTCCTGATCTGAACTATGTTTGGAGCACAGGTGAAGTTTTTTATTTTATTTGTTTTTCCTGATCTAAACTTGTGTTCTTACATGTGTTTGTTTGTTTTTTTTTTTTTTTTTTTTTTTTCCATTTGAAATCCATACCCTTTTTGTGAGGATATTGGCATGTATCTTTTAGAAAATATAATTTGGAATTTTCTTTCTACCATAGGTGAGGTAACACCAACAAGGAGATATTTAAGGATAAGTGAAAAATTAAAGGAATAACCAGCCAAAACACTAAAAAGTGAATCGAAGAAAAAACCAAAGAGATCTAGAAAATACAAAGGAGATTCAGAAGATGCAGAGAAACAAGAATCATAAGTAGAAGCTAGTAAGAAAGAGGAAATGCATGATACCCATCATGGGGAAGATATGGTTGAAACAGGAGAAGATGATGATCACAAAAAGGAAGAAGAAGGGAAGGGAAAAGATGATCTTTATAAGAATAAGGAAGCAGAAGAAGAGAGTGATGACAAAAGAGAAATACAAAACAAAGAAAAAATACATTGATCCAAAACTGAAGAAATAAATAAACTGGATGAGAAGGAAGAAGAGATGGCACCACAAGGGGGAGAAGGTGACATAAAGAAAGATCCAGCGCTAGAGAATGAAGAAAAGAACATGGATTGGGAGAGTAAGGGAGAGCCTCAGGAACCCAAGAAAGATTCAATTAATGTAACAAAGGAGAATGGTTTTGATGGTACAGGTACACTGGAGAACTGTGCCCTAGTCAAACATGCAAAGCTAGTGAACGAAATGCATGAATCGAGGGAACAAATACTTAAAGGTCAAGCAAGACAAATGGCAGATGAGATTGGTTCAATTTCCGACCACACTACAGTAAAACAGACCCCTGAGCCCCCACTTAATGCATCCAGTTGAACTTCTATGGTTTAAATTTGTGCATTGTTGGAGGTTAGCTTCTTAATTTACACATTATTCATTGGGAGTCCTGCCCTAGGTTTAAATTTCGAAGAGAGGAGGAAAACTCTAGGAGTGTTTCTTTAATATTTCAATGATAGATTACTGCTATCCTACATATCATAGCAAAAATGGAACTTGGCTTTTGTAGCGACTCTTGCTACAGTTGCATAGTCACCGATTAGTTTCCATGGTTTTGGTTCTTTGACTTACATTTCTTATCAATTTACTTTTTGTAAATTTGACTTATCTAATTCCTTTTATAAATGTTCACTACCATTTTTAGCTTCTTGCATATGATTTTATTAGTCTTTTCTTTATGATGTAACAAATTATCCATGAATTTTTATGTAGCTGTATTTAGTTCTCAATATATTCAATTTATCAGTAGTATGGAAAATGGTTAGGTTTAGATGTTTTATAGTTCTTATTGCCTATTATACATTCTTTGAAGCAAGGAGATGCAAAATGTTATTTCTCATAGTCCATTATATCTGTCGCTTTGAAAGCCTAGAGGTGTTTGGTTGTACCCCAAATATTCTAATTTTCTTGTTCAAGATTTTGTTGATTTTAGCTTTTTAACCTAGACAAGGTCTCTATCTTGTTGTATCTCTTGAAGCTTGAGGCCTAAACAGAGCAGGATTCAAGAACAAATCTCAAAAATAACACTGATGTAGAATCTATTTGGGTGAGTCTTTGTAGGAATTATGTTTTGCTAATGCCTTCTTGATTATGGTTCATTTGTCTTTCTTATTCTACGAAGACAGGCTTCATTATATTTGTTTTAGTATCAGTTTCAAGTTGTTGGATCATGTTATTTGTTTTAATGAGATAACTTATTTATAGGCATTTTATTGGGAACCCTTAAAGCATCTTAAAAATTAAAAATAAACAATTCCCACATTTTTTATATCTATTTTACTGTTGGAGTGGGTCCTAAAGCTATTTTTTTGTGTTTAACCTTGAATGATTTTGATTTAGTGGTGCATGATTTGTTGATTTGAAGTGTCAAATTTATCTTCCACAAGCCTTTCTTTGCATTCTTCATGTATTATAACAAATGTACCTTATGTAGACCATGAAACATTTTTTGTGATGGAGTAAGGATAACATTCTATTGAAGTGAATGTGATAACCTGTAGGAATTGAGGTGGGAAAGGAAGGGAACGATACTTCTTTAGTTGGTGGTATTATTTTTGTATATAATTATGTTAATAATGTTTATGGGCTATTGTAGTTTTTATAGCTACTTATCAACGTTTTGGTACTTATGTGAATTGTATCTCCTCTCTTTATAAACTCTGGTCATGGAAAATAGAAAGGGCTTCACTGTATTAGTGGCAAGAACCAACATCCTTGTAGAGTTTAGGGGAAGTGTGGATTTACTTTTTTCTTAACAGAACAAAAATGTATGCCTTTTGTTTCATTGAAATTTTAGGCCTTAAATTTGATCTTGCATAGGTTGCTTCGTTATAGGGCGATAAGGCTCTTGGTTCTTGGTGTTCAAGACATTACTTTAATATTTTTTAGCTCATATTTTCAAGAGATTCTTTGATTATAGAAATGCCAAGGTCATTCCTATTTCAAGCTTAGTGATATTAGTTCTTAATATTGTCTCCAAGGTTGTTTCTATTTCCTATATGATGTTAGTTCCAATGTAATCACTCATTATGTAAAATAGACCTTAAAGAGAAATCCACTATATCTAGATTGAGTGGGCCTAATGGTTAAGAGCATGTGTTTCCTCATAAGAGGTCACATGTTCAAAACCAGAGGAGTTAGAGTATGTATGCCTTCAATGACTTAGTGGTCAAATCATTGTGTGGAGGTGGGTCCCTTGTCCCACAAGTAAGGGGGTCTCATACACCAATGTGGGGTATGGCTTGGTTGTGACCTTTAGAATTGTATTTCAAAGGTATGGGAGTGCAAGGAATCCTTGTCTTTAGTGAGGTGCATGATAAGGTAATGCTTGCCTTCAACATGTAGAAAATGTTGTAGATGTTTGGAGGTTTATTTTTGAATACACCATTGTTTTGAGCTAGCCAAATGGAGTAGATCACCTCTAAAACCAAAATTTTGTCTTATGTTCTAGTTGCAGTCCATTCATTTAATGCCTCTGTGTTATCTCCAATCCATTGTTTCATTTTACATAGTCTATAGGTGATAGTCCATATCTCATTGGTGAGATGACAATGAATCAAAAGGTGATTTCATGCTTTCGTGGTATTCCCTTAAGAGCGCATGTGTTGGTACATTTCCATCCTCTTCTTCTAAGCATGTCTAGGTTGGGATTGCACCCTTGATTTGAGACTTGGGGCCCCAACCTTAGTTGTAAATAGTTGTCTTGCATCTAGAGGGTCTAGACTTGTGCTTGAACACCTTATTTGGTGCAAACCTATTCACAAAGATTCATCAATTGATTTTTCATCATCATATAGATCAATTTATATGTTATTTTATATACATGCACATAATCAATATTCCTAAAACATGGTTTATCTTTGTGTGCCTTAGCCAACAATGTTTCTCTAGGTGGGAGGGAAAACATTCTTCTATATCTGGAATCAAAGAAAGTCCATCCTGTTAGAATCAAAGAAATTTCATCCTATCATGTTCATTGGGCCTCCCTCCCTAACTGCCATTAAATAGTACTCTTCCTTTTATAAATATTGAAAGTATTTCTTTGCTTCGGTGTTGTGTTCATTATTTTTGTTATCTCTTAAAGATTATCCACCCCCATGATGCCTTCCAACTATGAAACAACCAATGGAAAACAAAAAAATGGGGTTCTTTTCAAACGACAAAACAACGACAGAGCTCAACGAAGAAGGGAAGGGGAACAAAAAAGACTTATAGAGAGCATTACAACAAGAACAACAAGCCCAACACTAATCAATAGGACAGAGCAAGCACCTTGTAGGATCAATGATGGTGATATGGCTATGGCGATGGCTATATTGCTTGGATGGGTCATTTAGTAGAATCAGTCTAGCTTGTTCACTACCCCTTGAAATCTAATATCCCATAAGGGCTAACTCCCTTATGTTACCTCTTTGTCCCTAAAAGAAGATCTTGACCTTGACCTTGATCTTGAATTTGAGCTTGAGGTTACACTTTCCCTCAAACTAAAAGAAGAGCTTGACCTTAAGGCAAGGCCTTTCATTACCACTTCATGTTCCTCAAGTAAAGAATAATAACTTTACTTTCATTCTAAGCTCGAACTTCCCTTCGGAAAAGCAACAAGTATTATCAATGAGTAGGCAGTGTGCCTAACCCTCATTGTGTGTATCATTTGGGGCCATATCGTGTCATAGTACCGTACCATGCATGTTGGGTGGATGTGTCAAGTTGTGATGATTCCTTTTCTCATGGTATGGCAGTGCAGACTTCCCTTTGTTCTTGTGGTGTAGACTTCTCTTCTTTCTCTCGGGTATGTTGGAAACTAGGGGGCCTTCTCCTCTCTCAAGTATGGTGGCTCAATATGGTACATATCCTCTTGGCCATTAATCATAGTGAAATGTTCTTGAGTGTGGGTTAAGTAATTGCATTGTGGGAGAACTAATATGAATTTACAATGTCTATCAAAAGAAGAAAGGTGCATTGTAGAATGCATGTGGGGTCATAAGAAAGGCATCATGTCACTATACCAATGATATAAAAATAAAAGGGTATAAAAAATATGAATAAAAAAATGGATACATACAATATTTAGTGAAAATAGGGGTTTTATAAATTGGGAAGGTGTATTGGATTTATATTGGTAGGGGGTTAAATAATGTGATTTTTAGAGGTATTTTCCAATATGTAGTCAAATTAAGGGTATTTTTTAGTATTCCACAAACACACGTGCTATGTCATAGGTTCAGTGATTGAAGCCCCCATGTATAAATCACCATCTATAATGAAATCAATGAATCTAGTGAAAGCAATCAAATAGGATTATAAATGACCATCTACACCGAAATAAATGCATCTAGTGCAAAAAATCAAATATGATTAAAAATCAACATCTACATTGAAATCAATGCATCTATTTAAAACAATCGAATAGTATTAGAAATCATCATGTATGTTAAAATCAATGCATCTAGCTAGCGTAAGAAATAATATTCCCTCTCTCCCCCCTCCATCTTTATTTATATCTCCCTCCATCTCTCCTTCTTTCTCTCTCTATCTCACCCCAAAATATACACACACTCTCTCTTCATATCTCCCTTGCCACCCCCTCTCTCTCTCCATGCCTTTATTCTTACCTCCCTCTCTCCTCCTCTCTCTTGTCTTTTCTATCTATCCCTTTCTCTCCCCCCATCACTCGCTCTCTATATTTTCCCTCCAACCCTCTCACTTTCTCCCTCCCTATCTCCTTCTCTCTCTCCTCATATCTCCCCCTCCATATTTGTGTATCCATATCTCTCTCTTGGCCTTCTCTCCCTCTCTCACTTGTCTCCTTCTCCCTCTATTCATTCCTCCCCTCCCCTCTATTTTATTTTATCTCCTTCAGTGCAAGAAATCAAATATGATTAGAAATCACCATCTACACCAAAATCAATGCATCTAGTGCAAGAAATATTCTTCCCTATCTCCCCCCTCATTCTATATCTATATATCCCTCCATCACTCCTTCTTTGTCTCTCTATCTCACCTCCCAAAACACACATGCTGTCTCTCTATCCATATTTATCTATCTCTCCCTCTCTCTAGCTCTCTCTTCTTCCCTCTCTTCACCTTCTATCTATATATCTATCTCCCTCTATCTCTATTTTGTCTTTATTTATCACCCCCAAAAAACACACACTCTTTCTTTATATTTATCTATCTTTCCCTCCCTCTTCCTTGTAGGTTTTACCCTCATACAGAAATTACCTGCATACGAATTCTAAAACACATAAAATAAACAATGTGAAAGCATAACACATAAAACACATATACACAGATATTTTCCCCTGGATCCCAAAATCGAGACTACCAGCTTGATTTTTCATTATATTCCTTTCAATGTTACAATACATATTTATACATGCCGAAGCATCCAATACCATCGAAAAAAAACCATCGCGTCTAAAACCATGGACCGAAAAACCATTGCGTCCAAAAAAAATGTGCAAAAATCATGCACAAAACCATAGGTGGGTCTACCCAACCTAACATAGGGTCCAAAACCAAAATTTTCTAGGGTGCTACCCTGGACCCCATAAAGTGGGGTTATGGGTACCCTTCAAACCCCTTATGACCCCCCCTCGCTACACAATTGGCAAAAAAGGGGGGGCTCCGCCCCCCCTCTAACACCCCGGTTAACTACGTGGGCTAGTCGTGGAAAAATTATAACACAAACCAACATTCTCCCACTTGTTGTTTTCTTTACATGGGGGGCCATAAGAGAGTTTAGTCATTTTTCTAGCCCTGAAATGCCCATTGTCTCTCTACACCAAAAGAACTCAGAGCTCACAGATTTTGTCAATGCATCTGCAATATTCTTCAAAGTGTCCACCTTTACCAGCAACACCTTTTTGTCTTCTATCATATCCTTCACAAAGTGATACTGAACATCAATGTGCTTTGTCTTTGAATGATATGTGGGGTTCTTTGCCAAGAAAATTTCACTTTGGCTATCACGGTCTATCCTTATAACTCCCTGTACTAACCCCATACTTGAACACAATCTCTGCAACCAAACTTCTTCCTTTCTTACATGAGTGACTGCCATGTATTCTGCCTCTGTAGTTGATAGTGCCACTACATATTGTTTCTTACTCATCCAACTGACTACACCTCTAGATAGGTTAAACACATGCCCACTTGTAGATCTTCTCTGATCGAGATCTCCAGCCCAGTCTGCATCAATAAAGCCACAAATATCCAACATTCTGTCCAATCCTAGTCTTCCTTGGTAGCACAAACCATAATCACTAGTGCCACGCAAATACCTAAAAACCCACTTCACCGCTGTCCAGTGCTCCTTCCCTGGTTTTGACATAAACCTACTCAATACTCCCATTGCATGTGTAATGTCTGGTCTAGTACAGACCATTACATACGTCAGGCTACTAACTATAGTTTCATATGGAACACGGGACATGTCCTCTTCCTCTTCTTGTGTCTTGGGACACTGTTCAACAGATAACTTTACACCTAAAGGAATAGGAACCTTCACTGGTTTACTATTTTTCATATTAAATCTCTACAATAGTGTCTTGAAATACTTCCTCTAGTTTAACCAGAGCTTCCTCTTTTCTCGATCTCTTTTAATTTCCATGCCCAAAATATAGTTTGCAGCACCAAGATCTTTCATGTCGAATTTGGATGACAATTGGGTCTTCAAATGCTGGATAATTCTTTGTCATTTCCAACCAGCAACATATCATCCACATGCAAGACCAGATAAATAACATGGTCACCAATTAATTTAAAATACACACAGTGATTTGCGTTGTTTCTGGCGAAGCTAAGTTCCCGTATAAATATATCAAATTTCTGATACCACATCCTTGGTGACTATTTTAACCCATACAGAGACTTCTTTAACTTGCATACCAGTTATTTCTTACCCTTCACTGCAAAACCTTTAGAAAGCTTCATGTAGATCTCCTCTTCCAGATCCCCATGAAGAAATGTTGTCTTCACATCCATCTGTTCTACCTCATAATCAAAAGTAGCAGCAACAGATAAAAGTAATCTAAAAGAAGTTACCTTGGCAACAGAAGAAAAAATATCACCAAAATCTATTCCCGGCATCTGGGAATAACCTTTTGATACCAATCGAGCTTTGTATTTCTCCACCTTCCCTTCTGCATTTGTCTTCTACTTGAACACCCATTTGTGGCCAATGGGTTTCCTTCCCGCCAACAACTCCACCAGATCCCAAGCCTCATTTTTGTGCAAAGATGACATTTCATCAACCATGGCCTCTTTCCATAGTTTTCCATCCTCTGAATCTACTGCTTCTTTCACAGTTCTGGGATCATCATAAGTAATAGATAAAACAAATTTTGAATAGAAAGCAGATGGACAATACCTTTTTGGCCGCCTTCTTTCTCGAATTGATCTTATCACACCCGGAGTTTGTGGCTCTTCATATTCTGATTTCTCCTCTGCTGTAGAGTCTGATTCTTCCTCCTTTAGCTCAAACTCTATCTTCTCAAGTCCCTTTGGTTGGACTTTATGTTTAATAACATATTTCACCTCTCTGAACACCACATCTCAGCTGTACACAACCTTCCTTGTTACTAGGTTCCAAAGTTTATAACCCTTTAAACCATCCTTATACCCAATAAAGATGCACTTTTCAAATTTACTATCCAACTTGGTTTGTTTCTCCTTTGGAACATGTACATATGCATCACATCCAAATACCCTCAAATGTGAAAGAGAGGGTTTCTTACCAGTACATACCTCTTGTGGAGTCCTATCCTCCAACGCTGATGAAGGTGACCTCTTGACTAGGGAACATGCAATATCCATCGCCTCTACCCATAATTTATGTCCTAACCTGGCACCATTGAGCATGCTTCTTTCCCTTTCCATCAATGTATTGTTCATTCCTTCTGAAACTCCATTTTGCTGAGGTGTATATGGAGTAGTCTTCTGCCGTGCTATACCACACTTCTTGCAGAATTCTTCAAATTACTTACTGCAAAACTCTCCACCGTTATCTGTCCTCGGCACCTTTATCTTCTTCTCTGTCTGGTTTTCAACCAGAGCCTTAAATTTTTTAAACCTGTTAAAGACTTCAAATTTCTTATTAAGGAAAAATATCCATGTATTTCTTGAGAAGTCATCTATAAATGATACATAGTACACAGACTTACCCAGTGATGGAACCTTCACAGGCCCAAACACATCACTGTGCACAAGCTCTAATATCTATTTTTCCCTCTTACCATTAGAGGGAAAGCTCACCCGATTCTGCTTCCCATATACATAATTTTCACATAAATCAAAATCCAGAGAGTTATTACTCATACCTTCTACCATACCTTTACCATGAAGTATTCGAAGGCCCTTTTCTCCAATATTTCCAAGCCTTTGATGCCACAACATGGTCTCTTTTCTAGAGACCACTAGATTGTTTGCTCCACTTTCAGGAACCATGGAACTATTGCACCCATCAACAACAGTGCTACCTTGCAACTTGTACACAGTTCCAATCTGAACTCCCCGCATGAATACCAGTGCTCCCAGAACCATTTTGTAGGTATCCTTCTCGGACATTGTTTTTACATCTCCATCATACAACTTGCTTACATAAATCAGATTTCTGGCCAATGCAGGAATATAAAGAACACCCAGAAGTGTTCTAACTCTTCCACCTTGCAACTTCAACTTTACTCTTCTACGACCAATGATTCTAGCCTTCCTATCATCCCCTAAGAAGACATCACCACCATCGTATTTTTCATACTCACAAAACCACTCTTTATGGGGAGTGAAGTGAAAGGATGCACCTGAGTCAATCAACCATGCCTCATGATGTACATGTGTACTTGAAGAAGCCAAGTACACATCCCCACCTTCATCTAAGGTGGTTTTCGCCTCTGCAGAAGGAGCATCATCAGATCCCTTTCCTTTATTAGGAGCTTTAGATTTACAATCCCTTTTTTAGTGCCCTTCTTTTCCACATTTCTGGCACACCACCTTTACAGGTTTTCCTGGAGATTTAGATCTCCCACTTGATGAAATATTTTTGTTTCTATTCTGGAACCGTCCTTGTACAGATAAGGCATCACCATTCTAGCTCTCCATATTTTTCCATCTCATCTCCTCCATTAGCAAGGCTGAGACTATTTCATCAAACTGCAAGGCAGTTGCATTGCTACCTATTGCAATAACGAGACTATCCCACGAATCTGGTAGAGAACACAACAAACTAATGCACTTATATTCATCTAAAGTTTTAATATCAATAGATGCTAACTAACTTACCACAGTATTAAATGCGTTCAGATGCTCTGTCACCGAGTCTCCATATTTCATCCTCAGGTTATAAAACTTTTTCTGCAGGAACAATTTATTCACCAGAGACTTAGATTGGTACAAAGTCCCTAACTTGTCCCACAAAGTCTTCGTCGTAGCTTCCCCTGATACATTCAGCAATACTGAATCTGAGACATACAATCGTATTATGCTCTTTGCTTTCTGATTCAACTTCTTCCATTCTTCATCAGACACTCTCGTTGGTTTAGTATCCAGATCTACCGCGATCCACTGATCTTTATCCACCAAAAGATCCTCCATCTTGAGTTTCCTCAACTCAAAACTATGACCTTTAAATTTCTCGATCTCTAACTTTCCACTCCTCCCCACCTTCTTTCACCACCAGAATCGACAGATCTCCCATTGAACAAGGTCTACCATAGGCCCGAGCGAAACCCCTAAGCAACAAAGGCATCCCCTTGAAGCCAAAACAACTTTGATACCAAATGTGGGTTTTAACTCCATACAGAAATTACCTGCATACGAATTCTAAAACATAGAAAATAAACAATGCGAGAGCATAACACATAAAACACATATATAGAGAGATTTTCCCCTAGATCCCAAAATCGAGACTACCAGCTTGATTTCTCATTATATTCCTTTCAATGTTACAATACATATTTATACATGCCGAAGCATCTAATACTATCGACCAAAAACCATTGCGTCCAAAACCATTGACTGAAAAACCATCACATCAAAAAAAAAATGTGTGAAAATCATTCACAAAACCATTGGTGGGTTCGCCCAACCTAACATAGGGTCCAAAACCAAAATTTTCTGGGGTGCTGCCCTAGACCCCATAAAGCAGGGTTATGGATACCCCTCAAACCCCCTGTGACCCCCCATCGTAACACAATTGGCACAACAAAGGGGGGGATCTGCCCCCCTCTAACCCCTCCGTTAACTATGTGGGCTAGTCGTGGAAAGAATATAACAGAACCCAACATTCCTCTCCCTCACTCTCTCTCTTCCCCTTCTCTCCTCTCTCCCCCCTTCTATCTGTCTCCCCTCCTGCTCTCCTATCTCCCTTTCTCTCCACCTTTCTCTCTATGTGTCTTTCTTCTTACCTTATTATTTCTCTCCCTTCCTCTCTCCTTCTCTCTCTCACATCCTTGTTCTTTTCCTTCCTCTCTATCCCTTTCTCTATTACCTCCCATTATCTTTCCCCCTCAATTCTCTCTCTCTCTACCCTCCAACTTTGTGTCACTATCTCCCTCCCTCTCTCCTTCTTCGTATCTCTATCTCACCCCCAAGCATAAATATTCTCTCTCCATCTCTTCCTTGTCACTCCCCATTTCTCTCTCTCTATCTTTCTTCTTCCCTCACTTTCTCTCCTTCCAACTCCATCTCTTTTTCCGTCCCTTTCTCTTGCTTTCTCTCACTCCATCTATCTCTCCACCTCTATCATTCTATATCTTTGTTCTTCCCTCCTATATATATCTAGAGTTAATATATATCATTATAATATAAAAAATTTAATATTGTATTAATTAAAAATGATTAAGTTGAATAATATTAATATTATAATATATTGTTATTAATATTAGATTTAATAATAATATTAATATCAATATTAATATTAGGATTAATGATGCTTTTTATAACAAAATTTATAATAAAACTACATCAAATAAATATTTTTGAATATTACAACTTTGACGTTGAAATATTTATTTGTAGAGATTTGAATATATCTATGAAATATGAGTTTCTTTTTAAAGATTCTTTTTATAAATAATTAATTAAAAGAAATAGGTGTTGAATTAAACTTTTTACTTTGATTTAAAAAATGGTAGTGTGTTTATTAAAGAGTAAAGATGTTTAAAATTTTACTTAATTTGGAATTTTAATGTGGTAAATTTTTTTGTTGAAGATAAATTTATGACCCATCCAAATTCAATGTATATGATAAAAGAACTATTAAAGGCATGAGATAATTGTATTTTATTTTTTTATCTAAATGTATAAGATAATTGTGTTATAGTTTGTTGAATTGAGGCTTCTGTGATCCATATCAAGTTTAAGAGAAATTCTTCGGCGTAAATTAAAACATTTGTCGACGTGTTTCGAACCAACTAGTGTGGTTCATCGTCAGGACAAGTTGAAGAGACAGATCCAGCTTAGCATGTTTAGTTTGAGCAGAGCCTCCAACGTCATCACGACTATGGAGGCTCTGCTCAAACTATTTAAAGATTTGTCTCTTCAACTTGTCCTGATGATGAACCACACTAGTTTTCATCGACAAAATCTTGTGATTTACGCCAAAGAATTTCTCTTAAAAATGTATAGTTTTTTTTTTTATCTATATGGACAATATTAATTTTTTCTATTTTCATTACATAAACATTATTTAGTGTTGTTGACATTAACAGCACATACATACTTACATTTAACTTTGAGCACTGACATACTTATACATCGGGATCATACTAAACTGTAAAATAAACTTCTTAGCACAACAAATCTCATAATAGTTTTCAATAAATCTATGATTAATCAGCGCAATCAAATAAACCAAAGCGCTCAAAGCATTTGAATTCGAACCTCACAGACAGTAAAGATCATATCCAACCCTTAAATGACTGCAAATATTGAAAAAATCTCGATGAAAAGGCGTTTCACTACAAAATTACCTCCAGAAGAACTACGATTATCTCCCAAATCATGCATGAAATGACAAAAATATCGTATGTGAAATAAACTGGGGTTGCTATGAAGAAAACCGTGTTGCAGAATTCTGAGATTCCCCCTCAATCGTCCGAAATTTGTGCCTGAAAATCACATGTCATTTTTAAATTCGTTTTTGCTAGTTTGTTTTTAACTTGCAGTTTGACATGATAGTCCCATATTGGTGGGCGAAAACATTTTATGGTATTTTTTATTGGCCACAGGTATTGCACTTCAGTTTTATGTGTAGTGCATAATTTCTCCTCCCTTATGGCTCGACACTTGATGCGTTGGGTGTTATGTTTAGTGTGATGGTGATGGTATGTCTTGACTTGACTTTGAGAAATGAAAACAAGAAAAAATTAGTATATATATAAACTACGAAAACACATGAACTATAAACCATAAAATAACTATATGAATATAGTTATAGTTATGTACAGATAATTATATTATATATAAATAGACTATATAAAAATTATATGGTGTATAAATAACTATATTATATACAAATAATTAATATAAAAATGTTTTTTAATTTATATATATATAAGTTAATGGGATTATTTACAATTTTTTTTTTAAGAAAAGTCACTTAGGTAAGTTGAAACCCATTAAATCAAAGAAGAAAATGGTCAAGAAAAGACATTTAAAAGTGATGAAATTTGGAGTATTGAAGTTTCATCTATTAAGAAAAATCTTCAAATTAAAATGTGGAAAGCATTCAAAGCCAAACATTCAAAGAAAAATTTCTAATAATCGAAATATAACAACAAGACATGACCATAACTTGGAAGGGGAAAAGTGTGATAACAAGGATGAAAGAAGAACTATCAACCACATTAGGGATATAATTTGATCAAAACTGTAACACCCTCCTCCCACATCTACTCAAGCAACTGACCAACTAGGGTAAACATGCGACGAGAGGCCACTATGATGTGATTCGACTTCCTAAGTCGCATTAAGGAAGTTAAACTGATGGAAACACATGATACATGCATTCAACATCAGCCCAACCTTAGGACCCTCAGGAGCTAATCCAACACTTCAGGCAGCTTGCCCATAGGTCCTGTTGTCGCAAAAAGTGTCTAGGTACCACAACAACGCTTAGAGTAAGGACTATCACTCTTGATCCTTACTCGCCCTGTTTAGACTCTCTCCTAGGCAAGTCAAGAGGGGTAGTCCCTAAAGTAAATGGATAAGGATAGCCTGTGAAAAACAGATTCTAGGAGATTTTAATGATGGACAACTTGACGAAAGAAAATGAATCTCGATTAATTCAAATGAAAAGATTAAACGCTAATGTGACCAAGACACGACCACAAGATAGGAACAATTATAGACTAGTGCCTTTACGCTCAATTAACCATAGATTAAGGAAGAAGACAAGTTATCTAGAACAGTTTTCCAATATGTGATGAATAATGATAATCATGAATGATCAATATAAACGCTCAAAACTTTAACATGCAAGAGATTCTAGATTTAACACGATTTTCATTAACTGCCCAGACCTAGATTCAATTAACTGTCTCCAACAATCAATATCATTTAAAAAACATTTATCACACCTTGACCATAGAAAAATCATGAAAATTTAAGATTTAGCATTTAACATGAGAAACATCAAAGAACTTTAGATTAGCGTTTAAATTATTCTTTGGTCTATAACATCAATGTGAAAAATGAATGAGTAAAATAAATAAAAAAGCTAATGAATCGAAATTTCAATGGGTCATAAGCCACATTAATTTTTTTTAATGTTAAAGCACAAGTCCTTTAATTTATTTTATTTTAATTCCCAAGTCAGCAAAAAAATTAAGATTTTTTAGATTTTTTAAATGTTTGAAATTTTTTGGAATTTTTTTTAATGTTTTTTTTTTATCAGATGTTTTAGGATTTTTAATAAAAGTTATTATTATTATTATTTTTTTTTTAAATTTTAGAATTCTAAAAAAAAAAACAAAAAAAACGAAATGTCTAAAGAATTTTTAGATTTCTTAGATTTTTTATTTTTTGAAACTTTTATAGCTTTTGGGTCAAAATTAAAATCATTAAAATATAAAAATGCAATAAAATCAAATGAAACAGGAAAAATAAAAAGCCAAAACTATCGAACCTTTTAAAAAAATGAATATAACTAAAACATAGAATAAAAAAAATCAAATAATAAACATAGAATAATTCATAACAATGAAAATGAAAAAAGGGGAAATCGAACTAACTAAAACTTAAACCACCAATATACAAATAAAAAGAACCTAAAATTACCTAACCTAACCTAATGTACATGTATACAAATATAAAAAAAGGAAACACATTTTTTTCCTTTGTTGTTGTGCAGGTAATGGAAGGGTTCGACGACAGCGTGAGGAGCTGAGGCAACTAGGCTATGGAAGGGTGCGGATAGGAGAACGATGCAAGAAAAGGGCAGCAGAACTTCATGGAGGAACAAGGCAATGACAGGGATACAGGTTTGAAGTACAGAATGCGTGGAAGGGATGAGTAGCTAGAAGGAAAGGGTTTGCATTTGCAGAGCTGAAGGCTATGTAACACTTTTCTTGCAGGTTAAGGAAGCTACGTGGAAGCTGGAGAATATGGCTACTGCAATGAGAGTTTGGGTAGTGTGAAAGGAAATACAATGGTAGCGACAGAGGGAAAAAATAAATGCGGGTGAGTTGATGACGAAGTGGAAAGGAGCGATCTGCAAACAAGGTTGCGATGGAGACTACACACAGGAAGAGAAGGTAGTGAGGGTTTCAATTGATCAATGAGTAGCGTGGATGGACAGTGAGACCGTTGCTGAAGGACGTAGAGGATATGTGACCGTTGCGGATTGGATAGAGGGAAGCTCGATGGCAGTAGCGAGACAATACACAGGTTAGGGAAAAGGTATGGTTGCGCTTGGAATGTGATGGAAACTGTAGCAAAAACAATTTTGAAATCTCCCAGAGACCCTAAAAAAAAACAACAAAAAACAAGTAAGAGTAAACCCAAGGCAGCAAAACAAATCTAAAATTTTTTGTTGAAAAACCCGGTAGCAAAAAATATGAGTCCTGCAGATTTGCAGCGGTAGAAAAATGACTGTGAGCCCTCCAAAAAAAAAAAAAATGCAAAGTGAACTCCACAAATCAAGCTGCAAACCAAAGAAACCAACCAGCAACTGATAGCTCTGAAATATCTATAAAATTTACTATAAAATTATTTAATATTTTTTCCAGAAATCTTAATTTAAAATTTTGAATCAACCTTCTTGAGATTTGACCCTGAAACCCTCACAAAATTTTCAAATCTGAATTTAAATTTAAACCCTTGGACTGCAAAATTTGCATACGATCCTTACCAAAATGATGTTGATGAAACCCAGAGATCTAAATCTTACCCTCCAAGGCCTAGATCTGGACCCTGCACAGTTTTCTCCTTCAGATCTGTAGCACCTGCAAGACAAAAAAAAACACCCAAACGATATATGCAATGACCTAAGAAAACTAAAACCCAAAAAACCCAAGTCAAAAAACTAAAAATAATCATAGATCTATGTACATGAATGGCAGATCTATCAGAACTATGGTGTGTGAGTCCAACTCGCTTCCAGATCTGATAATCTAAGGCTCTCATTGGCCAAATCTATTGATTTAGCACAGAAAAAATTAACATTTTTAATTTTTAAAGGAGGTACTGAGATCAAAACCCTTCATGCATGACCCATAAAAAAGATTTTATGATAAACCCGAGATCAAATCAAGTTGGGCTCTTTAGAAAACACGGATTGGGAGTTGGTTGGTTCAGCTGAGAAGTTCTCTGAACACCCAATGATCTAATAATCAAGGATTTCCTACAAAACTCAATTTAACCATCAACATAGAGAGAGAAAAAAATAATAAAATTCAGATAAATAGAGATACCTGCTATTATATTCAAAACTTAAATTATCATTCAAACCACAACAACTGAGCAAGATACATGTACTCAAATCACTCTTCAAAAAGCTATCATCAATGGCTAAAAAGAAATATATGCATGAAAATGACACATCTTACAGTATTTCCACATAGAGTAACACCAACAAAAATTAACCCCAAAGTCTTTCTTTATTGTTCATAAAAAAATTACAAAAGAGCTTTTTGCTTAGTACACGATCTAGAGATTAGATGATACTAATTGACAAATGACCTCCTATTTAAAGATAAATCCTCTAGTGGCTAGTTCGAATGATCCTACTCAAAGAAAACTCGACCGTTGATTAGGATTAAAATTTCTTTTAATCTCATTTGTCGAAATTTTAAATTATTGAAGAAATTCAATTTTTTCAATTAAATGCAATTTAATTTATTCAAAAATTAAAATTTTGAATTAACTTCCTCAAAATTTTAACTTTGAACTAACCCTAGGGACCAAAGGCTTAAAATTTAGCAAAATAATTAATTTACTTTAGTCCCTAGATCTCTTAAAATTTAATTTTTAAGTACTGACGAATTTTGCCATCGGAGAATTTAAATTTACCTATGACATAGAATTAATTAAATTTCTAGCTTATGATTTTAATTAATTTTGCCAAAAAATTTAATTCATTAACCAATGAGGGGATAAATTATTTTTCCAACCCTCAGGACACTTTACATCATGATTTCACTTTTTTTATATCTCAAGGAGGAAAACCCATTTGCAAAAGACCCTCACAGACTACCCAATTCTGTGACACAAATATAATCCAGTAGACCAACCAATTTGTAATAAAATAACCTAACCAAATGGTTAGGATTATTCCTAAGTCACTTTTACATAGACTCGATCTAGAACACTAGGACTCCCATAAGATCCCTCTGGCAAAATCCATTCCGGCTTTGGGGTAAGGCCGAAGGAAAACACTACCAACCATTCGAGAATGGATCAGTGAGACAAAAAACCTCTCAGAATGTAGATCATCACCAGAAAAATAGGTTTACCTAGGTAATTACATATACGAAATCTACTGAGATTATTTACATTATACACATGCAGAATGGGTTTACATTATAACAAGATCTTGAGGCTGATGATGATAGTTGGATGGCAAGAACACATCGATTAGGCAGTACCCCTTTTGTGAGAAAGGGGGCGTACTGCTATGGGTCGTTGACACGTAGTGGTCAACATCTGGCTCTACTTGGGGACACATTGCTGCATTGGAGGAATGTGAGAATCCAAATCTGCATCCACGCAACAAACAACAAAACATAAGTAGCGTCCATCAAAAAATCATCATATAATGTTAAGCACAAGAAAGATATAAGCTCTTCATTTATTAACTAGTCTAACAATATGAAAAACCAAATCTAACTACAAAATGAAATACTGAAATAACATGGCATAAGGTTAAAAATACAATACAAAGATGCCCCATGACATCAAATGCATTCAATATAGTACATACTGAGCATTTTCCAGCTTTTTGGAAAATCCGTCGGTTGTTTCTCGGATATGCCATGTCCAATCCTGCATACGGTAGGACTTTTCCCTATCCGGAAATCAAGCTGTTTGTGGCCATATGATGCATCAAATCACTTTCTCATTCTCTTTCTCTTGTGCCTTTTCTTTTTGGCATGTTGTATCATTGATGATGTGGAACATTCTGCTTCAACACTCTCAGATGAAGTATGTAAGATATGCATGACATGTCTCTCTTCATTATGTAGATACTCTATCAAGAATGATGGATCAGTCTCACAGGTGTCATGAGTTATAACTTGATCTTCTATGACTAGTGGATTAGCCATGTGAGCGTCAACCTGATTCTTATCAATTTCAATTTTATCCAGGTCACCTTTAATTAACCACTTTTCAATGGAACAAATGACCTCCTCATAATAAGATTGAGCTTGTTGCAGTAGATAAGGAGGCTTCTGATCTATTGACGTCTCTTTGTTTCTTTCATCCTTTGATTGATGCTGAAATTTCTGTACCTATATTGTTATGGCATCCATCTAGTTAGAGCATTCAACATTCATAGCACTGACTTCCTTGGCATGGTTTTCCTCCATGGTCAATAACTTATTCTGAAGACATATCTGACCAACTTTTACATCTTGTATTACTTTTTCATTCTTTGCTTTCGTGCCCATGAAATAGTTTTGCATATAGTTTATTTCTTTCTTATGATTAGCTTGCATGGTAGCCAATTGATTATTATAATCGAATCTCATGATGGTCATTTCTTCATCCACAGTTAATAACTTGTTTTGCATAGAATTAATTTCTCTTCCATGATTAGCTTTCATGGTTTCCATTTCCTTCTGCATGTCGGTCCTCATATCCTCCATATTCTAAGCACACTTTTCTACTACGGTGGTTACCTGATCAGATTTTTTAATTTTCATGATTTCCATCTCCTCATCACATTTTTCCAGTTATGTGTATAAATTTATCATATCCTTGACGTAATCAGTTACAAATTTATCTTGATTAAGCTCCATATTTTTTACCAACTCTTCATTTGATTGAATTGCATGTCTTTAACCAAATGCTTTAGTTCTTCTATAATTTGCTTATCATTTTTTCTTTCATTGTCGACACTGATTTGATAACTTGTCCCTGTTTTTCCATTGTCATGGATTTGACTTGCAACGGTACAAGTGGATGGAACATTTCGATATGGAGAATTGTCTTGAAATATTTCATTGGCAGCTAGATCCTTCACAAGATTACTTTCATTCTGTTGCATAATTTTAGGGGCACAAGGAGAGCTACCTTGATAACCATATTTATCTGTAAAATCATTGATGATGTCTTGTAAAGAAGCAAAAGAATCTTCAAGACAATTATTAAATCAATTCAAAGTATGATCCTCTAAAGAAAAGGAAAATAGACACATTTTAACATCTTCATGATTATATTGGGTAGAACTATAATATCTGAGTATTGTATGAGTAAAATTGCATAGATGCTTTATAACATCGACTGAATCACCACTTGAGAACAAAGATAATTTATGAATGGCCACTTCCAGAATATCATGGAGAAAATCAGTAAAATGGCATGGAGTAAACGAATCATCCATGATGAATTACTTGAAGGAATAATAAGGGACCAAATGGATGATAGAGAGGGACCCCTGCTCAAGAAAATCAAGTGATCCACAAGAAGCGAGCTTCTAGTAGAAATTCTCGTAAGAAATAAAAGAAGTGGAGTCGTGATGGAAGAAAACCCATGATACCCACAATATGCAAATAAAATGCATAATCTTATCAATCCCAGTAATTTCTATGACTTGCTTGGTCAAACCTTCATAAATTAAGGTTAAGGCCACTTAACTAAATCTCATGCATAATGGTTCAACAACTAACACCAGTCTGACCCTTAGTTAATCCTTTTTGTGAAACCTTTCAACTCAATAGAATATGCCTTCAGAACTCCTAATTTGTGACATGTGATTTCCCTTTCCACCATTGATTTCATCCATTAGATCAACGACTGTCGCAATATCGCATCACACCATCATGTGACTTCATTACCTCTCGCATGCGATATGTGATAACACAACTGGACTCAAATTAATTTAAAGTTTCTCCTATAACCTCCTCGGGTCTGCTCTCCACAAATATTTTCGCTACAATCTCCACCGTTGATCTTACCTTCAATTCGACAATTGATGTCTTCCCCCGATTAACAAACTAACTCGACACTTTATAATTGTTGATCAAGATCCATTTGATCCGACAGTCTACAACGATATTAGGTGGATCACTTAAGCGATGGTTATTGCCTTTACAGAGTCAATAGAGAATATAAGTCCTTGATCTATAGAAGTTCGGGTCCGCCCTTGAGGCTAAAGTTCAATATCTTTACAGCTCGATATCCGTTGGATGACGAAGGCCATCAAATCCTACAGTTTGGGGCTCTTCAACTAGCATGTAGGTTATCAACCAACTTAACCTCGCAGTTGACTATGACGTAAGTGTTGACTGTGGGATCGATGGTTAGGATTTACTACGGGACTTGAACCACGATCAAGGGAATTAGTTCTCTCCTACCCCCACTGCTCTTTTTTTCTTCAATGTATTTCTGTGGTTTCGGCTTCCTTCAAGGATCTGGTCCTTCACTGCTCTGCCACAACTCTCTCCTTAACTTAACTCCACTCATGTCTTTATGCTCCTCCACCTTCACTGTAACACTAAAGGCTTTCTCTTGTACTATCAATGTGTACAAAGCCATAACACCTCTCTGTTACTCTTCTTTGTATTTCGCCTCCCTTCTGGATCTGCACCTACAACCTATGTTACACATAATAACTCAAGATCGTATACAATATACATATTAATTACTTAATACACACACATGAACTCAGAATCGAGTTGTCTATTTAATAAACATGTATTTACAAAGGAACTCTTTTCTTGGCCTGATATTCTATATCAGTGGCCTTTGTTCTTACCTGTAGGCTTGTAATCTGATTAATTGACTTCTCTAACTACCTCTCTAACTACTTCTCTAACTACTCACTCTTTATGCCTTTTAGGCTTACATTTATACAAAAGGTTTCGTTGAACTAATTCTGGTTCAGATCCTTAATTTGCTGAACTAAATCCTATATATCCTCTAATTCCACTTTTGGCTCCTATTTATCCCTAAGAATCCTCTCTAGCTCCTCGAATCATGAAACCAATTTCTAGTCCAAGACTTACAATTTATTTCTAACTCTCTCATCATCATTAATCACCCATGTTCTCCTAGATTTGAGAGCATTTACAAATATCCTCACAATATTGAATTAATTCATATTCTAATCACTCAAAACATTAATAATTACATACATAGGAATCCAACATCAATGAAAACACAAGACCCCCTAAGTCAACTAAAACATAATGAAATTGCTGAGCTATATGCTCCTCCATCAAGCTCCCAAGGTTAAAACAATCATGATCTCCTGATCATGTGCTTTGTCCTTTGTCTCCCTGGATCCCATACTTTGTTTTTTAATTTTCCTTTGGTTGTTGATGCTGTTTGTTGTTGTTCTCTAGGTTTCCACACTTGATGTCACTTTTTCCACTAGCTATGCTTTCACAGTCTGTTGCGATATTTCTCTTTCTGTTGCTCCTAAGTATTCTTACTGTTTTTTTCTTCTAAGGCACCTTCATCATCAATCTTATTATTATTTCAATCTCTATGTCCAATTTATCCTTTTGCTGATAATTACTTTGCCAATTGTTGTTCTTTGTCCACTCATCTTCAAACTATTGTTTACTGTCTTCTCTTTGAAGTTGTTGGATCCTTACTACCGTCCTTTCATCCTTACTCTCTTGTTGCTGTCCAAAAAACTCTGTTCAATATCTGTATATTTACTTTCAAAAAGTAAATTGTCCTCCAATTTCCTTTGTACTTGATGCCCCTCAAATACATCACTATGTTTTTCATCAATTCCAACATATTTTCCTTTTTCTTCCTTGACAACCCTCAATAATTGTCCTTTACTTTCTTGACTAATTCTAATAACCAATTTAACTTCTTCAAGCATAGTATATTCATCCTTTTATTTTTCCTCATCAGCATGTCTGTCTTGGAAACTTCCAGTCTTCTTCAGTTCTAAAACTAACTCCTCAATTTGAAACATATCTGTCTCATTTTCAACAAATCTTGTAATCATAAAACAATTATCAGAATTAAAAATATAAGGCCTCATTACCTTTTCCTTCTCTGGAAACATCTCAATATGCTGCTCTGAGTCTTCCTTAAATTCCTTTGTCAACACATCGGTATGTTGATTTAGACTCTCCTCCGTATCATCTGTTTCAATGATATCTCTCTGCTTTGGTTCACAATAATGAACTCCTGCTTCTGTAATGTCAATTTGCTGAAATTTCATTACCATCTCCTCCTCCTTATGATTGTCGTTCATGACAATTTCTTTGTCTTCCTTTTTTAGCAATCTATCTTGAGTATATATCCTCTGCTTTTCCAACTCCGTTATTTGAAAGTCTAATTTTCTACATAACTCAATAATTTCAATTGGAGTAGAATTTAGAAATTTCACACAATTTTCCATACCTTCCTTTGTTAATGACAAATCATTAGATGTCCTTTCTCCCTTTGCTAAATCTTTTGCATATACTTCTTCTTTCTTAACATCTTTTAGTAGATGTCCTTCTTCTTCAATACATTTCTTATTGTTGTCCCTCTGTAAGCCTTCTTCCAGATGTATCCTTGTCTCATCATTTGCATTAATATTATCCTGCATTTGTTCTTCATCAATAAAATTAATCAAATTCATTAGATTACCTTTCTAAGACAATATTCCTTCATTCTTCACCAGAATAAGATCCCGATCTTACATCTCTATGACAAATTTAAATGATTGTCTTCTCTCATTAAGTAACTCATCCATAAAATCTTCTTGTTGTATCCAGTCAAATTCTTCCTCTTCTAATAAATTTTCTTTGTCACCTTTTACTTATAGATCTTCATCTATTCTGAAGACATCTTCAAAAGGTTGTTTCTCTTCTGTAATACCTACAATCATACACAAACTATCAGTTTTAAAAACATAAGACCTTGTGGTATTGCTTGATGCTTCAGTCATCATATCTCCTTGTTGTTCTGAATCTTTCATGTGATTCATAAGATCTTCCACTAATCTCAAGTCTTCATCTTCACCCAGAAATTCACCCTGTTCTGTTTCACAAATGGAAACTTCAATTCTCAACTCAACTTCTCTGAGTTCTTCCACCAGCCACTTCACTTGTCTCTGTCGTATGCTTCTTTGTAACTTATGCCACTTCACTGGATTTTTTTTCAAGACCCAACCTAGTCTTTGGCTTTCCTCAAGTATCATCCTTAATACATTGAGTTGTTCTTTCATCTCAGCAATCTCTTTGTCAATTTCTTCTTGACTCATCCTCTTGCCATTTTCTTCAAAATCCTCCTCCTTCACTTTTCTTCTACTATGGTCTTTCTTAGAACCTGTGTTATCTATGTTATGCGTATTAGTAGTCATCTTCTTCTCTATCTTCATGAGTTCCTCACTCACTTACTATGAGCTGCATTAAAGCCTCTGCAATAGCAAGTCCTCCTTGCTACCACTTACCTCACCAAGATTTCCTTTGTACTTGGTCTTTTGGCATGCACTTGGTTCTATATTCTCTGGAACCTCTTTAAGCACTTCTCTCTGCTCCTAAGCTTCAAATCATCTGCACCTTTTAAGAACACAAATGTCCTCTTGTGCTTCAATCACAAATGAAATACTAGGTTCTGACCACCTCTTCTTTCACTCAGAAACTCTAACCAGCTTTCTCCATTACTTAGCAATTATACCCACGTCCTCTATGGAATTTCCCTTATGATATTCTTGTGAGTTGCAACAATACCTCTATAGTAACAAGTCTCCTTCTTGCTACATATGCCTCACTAAGATTGTCTCCTCTGAGCTCAGTCTTTTAACATTTCTCTAGTTCTTTCCTTTGGAACCGATTGAGCACTCCTTGCTCTAGGTTGTTGCAATCTTCTCACCTTCCTTTATTGTCACCTATGTATCAATGTTATTCAACCCAAAGATCATTCCAAATCTTTTAAAATCTTGCTTCTCAGCTTCCTTTCGAGAACAATCCTATCCTCTCTGTCCAACCTCCAGTTGGATTCTTTAGGTTCACTGCCACTTTCCATTGACTTTGTTCTTTAGAACACATATAAATTTCATTGTCTATCAGCTTCTATCAATATTTACTTTGTCTTTAACCTACAAAACTCAAACTAGAATTAAATAAACAATACATGTATTATTTCACAAGCAGACTCCATCCACTCTTCACATTCGATTGAATCTCCATTTTCCTCAGGAAAACAAACATCACTATGTTTTCTTTATGCTTTTGCAATCTCTTCTTAAGAATATCAATTACTCTCATCTTATATCATGCCTTCTACTTATCAAATTCAAATAACCTGATCTCCTCTTTCTTTTGCAATCACACTTGTATTTTGCACAATTCTCCTTTAATTAAAAAGAGCTTTAACTAGCTCTAATACCACTCTGATGCAGGAAAAACCCATGATACCCACAATATGCAAATAAAATGCACAATCTTATCAATCCTAAGAATTTCTATGACATGCTTGGTCAAACATTCATAAATTAAGGTTAAGGCCCCATAACTAAATCTCATGCGGGATGGTTCAACAACTAACCCCTATCTAACCCTTAGTTAATCCTTTTCACAAAACCTTTCAACTCGATAGAATATTCCTTCGGAACTCCCGATTTGTTATATGCGATTGCCTTTTCCACCGTTGATTTCCTCCATCAGATCAATGGTTGTTGCAATATCGCATCACACCATCATGTGACTTCATTGCCCCTCGCATGCGATATGCGATAACACAATCAGACTCCAATTAATTTAAAACACGTGCCTATAACCTCCTCGGGTCCACTCTCCACAAATATTTTCACTTAAATCTCCACCATCGATATTACCTTCAATCCGACGGTTGGTGTCTTCCCTCGATAAACAAACTAACCCAACACTTGATAACCATTGATCAAGATCCTCTTGATCCGACGGTCCATAGCAATATTGGGTGGATCACTTACGCAAAGGTTACTGCCTTTACGGAGCTGACAGGGAATATAAGTCCACGATCTATAGAAGTTTGGGTCCACCCTGGATGCTAAAGTTCGATCTCTTTACGGACTGATATCCGTTGGATGATGAAGGCCATCAAATCCTACTCTTTGCGGCCCTTCAAATAGCACGCATGTTATCAACCAACTTAACCATACAGTTGATTGTGATGTAAGAGTTGAATGTGGAATCGATGGTTAGGATTTACTACGAGACTTCAACCATGATCAAGGGAATTAGTTCTCTCCTACCCCTGCTTCTCTTTGTTTCCTCAATGCCTTTCTGTGGGTTTGGATTCCTTTAGGGATCTGGTCCTTCATTGTTTTGCCACAACTCTCTCCTTAACTTAACTCCACTCGCACCTTTATGCTCCTCCACCTTCACTGTAACATTAAAGGCTTCCTCAAGCTATCGATGTGTACAAAGCTGTGACACCTCTCTATTACTCTTATCTTTATTTCGCCTCCCTTCTGGATCTGCACCTGTAACCTATGTTACACAGAATAACTCAAGATAATATACAATATATATCTCAATTACTCAATACAGACACATGAACTCAGAATTAAGTTGTCTATTTAATAAAAATGTATTTAAACATGAACTCTTTTCTTGGCCTAATATTTTGTATCAGTGGCCTTTTTTGCTGCCCGTAGGCTTACAATCTAATTGATTGACTTCTCTAACTACCTCTCTAACTACTTCTCTAACTACTCACTCTTTATGCATTTTAGGCTTACATTTATAGAAAAGGTTATGTTGAACTAATTCTGATTCAAATCCTTAATCTGATGAACTATATCCTAAATATCCTCTAAGTCCACTTTTGACTACTACTTATCCCTAAGAATCCTCTCTAGCTCCTCGAATCATGAAACCACTTTCTAGTCCAAGACTTACAATTTATTTCTAACACTCTCATCATCATTAATCACCCATGTTCTCCTACGTCGAGAGCATTTACAAATATCCTCACAATATCTAATTAATTCATATTCTAATCACTCAAAACATCAATAATTACATACATAGGAATTCAACTTCCTTGAAAACACAAGACCCCCCAAGTCAACTAAAAAATAATGAAATTTCTGAGTTCTATGCTCCTGCATCAAGTCGCCACTTCAACATGAATCTTCTAGGATACAAAAGGCAACAAACAACTGGATATAAGGGAGGGCTTCTTGTCTAAGAAATAGTAAATGGAAGACGTGGAGTTGCCACCCAAACAAGAAACGAACTGAAATTTCTAGGTGTTAAAAGTGCAGATGAAACAATTAATGAGATGACGAAAGATAGGGTGATGAAAATATCAAATGACGCTAGGAAATGTTGTCACTTGACCGACTAATGAATGGCATAAAATATGAGATGATTAAAACGATGTTGAGAAACCAAGGATAGAAAAAATCTATCCCCGGTAGCGGCGCTAAAAAATGTTGTCGCACAAAGTGTATAGGCACCGTGACAATGCTCAGAGTAAGGGTTGTCCCTCTTGATCCTTACTCACTCCGTTTAGACTCTCTCCTAGGCAAGTCAAGGGGGTAGTACCTAAAGTACATGGATAAGGATAGCCTGTGAAAAACAGACTCTAGGAGATTTTAATGATGGACAACTTGATGAAAGAAAATGAATCTCGATTAATTCAGATGAATATATTAAACGCTAATGTGACCAAGACATGACCACAAGATAGGAACAATTATAGACCAGTTCCTTTATGCTCAATTAACCATAGATTAAGTAATAAGACAAGTTATCTACAACAATTTTCCAATATGTGACGAATAGTGATAATCATGAATGATCAATATAAATGCCTAAAACTTTAACATGCAAGAGATTCTAGATTTAAAATGATTTTCATTAACTGCCCAGACCTAGATTCAATTATTTGTCTCCAACAATAAATATGATTTAAAAAACATTTATCGCATCTTGACCATAGAAGAATCGTGAAAATTTAAGATTTAGCATTTAACATCAGAAGCACCAAAGAACTTTATATTAGTGTTCTAATTATTCTTTAGGCAATAACACCAACATGAAAAATGAGTAAGTAAAATAAATCAAACGGTTAATGAATCAAAATTTTAATGGGCTGTAGGCCACATTAAAAAATTTTAATGTTAAAACGCAAGTCCTTTAATTTATTTTATTTTAAATCCCAAGTCACCAAAAAATGAAGATTTTTTAAATATTTTTTTATGATTTTTAATGTTTGAATGTTTTTGAGATCTTTTAGGATTTTTAAAAAAAGTTATGAATTTTTTTTTTTGTTTTTAACTTTTAGAATTTTAAATTAAAAAAAATGTGAAAAGAATTTTTATATTTTATATTTTTTATATTTTTTGAAACTTATATAGTTTTTGGGTCAAAATTAAAATCATAAAAATAAAAAAATGCGATAAAATCAAATGAAAGAGGAAAAATAAAAAGCCAAAACCATTGAACCTTTTAAAAAAATGAATATAACTAAAGCATAGAATAAAAAAAATCAAATAATAAATTTAGACTAATTCATAACAATGAAAATAAAAAAGGGGAAAATCAAACTAACTAAAACCTAAACCACCAATATACAAATAAAAAGAACTTAAAATTACCTAAACTAACTTAATGTACATGTATACAAATATATAAAAAAGGAAACATATTTTTTTTATTTGTTGTTGTGCAAGTAACAGAATTGTTCGATGATAGCGTGAGGAGCTAAGGCAGTGGGGCTATGGAAGGCTACAGATAGGAGATCTATGCAAGGAAAGGGAAGCAGAAATCGATGGAGGAACAAGGCAATGACAAGGATGTATGTTTGGAGCAAAGAATGCATGGAAGGGATGAGGTGCTAGAAGGAAAGGGTTTGCATTTGCAGAGCTGAAGGCTATGCAACAATTTTCTTGCAGGTTAAGGAACCTACGAGGAAGATGGAGAATGTGGTTGCTGCAAGGAGAGTTCAGGTAGTTTGAGAGGAAAGACAATGGTAGCAATAAAGGGCAAAAAAATGCAGGTGAGTTGAAGACAGAGTGGAAAGGAGCAATCTGCAAACAAGGTTGCAATGGAGACTACACGCAGGCAGAGAAGGTAGCGAGGGTTTCGATTGAGCAATGGGCAGTAGGGATGGATAGTGAGACCCTTGTTGAAGGATGAGTAGGATATGTGACCGCTACAGATTGGATAGAGGGAGGTTTGATGGCAGTAGCGAGACAATAAGTAGGTTAGGGAAAGGGTATGGAAACACTTGAAATGCGATGGCAATGTAGTAAAAACAATTTTGAAATCTTCTAGTGACACTAAAAACCAACAAAAAAACCAGTAAAAATAAAACCAAGGCAGCAAAACAAATATGAAATTTTCTATTGAAAAACCCGGGAAGAAAAAGAACGAGCCCTATAGACTTGCAATGGCAACAAAATGACTGTGAGCCCTTTAAAAAAATCGAAATGCACAGTGAACTCCACAAATCAGGCTGCAAACCAAAGAAACCAACCAACAACTGATAGGCCAGAAGTCTCTTAAAATTTACCATAAACTTCTTAAATTTTTTTTTCCAGAAATCTTCATTTAAAATTTTGAATTAACCTGCTTCAGATTTGACCTTGAAATCCTCATGAAATTTCCAGATCTGAACTTCAATTTAAACCCTTTGACTGCAAAATCTAGATATGATCCTAGCCAAAATGATGTTGATGAAACCCAGAGATCCATATCTTACCGTCTAGGGCCTAGAATGGACTCTGGACAGTTTTCTCCTTCAAATCTGTAGCAACAAGACAACAAAAAACACCCAAACGATATATACAATGAACCAAAAAAACTAAAACCCAAAAAACCCAAGTCAGAAAACTGAAAATAATCACAGATCTATGTACATGAATGGTATATCAATCAGAACTAGGGAGTGTGAGTTCAACTCCAATCCCAGATCTGATAATCTAAGGCTCTCAATAGCCAGATCTATCGATTTAGCATAGAAAAAAATAATTTTTTCAAATTTTAAAGGAGGTACAGAGCTCAAAACCCTTCATGCATCACCTATAAAAAAGATCTTATGATAAGTCTGTGATCAAATCAAGTTGGGCTCTTTAGAAAACATGGATCGAGAGTTGGTTGCTTTAGCCGAGAACTTCCACGAACAACTGATGGTCGAATAATCAATAATTTCCTGCAAAATTCAATTTAACCATCAACATAGAGTGAGAAAACGATAACAAAATTCAGATAAATAGAGATACCTGGTATTATATTAAAAACTTAAATTATCATTCAAACCCCAGCAACTGAGCAAGATACCTGTACTCAAATCACTCTTCAGAAAGATACCATCAATAGCTAAAAATAAATCTATGCATGAAAATGACACATCTTACAGTATTTCCACGAAGAGTAACACCAACAAGAATTAACCCCAAAGTATTTCTTTATTTCTCATAAAAATATTACAAGAGAGTTTTTCGCTTAGTACATGATCTAGATATCAGATGATACTATTGAAAAATGATCTCCTATTTAAAGATAAATCCTCCAACAACTAGTTCGAGTGATCCTTGTCAAAGCAATATCGATCGTTGATGAGGATTAAAATTTATTTTAATCTCATCCGTCAAAATTTTAAACTATTGAGGAAATTCGAGTTTTTCAATTAAATGCATTTTAATTAATTCAAAAATTAAATTTTTAAAAATAACTTCCTCAAAATTTTTACCTTCACTTAAACCCAGGGACCAATGCTTAGAATATAGAAAAATAATTAATTTACCTTAGTCCTTGGACCTCTTAAAATTTAATTTTTAAGGACCGATGAATTTTTCCTTCGGAGAATTTAAATTTACCTAGGAACTCGAATTAATTAAATTTCTGGCTTAGGATTTTAATTAATTTTGGCCAGGAAATTAAATTAATTAACCTATGAGGGGATAAATTATTTTTCCAACGCTCAGGACACTTTACATCATGATTTCACAATTTTTACATCTCAAAGGTGAAAGCTCATTTGCAAAAAGACCCTCAGAGACTACCCAATTATGCGACACAAATATAGTCCAGCCAACCAAGAAATTTGTAATAAAATAATCTAACCAAATGGTTAGGATTATTCTCAAATCACCTTTACATAGAATCGATCTAGAACACTAAGACTCCCCTAAGATCCTAGTGACAAAATCCATTCACTACAACAAAACCAACGATTTGCGCAGATTTAACGCCAGATTTTAGTGCATTTTTTTTATAATTGTGATGAGCAACCTAGCGCTAAATATCGCTCTATTGTACAATTTTTAAAGCGTCGTTTTTTTCACTTAATTTTCATCCTTTTCCAATATAGGTTTTGCATCATTTTTTACACCAAACTATGTATAATTTTTTGCTTCAAATTTTGAACCAATATTTGCATCTTATTTTATGACAGGTTTTGCTTCTAGTTTTGTGTCTTTTTATGCATCTATTTTTCATCTTATTTTGCTTCCTATTTTGTTTCATTCTCTTATTTTATTTTTGCGCCATCATTTGCATCAAGTTTACACCATATTTTGCATCCAAATTAACGTCTTTTTCTGCATCCATTTTGTGTCAATTTTTGCATCTAGTTTTACTCCAGGTTTTGCATCTAGTTTTACACTAGTTTTTTCTTCTAATTTTGTACCTATTTTTGCCCCATATTTGGTACCTATATTTTCATCATGTATTGAATTTTATTTAGCACCAAATTTTGCATCCATTTTTGTGCCCATTTTTGCATCTTTTTTTGGACCATTTTTTACGTCCAATTTTATGTTTGATTTGTCTCCAATTTTCCTATCCCATTTTGCACCATATTTTGTATCATTTGTTGCATCCAATTTTGCGTCGTTTTTAACACCATTTCTTGCATCAAATGTTACATCATTTTGAGCATCCAAATTTGCATTTATATTTGCATCTTATGTTGAGTCATGTGTTGTGTCCACCTTTGCATCTTATTTTGTGTCTAATGGTATATTCAATTTAGCGCCATTTTTTACATACACTTTTGTATTTGCTTTTGCACCAAATTTTTCATCAATTTTTGCATCCAATTTTGATCTATTTTTATGGCCATTTTTGCACCATTATTTATGCCCACTTTTTCATCCAATTTTGCATTTTTTTGGTGTCTAGTTTTACATCATTTTTTCCATCCAAATTTGCATCTTTTTCTACCTCATTTTGTGTCCACATTTGCATATAATTTTGTGTCTAAGTTTGAGCCTAAATTTGCATCTGATTATGCATCATTTTTTTACATCCAATATGGCATCCTTGGTTTCACCTTTTTTGAGCCCCATTTTGCATCTTGTTTTATGTTTTTTCTTACATCTTTTTTTTTTTTTCCTTTTTTGCACCCAAGTTTGCATCCCAAATTTACACCATTATTTGCATTATCATTTGGCATCTTAATTTGTAACATCTTTTTGCTTCTTTTTAGCACTCAACTTTGCATCTTATTTTACATCTAGTTGTCTGTATTGTTTTGCATCTAGTTTGGTGTCCATTTATGTGTCCTTGTTTTTCCCAATTTGATATCCTTTTGTATGCCATGTTTTGTTCCCTTCTTTGTGTCAACTATTTCACAATTTTTCACTTCTAGTTTAAAACACTTTTTACGTCATTATTTTCATTTTGTATTAGTTCCTAGTTTAACATCTAATTTTACTTTCAATTTTGCATCCATGGTTACATCCGTATTTGACTTCTTATGTAGAGTATATTTTTATTTACATATATGACCCCCTTTATAGATTCACTTTATTATTTTCAATTGCATATTGAAATATATAATAGTTTCTAAATATCATTAAAGAAGATATCATAGTTCAAAATCGTTTGTAAAGAAATTTAAGGGAAATTGACAACACCCATCCAAAAAAATAACAATGTCATCACATACAATGATTCATTTACAATTTTCAACACATATATATCAAATAGAAACATAATACTAATAAGATCAATATTATTTTTAATCAAAACAACTAAAATTCAAATATGATTAACAAATCAAAATATTTCATGAATATCATTATTCTACGATAAATTAACAACATACATCCAAAGATGGTAATATCACCATACATTATAATTCTCTATCAAAATAATTATGGTACTTTCCAATATATAAATAAAATAAAAATATAATAATGGTGATATCATCATCCTTCTTTAATCAAATCAAACTCATCGTATGATTACCAAATCAAAAGGTTTCATTGATATAGGGTAAATTCACAACATCCATCTAAACATAACAATATCATTCTACACAATAATTTTTCATAAAAAACAATGCATGTGCATGCCTAGCTACCACCACCAAGATCATCCTCATGATCATCTTGACCATCCTCATTAGTCTCATCCTCATCATCTCCTGATATATGTTGAGCATAGTTTGGATCATCATCATGATCATCTTCTTGGCAATCATTACCTATAACAATCTAGCAAAAAAAAAATATTACATGTTAGTATTAATTCCATAAGACAACACATGTTTTTGTTATACAATGCTAACCATAAAATGAGCTAAGACATAATATCTAATAGTACTAAAAAATAAAATGAAAATAAGGTTCAAAACTATATTGGAAATCCAACTAAGATTACATACCATAGAGTCCATCCAAACAACAAATTCAACTCATCTCTTTTGCTGCAGCACCTCATTTTCCAAATGATTTGGAGATCTTCCATATTTTAGTTCATGTCAATCAATAAATAGGGAGAAATTAGATAAAAATGACTTTCTTCTAGTACAAATTTTACTAAAAAAATATCACATGTTTAATATAGTTACAAAGGTTGTTATCAGTGCTTTTAAACCTTTTTGGCCACTATGATGAGTGACTTTTGTCTTTGCTAACCTTGACTTGGATGCCTTGTCCTTAAACATAAACCAATTCAATTTATTTTCACACAAATACACGTCTAAGATACTTATAAGTATTAATACATTCTAAATAACATTTAATGAAAAATTAAATACCTGAATGCTCTCATTTCCGTCCTTTCTATGTGCATCCAACTTCTCATATGATTTTACAAGTTCTCTCCATACTTCAAAAGGTATGTCAAATGCTCTTTGTTTCAGTCTTTGATTTTGAGGCATTTTTTTAATTTTTCTTGTTTGGTTGCAACAAAACCTCTTACAATGGACCGACATTTGCAATTTTATCTTCTTAACCAACCGACCAATACCAAATTCATTATCTATGTCCTATACCACCATATTTTTTAGGTGAAGTGGAATCTTGGAGAATGTGAGATGAAGATGATCTCTAAATCATTGAAGGAATGATTCCTTTAGCCTATTTAAGAATTGTTTTCGTGCACTTGTTCTTCTTATCTCCCGTGAAACAGGGTCATACTCTATCTTGGTATGTAAAATACCAATAGATGATGCATAAGTTGAGGATGAACTAGAATTTGCAGTCTCGGGAGTTGCCATCACACAAGATGTCTCAAAAAAATGTTCATCATTATTAGTGTTTGATGTTAACGACACTTTTTTCGATTTTTTTCTTGATCCAAGAGAGGATGGGGAATTTATCGATTCTCGTAAAGCTTGTTGATTACTTGAACCTAGTTGATTAGCTTCAAGTGATTTTGTCTTAATAAAATGGATTAGGGATTCAACATCCAAAGCATGAAGTTTTTAAGTCCTTTTGTCCCAAAAACATCTTCAAGCAAGGACTCCATTATCAGATTCTTTCCCTGTCCAAGTTTCAATGATTTACCACAAAGTATAATTATAAAATTATAATTCTAACTTCAAACCTAAAACAAAAAATAGAACATATTATATTATGTAAGTATTTTATAAAAACAAAATAAGCTTACCTTATCCGATCCACTTACACCTCCTTCTTCACTTGCCAAATCCCCAAAGTAGAAGAGATCGATAGGAAATGATGTTCTCCCGAAAAAAACAAAGGATTGTAGGTGAATAATCTTAGAATGGCTCTCTAGGGTGGAATTTTCAGACAACTTAGGTAAAAATCCAAGTGAGTAATAAAAACACTTTAAACGTTGAAGCTGAATAGTATTTTTTGTTTTGACAATTTCTTTCTTTCTTGGAATCAGATTCTCCAGTCCTAGGTGATAGAATGGTTCAATGCTTATGCTGTTATGTTCATAAAGGACCTCATGCCATTGTTTCCCCCCCTTCATGTTCTTTCATTAAAAAACGTTACCCTTTTTACATAATTACAAAATATAAATAGTAGCAGATTTTTACATAATTACACAATACAAACAACAACAATTTTTTATCAATTAGAAATTAGATTTACCAATTTTCTAAACGTTTTTTTTTTTATCTAATTACATAATATAAACAATAGTAATTTTTTACATAATTACATAATATAAACAACAACATATTTTTACCAATTAGAAATTTGATTTTTATCAAATTTCTAATTGGTAAAAAACTCTTGTTGTTTGTATTATGCAATTATGTAAAAATCTATTCTTGTTTATATTTTGTAATTATATAAAAAACATTTAGAAATTTGGTAAAAGTCCAATTTCAAATTGGTAAAAATCCGTTGTTGTTTATAAAGGACCTCACTTAAAAACAGTTATAAAAGACTTCATGCCATTGTTTTTCCCACTTCATGTTTTTTTCTAAAAAAAACATTTCCCTTTTTACATAATTACAAGATGTAAACATCAACATATTTTTATATAATTACATAACCCAAACAGGAGTAGACTTTTACCAATTAAAAATTAGATAAAAATATATTTTTTAATTAGAAATTTGATAAAAATCTAATTTCCAATTTGATAACAATCTAATTAGAAACTAGATAACAATGATGTCTTGGCATCAGCCATCCTAGTTAAAAGAAAAGCAGTAGGCCTTTACCAATTAGAAATTAGATAAGAATCTAACTATAATTTGATAAAAATATCATTTCTAATTTAATAAAATTCTAATTAGCAATTAGATAAAAATCTAATAATGCCCTAGCATCACCCATCCTAGTTAAAAGAAAAAGGCTGGTAAAAGACAGACCCTAAAAGCAACTACTAGGATAAATCTACTAGTAAAAATTTATAAAATATTACTAAGGGAATAAAAAAGGTGTTATTCCTAGAAGGAAGAAGTCTATGCTCAAGAGGAGTTGGTGGTGCCAACTTGTTGGTTGGGAGGAACAAGCACTCTCCCATAGATTTCCGAAAGGAATTTGTAAGTTGTTATTTGTGCTTATAAGAGACTTAAGCTTATTTTGGTTTATTTTGGTCAAAACTTGTTGCAATATCTAAATTACATAAAACTTATATGAGTTTATTATCTGCATTAGGACTAGGAAATCTACCCATGTGAAAACTTTAATGCTATATTATTTTCCCATTTGACTTGAATTAATGTTTGGATCTTGATGCTAAAATGACACAACTGTGTCTTTGCCTATAGTTAAACATATATATATTTTTAATATTTTACAATCACTTATGGGCTTATAAAATTTCCTCTCTCCATCCTTGCCAATGATGCTGGTATCCATCTATGCCAATGATGTTGGTATTGGAGTTTCCCGACACAATGCTTGTTGTCATGCATATCTCATCAATATGGATTATTAGGAATTTTTTCCATGGGTTTTGGGTGCCAATAGCCCACCAATGGTGTTATGGGTTGCAATCTAATTCAATCGTTGCTGATTCACATGCATGGGGAACTTGAGCCTCTGTAGCCGGTCGGGAGCATGACCTCACTAGGGTAGGCTTTCTTATCTACTCTCCACTATGTCTTGAGTAGTTTGCACCAAATATTCATGGTCCAATACTGGGTGCTTGGGAGTTGTTTTGCTAAACATATTGTAGGCCAACCCTTTTTTATGCAAAAATATGATGCACTGAATGATAGAAAACCAAGCATACTGTAATTCCCATTTATGTTTGGCTGACAATTTCCATAAATTGTAGGAAGTACTTATTTATTTTCAGTTTGTAAGTCACTTATTGTTTCTTTATTAGATGAAATATAATTGATATCTCATCCTGCAGAAATAGTACTACATCCATGGTTTGTAAAATGATCACTAATTTATATCGAACCTGAACACTCTTGGAGAGCAATGGAATCTCTCACTTTGACTTTATTCTTGTAATGTTATTACAATAATGTGTGGAGAAACATGGTTTGTTAGTGTGTTGAATAAATTGTTAAAAAATAATTATTTAAAACTAATTAATTAATGAAAGATTTCCTTATGGATCCACAACTTTAGGGAAAACTTTTTTGCTTATTAGAATGCCATGAAATTTGAGCCACTAGTTGAAGGCCAATAGAATCTCCTAGTAGGTTTATGGTGAGATAAGACTAGAGGTAGCCTATTGCATGTTGTGGGCAAACTATAGCTAGCTGCATTGATTAATTAATGAAGGATTGCCTTATGGATCCACATCTTTAGGGAAAACTTTCTTTCTTACTAGTGTGCCATGAAAGTTGAGCCAGCATTTGAAGGCCAATAGAATCTCTTCTAGTAGAGGTATGGTGAGATAATAATAGGGGTAGCTTGTTGCATGTTGTGGGAAAACTATAACTAGCTAGATTGAAGTTCCTAATATAGTGAGCTTTAATGTGTCACTTTCTTTTGGATTATCTGACTTTCTTAGAAGGTCAAGAATGTTTTGGCTTGACATAAACAATTTATAAGAAGAAATTGAACATTTCAGTATATTATAATATAAAAAACTAGTAAAAGTTGGTGGACCAACAAATAGATAAATTACTTAATAAAAAAACTTGAACCAAAACCTTACCTTGATAAAGATGTTGGTTTGTTTGAACAAGACATGTTTGTGGCACTATCAAATACAGATGAGTTTTCAGAAGCATAACCTATAGAAAATCCTTTAGGATCTCCTCCTCCTAGTTTTTCTCTTAAATTCGTTTGTAAATTTGAATTCAAAACATCCTGCAAAAGAAACAATTGCTTACTACAAAAGGGCTACAAACAAATCAAGCATATGATATCAACAATCTAAGCATGAAGTATTTTCAATTGAGATAAAAGGATGCACAATACTGACAAATTGAACTTCTTACAAGGATACATAGTTTTCATAGATTAGATATTTCTTTCAAGTCCAAATAGAGTGAATAAATTTAATACCTCTCTCACATTCATAGTATTGTTTTGTGAGCATGTCCTAACCACCTTTGACTGTGCAAAGTTTTCCTGTTCAAGAGCATTTTTTCCCTTGAGAATCCATGTTCACTATTCCTCTCAAAGATGAGTCTTGTTTAACACTTTCCACATGCCACTGGTTCATTGAATCCATTCCTACCGCCTGTTGGAGTAGGTGCCTAGGGGGCATTCTCAACATATCATTTCCATAACTTTCACTTGAACCAATATTGATTTTACTTACCCAGCTATATCACAAGTGATTCAGTCATATTGATCAATTTCAGAGATAAGGGGATGTAATAATTCCCATTGATTGTACTATGTCTTAATCATTACTACAGTTTAGCATTTTATATGCAATGGTAAAAAAATTTAGAGATGCCTTCTGTAGTGCATGCTAAAAAATGCTACATATTAGAATTTCAATATTTAATTAAGATAAGATGATGACAAGAAAAATGGGAGTCATAATTAACAAATAAACAAGGAATAATTGCTAAATCATAAGCAATCTCTATGATTATGTTGTTACCTCATTATATGTGGTCCGACACTTGTTTTCAACCTTCTAACTGACTGGACACTGTTAAACAATCGAAAATAAGTCAAACAAACCCCCGAGGCCAATGTTTAATACAAATATAATTACAAGCATACCCTAAGGACACCATGTATAACAAACAGAAACATTATCTGCCAGTGGATCAAGATTTGTTTTGAACTAGTCAATGACAGGGATTAAACAGAACTCCACACATATTAGATACCCACATTCTCTCCATGGCTAGAGAGGTCCACACATGGCTTGCATTTGATCTCCCTCTATGCCCCATGACGGCCATTATGAGGAAAAACACATATGAATATACTATTGATTTATATCAATTCCATTACCTCCAGCAACATAAAGACGTCCATCCATCAACATGTACCAAAAGAAAATTTCAGTCAGAAAAAGAAAGAGAATAGGTGAATTGTGATGATACACCTTTCATGCTGAACTGCCAGAGTACCCTCCCACCCTTCTCCCCACCATTAACTCTAGGAACTCTTTTTCTCTTCTTTGTGTTGTTCAAGTGCAAAGGTACAACTGATTAGTAATGCTCTATCTCAAACATGACAAATACACAACCCCAAGAAACCAACAACATAGAGTAATGCATGAGACTCACCCTGCAGTCTCTGAAGAATCTAAGTCCTGCTAATGAATATATAAACATTGTACCCTTTCCATATGATTGTTTCTAGAAGGTGTTTCAATTGCTACATCACTACCTCTTGATACACCACTTCCACTTTCCACAGAAATTAATTGATTTGGTGCACTTGCAGAAGTTCCTCAACATCTACCAGCAATTACATTTGAAGGATATTCCCCCTCCCCTTTCTATAGAGTTGACTTAATTTTGTCAACATTCATTCCTGCACATAATAAAGTTAAATATGTTCTCAAATTAAGAAAGGAATTAAATATCTAAAACTTTGTTAGGAAAGAAGACTAAAAGAAATTTACAATCCAAACTGCAATTATAGTTGATAGCAATTGGCAAGCATGATCCTTCATTGGCAACTATTCTCTTCTTATTAAATCCAAGCATGTTTCTATTAAATAGAAGGTTGGCCACTTCAGCACCTTCACTGAGCTGGTAATCAGTACTATGATCCGATGTCTTTTTTTCCCAATGCAATATTATAAAATAAGTTTGTATTGTCAAGACATGATGTCTTCTACATGGGCAGAGGGGAAGAATTAGGAGGTCGGAGTAAATAACAACGAAGGAGGGGCCTCAATTATTGAAACTTATTTTATCCAAATATATAAAACTTATGAAACTTGTGTAGATTTTCCTAATTCTGCAATTTCTTGCTATGATTTGGATGATAGTAATAAAAGCATGTATTTGCTTTAGAAACTCTCTCTCACGGGGGCTTACCTCCTAGAAAAACCTTCAGTTAAACTTCAATCTCAACATCTCCAAATGAGGCATGAACAACTCTTGAAGAGAACTGGGGTTGCATGAGTAAAAGTAAAAGCCCTAGAGTATCATTTTGTTTCTGTTTGTTTCTAATCCTTGACACTGACTAAAACGATTCCAGAAAAGAATTGGGACCAAATAAATGGCCTTCAACATGTTTTTTTATGGCTTATCTAGATTCCAAAATACAACAACGAACACATATTGATCTTCTGGAAACATAGAAAACATAACACTACACTTTAGCAAATTATTAATTTTCCAAATATGAAGGTAGATATTTTTCATCGTAGTTTACATTATGGTCCAAGTTCAATTTAAGTAGCATGTTAGTTTGAAATTTCTTATGTGGAGAGGCATCGTAGATCTGTTGTACTATTCTTTTGTTTTACAATATATTGTCATGTCATCTCTGAAGGCCAGTTTCACTAATTCTATACTATCAGATATGTGGAGGATAAAACGTTTCAGGAGGTCAAACACGTGTCTACATGACTTGAATAAATATATAAAGTATTTTATTTATTGTAAGTGAAGAGTTTCATAAGTTAGATGGCCTCCTTACAATAAGTTTCATATTTGGATACAAAATGTAGAATTGAGTCTATTCTCTTCTTATTAAATCCAAGCATGTTTCTATTAAATAGAAGGCTGGCCACTTCAACACCTTCACTAAGTTGGTAATCAGTACTATGATCCAATGTCCTTTTTTCCTAGTGCAATATTATAAAATAACTTTGTATTTTCAAGATCCGGTGTCTTCTACATGGGTAAAGGGGAAGAAGTAGGAGGCTGGAGTAAAGAACAACCAAGGAGAGGTCTAACTTATTGAAACTTATTGTATCCAAATATATGAAACTTATGAAACTTGTGTAGATTTACCTAGTTCTACAATTTCTCTCTATGATTTGGATGATAGTAATACAATCATGCCTTTGCTGGGTAATATTCTTAAACCATTTTGCTTCAGAATATCGCTCTCACAGGGGCTTACCTCCTAGAAAAAACTTTAGTTAAACTTCAATTTCTACATCTCCAAATGAGGCGTGAACAATTCTTGAAGAAAACTGGGGTTGCATGTGTAAAAGTAAAAGCCCTAGAGTATCATTTTGTTTCTGTCTATTTCTAATCCTTGGCACTGACTAAAATGATTCCAGAAAAGAATTGGGACCAAATAACTAGCCTTCAACATGATTATGTATGGTTTATCTAGATTCTAAAATACGACAACGAACGCATATTGATCTTCTGGAAACATAGAAAACATAACACCACACTTTAGTAGATTAGTAATTGTTATGAAACTAGCTCCTAAAAAGATAGAAAAGATAGATCAATGCCTTAGAATTCAGCCTCTTCAAGGGGGAAACCTCCTTTACATTACACAAATGGATGATTCTTTGATGATCCAAATGACAAAACCTCCTTTCTATATATAAGAGTCTAAGGAGTCACAATATAACCTAGCCGAACTAACAATAATGATATAAAGGAACAAAAATAACAATAGAGGGATTCTATGGGGCACAGTAATAATAATATGGGGACAATAGGGGCACAACAATACTAATAAGGGATAAAACTACCATAGTAATGGGCTAATCCTAGTATTATAGGGACCTAACATGCCCCTCTCCTTCAAAAAAGTGTTGTCCTCAATGCTTGAGTAGTTTTGGATGCTACTGTATAAAATTCTCATCCTCCCGTGTGAAATCTTTAGTGGATAAATTCTTCCACTTGATGAGACACTCTGAAATTGATCGATTTCATAGCTGTCGAGTTCTTGTTTTTGTGACTGCTTCTGGTTCCAATATAATTTTTCCTTGCTTGTCAAGTTTTGGCAATATTGTTTGAATTGGGAGCTTGTCACCTATAACCTTATTTAAACATGAAACATGGAAAACTAGGTGCACCCAAGAAGCACGGACCATAATACTTTGGTGATAATTTATTATCCTTCTTAGCTTGCTTGAGGGACATTTTTTTATATGGTTGTATCCGTAGGAATACCCAATCACCTACATCAAAACTTCTTTCACTGCGATGTTGATCTGCCCGTTGTTTCATTCTATTCTGTGCCAACACGAGGTTATCCTTTAAGAGTTGGAGGACTTGTTGTTGATGCTTGATGTGATGTTCCACTGCTTGAACCTTAGAATTTTCTCTTAAATATGATGTGATGGATGGTGGCTGATATCCCTAAAGTGCCATAAATGGGGTCATTTTTGTTGCTGTATGGAAGGAAGTGTTATACCACCATTCAGCCATAGGCAACCATTTGACCCATTGTGTCTGTTTATTAGATACAAAGCAACGAAGATATCCTTCCAAACATTTTTTTACTATCTCAGTTTTCCCATCAGATTGAGGATGATAAGATGAGTTATGAGCTAATTGAGTACCGAGACAAGAAAATAATTCTGTCCAAAAATTTCCAGTGAAAATGGGATCTCTGTCACTTACAATAATCTTTGGGTTTCCATGAAGATTTTGAATTGCTTCCATAAATGTAGTAGAAACTGTACTGGCTTTAAATGGATGTGAGAATGCACAAAAGTGTTCATACTTGGTAAATTTGTCAACTACCACCATGATGACACTCTTTCCCTCAGAATTGGGTAAACCTGTGATAAAATCCATTGAAACCTCCTCCCAACGTTGGCTTGGAATGGATAAAGGTTGTAATAGACCCAGAGTCTTAATTGTTTCAACTTTATTTTGTTGGCAAACCAAACATTCCACAACAAACTTTTGAATATCTGATTTAAGGCCATCCCAAAAAAAATTCTTCTTAACCCTGTGGTAGGTTTTTAAAAATCCTGAGTGCCCTCCTAAGGAGAAGTGTGCAATTCCATAAGAATATTTTGTTTGAGTTGAGAATTCTTACAGAGGTATAAGCGATCTTTGTACCATAACGAATCATTTTGCCAGCTAAATGTATCAGATGTACTGGGATCTTGTTGTAACTTTTGAATAAGTGCCCACAATTCTTCATCATTCTTCCATTCCTCCCTTGCTTCGTTTATCCAATCTGGTTGGATAATAGAAATGGCACACAACAATGCTTCCACATCCTCATCCTTTCTTGAGAGTGCATCTGCCACCACATTTTGCTTCCCTTTTCTGTAGATGATTTCAAAGTCGTAACCCAATATATTTGTGACCCACTTTTTTTGCTCTTCAGAGAATAATCTTTGTTCTAAAAAGTATTTAAGGCTATCATGATCCGTTTTTACCTTGAAGTGTCTTCCCATTAGGTAGGGTCACTATTTCTTAAGTGCATGTAGTATTGCCAACATTTCCTTCTCATAAATAGCTTTGTCTAAAAACTTTCCCTTGATTGGACGACTTTCAAAAGTAATGGGTATTTCATCTTGCATTAAAATAGTAACAATTTCATTTCCTGAAGCATCACATTCCACAATAAAGGTTTTTGTGAAGTCTGGTGTAGCTAAGACTAGTGCTTGGCACATTGCCTCTTTAAGATGTTTGAAGGCCTTTGTTGCTTCTGGAGTCCATGAAAATGCATCTTTCTTCAATAATGTTGTTAGAGGTGCTACTATTCTCCCATAGTTATTAACAAACTTGCAATAATACCCTATCAACCCGAGAAATCCTCGCAGATGCTTTATGGATGTGGGGATTTGCCATTCCTTAATGGCTTTAATTTTGATAGGGTCTACCTTGACTCCTTCATGAGATACAATATGACCCAAATATTCCACCTCTTGTACTCCAAAGAAACATTTCGATCTTTTTGCATATAATTGTTTCTCCTCCAATAGTTGTAGCACCCTGTCAACATGTTCAACATGATCCTTCCAAGACCTGCTGTAGATTAGTATATCATCAAAAAATACTAACAAAAATTTTCTAAGGAAGGGTTTGAAAATGGAATTCATCAAACCTTGAAATGTAGAAGGTGCATTGGTAAGGCCAAAAGGCATGACCAAAAATTCATGATGACCCTCATGATTTCTAAATGCTATTTTCATAATGTATTCACTCTTCATTCTGATTTGATGATATCCTGAATGAAGATCCAACTTGGTGAAGTAAATTGATCAATGCAATTCATCTAGTAATTCATCAAAGACAGGAATAGGAAACTTATCTTTAATAGTGAGCTTTTTGATCTCCCTATAATGCAGACACATGTGCCATGATCCATCCTTCTTGTGCACCAATACTACTAGAGCAGAGAAAGAACTTTGACTAGGTTGAATTATACCAGCCTCTAGCATTTCTGCAACCATACATTCAATTTCACTCTTTTGGGCATAGGGATATCTGTACGACCTGATGTTTGGAGGAACACTTCCTCGAATCAGATGAATAGCATGATCATGATCACGAATAGGTGGGAGACCTTTGGGAGTCTCAAATACCTTAGAATGATATTCCAAGACTTTTTGGATATTTGGAGAAATAGACGATTTCGATGTGGAAACATCTAGTGAACATAATTGTGCAATTACACCTCTTTGTTCCTTTTTTAGAAGCTTTGTCATACCATTAGAGTTTATTATCTTTCTTGGTTTCCATACTATACCCCTTAATTCAACTTCCTTTCCTTCCGCAGAAAATTTCAGGAAAAGTTCTTGAAAATTAAAAGCTATTGTAGCCAAGGATTGTAGCCATTGGACTCTTAGTACAACATCAGCACCTCCCATTGGAATGGAAAGCATTCGGCTAGTCAATACATATTCTCCCATCGATAGCTTGATATTATGAAACTTTCCAGAGTAATTTATCATTCCTCCATTTGCAATCATCACTTGACACTCTGGTGCTGGATATAGGAAGCAATTCAGTTCTTTTTCTATCTTACAATGAATAAAATTGTGGGTACTTCCTGAATCAATCAACACTATTACCTTTTGCTTCTTGATTTGTTCTTCTATCTTGATGGTTTGAGGAGTGGTAATTTTAGCCAATGCATTACAAGATATGGTTGGATTCATTTCTTCTTTATCTAGGCTTTGTTCCTAGAGTATATCCTCTTCTTTTGACCTTTCTTGCTCCTTTTATTCTTCCTCTTCACAATCTATGTAGAATAATTTCTTCTCAACACACTTATGACCTTTAGTGTATTTTCTGTCAAAACTGTAACAAAGCCCTTTTGCTCATTTTTATTCCAATTGTTGCGGTGTCAACTTTATAGGTTGTGGAATGCTAGGGACAATAACGCTTCCATCTTTATAGTTATGAGTGGTATGCTTCCTCGTTGCCATAATTTTGCTTTCCATTTTTCTTGCTAACATGAATGCCTTCTCTAATGAATCAAGTTCCCAAAGGCTAACATCATGTTGGATATTATCCTTCAAAGTCCCTATGAACACATCAATCCTATGCTCCTCTGAAATATTTTTTTACCCTTATGTTCAATTTTTGGAACTCCTCAATGTGCTCCATTATTGAACCATTTTGTTTGAGACTTATCAATTGGCTAAAAAAGGTGTTGCTTTTTGTATCCTCATAATGGGCTGTCAATTACTCCGTAAAAATTTCCCAAGTGATAATTTGTTTATGAGAGCAAAGCCATTGATACCATACAAACTGATTTGGTTCCAAATATAAAGTTGCAATACGTACCTTTTGTGTGTTTTTCACATTATTGAGATTGAAAAATTTCTCCATTTGTAATATCCATGTTGCTGGATCCTTGCCATCAAACTTCCTCATATCGATTTTTGGAATATGGTGGGTCTTCGATCCAACATTAAAGTCTATGAAATCATGATTAACATTTATTTTGTTTGCATCATGAGATTTCTTTACTACCCTTTCACCATTAGTAAGTATTTCTTGTAGAAAATTTGTCAAATCTATCTTCAAATCTGCCATGCCTGTCTTCCAATCTGTCTTCAAATCTATCTTCAAATCGTCCATCTTAACTTCCATGCCGTTTATCTTAGATTCCATGCCATTTATCTTATCTTCTATTAGCTTTTGTGAGAGTGACATTTGTTTCACTTGGTCTTGTAATTTTGATATATCATGTAGCATTTCTTCCTCTTCTTCATGAGTCATGCTAGAGCTTTCAGGCTGCTTACTAGGTGTTTGCATTTTCTTTCCTCGGGGCATCAGTTACCAATAATAATGCTCTACTATGCCATTTGAATTCCTTCAAAATACTTTTTCAAACCAAGCTTAAGCAAAAATTTAAAAAAAATCTACACACCTTTTTTCACTTTGTAGGAGCTCGATATTGCCTCTGATGTATCTCTATAATTGCGGATCATCCAGTTCTGAAATTGCGACTTGTAATATCCCTCTATGTCCTCTTTCCAATGCCACCAGTTTGATCCAAATTGGATTCTCCACGGAACAGTTATGCCAAATATCCCACAGTAACCTTATTATAGACTAGTTCAGTAGAGAAAACTTGTACAACATGCCACGTGTCCCTATTTCGTCCTTTGGCTCTGAAAGATATATACAGGAAACTAAAGTCCATCCTCTTTCTTTATCTTCTTATGAAATTTCAATTTGATGCTTAGAGAGAAAGTTATGACGATTTTCCCAAGGTCACCTGTTTGGAATGTAATTCAGGAGTCTGCAAAAAGACCAACTTCCTCAGATCATATCTCTACAAATATAGCGCTAAAAGCTCTGAAATTTGATTTGAGGTTTAGTACAATTTTGTCTCAAATGGGTTTTTCTTTTTTTCACTTCTGAAACGGCACAGAAAAAAAGTTATAGAGAAAATGCCACGATGATCTATTTGGAGCAGCGAAACCCTAGAATCCAAATCTTCGAAACCAAATTTTATGAAACCAGCTCGCAAAAAGATAGAAAAGATAGATCAATGCCTTAGAATTCAGACTCTTTGAGGGGGTAACCTCCTTTACGTTACATAAATGAATGATTTTTTGATGATCCAAATGACAAAACCTCCTTTCTATATATAGGAGTCTAAGGAGTCACAATATAACCCAGCCAACCTAACAATAATAATATAAAAGCACAAAAATAACAATAGAGGGATTCTATGGGGCTCAATAATAACAATATGGGGACAATAGGGGCACAACAATATTAATAAGGGATACAAATACCATAGTAATGGGGTAATCCTAGTATTATAGGGACCTAATAGTAATTTGCTAAATAAGAAGGTAGATATTTCTCATCGTAGTTTGCATTATGGTCCAACCTCAATTTCAGTAGCATGTTAGTTTGAAATTTCTTATGTGGAGAGGCATTATAGATATGTTGTATTGTTCTTTTGTTTTACAATATATTTTCATGTCATCTCTAGAAGCCAGTTTCACTAATTCTAGAGTATCAATCATGTGGAGGATTAAATGTTTCAGTAGGTCAAACAGGCATCTACATGAATTGAATAAATATATAAAGCATTTTATTTATTGTAAGTGAAGAGTTTCATAAGTTAGATGGCCTCCTTACAATAAGTTTCATATTTGGATACAAAATGTAGAATTTAGTAGATTTGGAGTTTCATAAGTTTCATAACTTATAATAAATGAAATATTTTATGTGACCTATTTAAAAAGTTATACCAATGCCCAGTTTAGATTGGGTTTCCAGTTCTCAATGAGGAAGGCCAAATGGTATTAAAACCCTAAATAATTTTTCACAACTAAGCCAAATCACTAAGATTTGGATAGATAATTGAATACTTGGTAAGGTGAATAAACCTATCTTTGGGAAGCCAGTGGTAACAGGTGGAGAAGGGTGGAAGAGTTTCATTTTCTACGAAGGAGGATGACTGATAACTAAGTTTGCTTGGAATATTGAATCAACTCCAAAAACATGGCAAAAAGGTTGGATTTAGGCATTGGTCTGCAATTTTCTTAGAAATCAAGCATCAAGTGCCATGGGGGTTCCATGGTCATCTTAGGCATTATGAATAAGGTCATAATCCAAAGAACAATTAATATCAATAGGTTAAACGTTTGGAATAAAGAAGTCATTAAATCTTTTGAAATCATTTATTTTACACGTTTAAGGGGAGGTATAATTTCCACCAATGTCTGTATTGGTTTAGTCTTTCAAGCAACTTATGGCAATGGTAGGTTTTAGACTTTGGATCAGGCATCTGGATGAGAAGTTATGGAAAAGAATGAGGCATGCATTGAATTTGTCAGTGAAAATAGTTGCAAATATTGTAAGATAATTCTTTTAGTAGGATTGTTCCTATTCATAGTTTTTCTCTTTTAACCAAATAACTCTAGGTAAACTCAACTTCATAACAATTCTATGGCTTCCTTGTCACAAGAAGAGTCCAAAAGTGGTTATTGTAACTCTGGTCATACAATTTCCAATTAGCTTCTATGAAAATCATATTAGATAGTACTAATTTATTCATTTGAATTCAAGGTAAAAATCGTCCAAATTGAAAAAAAATATAAGAGATATCAATTTGTTATAAACACTACATCTTCAGCTCCCTCTACTGTCTGTTGTGAAATTTTGCATTTAGTTAGCCAACCTGTTATTATGTTAGCCAACATATTATTTAGCTAGCCAACCTGTTATGTCAAATTAAACTAACTCAACAAGCAATTTTCTAAACTGATCCTTAAATTTTAATAAGAAATCACTGGAAGAATCAACTTTAACCAAACATTCCTTCCTCTTCTTCTTGCTATGAGCCCTCTTTATTATAGCACCAATGGAAGTGGTGGCTACAACCTGATGATTGGTAACAGGAAGGGTACTTCCATTATTTTCAATTGTATCATGGACTACCTTCGTAAACTTTTGTTTTGCAGCTTCTTGATGAATTACAGAGGGATCACTGGCCAATAGGAGAAAATAGTAGAGCTAATAATAGTTCTTCCAAAAGTGGTTATTGTAACTCTGGTCATACAATTTCCAATTAGCTTCTATGAAAAGCAGATTGGATAGTACTAATTTATTCATTTGAATTCAAGGTAAAAATTGTCCAAATTGAAAAAAATATAAGATATATCAATTTGTTATAAACACTACATATTTAGCTCCCTCTGCTGTCTGTTGTGAAATTTTTCATTTAGCTAGCCAACCTGTTATTTTGTTAGCCAACCTATTATTTAGCTAGCCAACCTGTTATGTCAAATTAAACTAACTCAACAAGCAAATTTATAAACTGATCCTTAAATGTTAACAAGAAATCGCTGGAAGAATCAACTTTAACCAAACATTCCTTCCTCTTCTTCTTGCTATGATCCCTCTTTATTATAGCACCAATGGAAGTGGTGGCTACAACCTGATGATTGGTAACAGGAAGGGTACTTTCATTATTTTTAATCGTATCATGGACTACCTTCGTAACCTTTTGTTTTGCAGCTTCTTGATGAATTACAAAGGGATCAATGGCCAATAGGAGAAAATAGTAGAGCTAATAATAGTTCTCTTTCAATTTAATGGAAAAATATCTAATCCACAAGGTGAAACCCAAGAAGGAACTACTAGAATAGTCACCGTTGTCACCAAAGCAACCTATCCTCTCATTTTTAGTTGACTCTTCCCCAACTTAAGGACTACATACCTTTATCTTTCATGATCACTTGAGGCTGCTTCGAAGCTTTCTTCTTGATCTCATAGTCCTTTTCATTATTACTGCCTTCAAGATCTAATTGTGGGCTTGCTTCAAATGATCCAAAACACTTAAAAATGCCTCTGTTCAAGATGCCAAGCTAAAATAAGGCATTGGTATATTTTTATTTTTTAGCCATAAATTTGTGATTTCCACTCTATGTTTAACAAGCCATGAGGCTTGGTTCAATGTGGATATTTAAAGGGCTTTGTATTGTTAAGGAAAATTCCCTCTAAGTTAAAGAGGTAGTCAAGATTGGTTCAATTTGGATATTTAAAGGGCTTTCTACTCCCAAGGAAAATTTCCAGCTTGCCATATCAATTAAAAAAGGGGCAGTGGTCTTTATTTCTGAGGTGCAAACATGTTGGGTTGCTTGACATCAGCGAATATCTTGAATCATAGTTTTTCTGGGAGGATGCATCTCTTGCTACACATTTAAAACAACACATACACAACATTTCTTTGGGTTGTTGTAACAAATATATTACTGTTGCGCAAAGTTTGTTTTCAAAGTGTTTGAAAATAAACTCATGCTTGTGTAGTATTTTGTATTGATTTTCTCGAATGAAAGTTTCACATGTGTGTTTGTGAGCAATAAATAGTCCATAATTCTTGGCAATATATTCTAGTTGTTCTTATGTGCATTATAACCATGTTATGTGAGTTTTAGCATTGAATTGTCTTATTATCTTGGGCATGAACAAATGAGTAGAACTACATTCTAAATGATTGATAAAATGGTGTGCATAAGATATTCTTCATAGTGTATGCCAATTTCAACAAAGAAAATGGAAATATAGGTTTTCATAGCAATATTTGACATACTGTTTATTTTTCTCATTCAGAACCAAAAGTGGCAATTCCATAGTATAGATGGAAATACTTGAAAGATATGCAATACTTTTTCTTTAATTTATATGAAGTGTGACTGTTATCATTAATGGTGTTCATCAACCTTTAGTCATTCACTTATTGTAAAATATTTAAAGAATAGTCACTTAGAATTAATTCTTCGTTTCATGCTTCAACCCACTAGGATCAGGGTCTTTTCATAACAGTTGCAATATGTGGATAGTTTCAATGATTACTCTTTCAGATTCAAGAAAATAAATGAATGAATTCATTCAAGTGTTGGTTATGAAATGTTGTTATTTCAAGCTGAAACTTACATTGGTTGTTTGTAAAGTTCTTACATGTAGTTCACATCTGAATAGATTGTACCTTATCACTTGGAATTACAACATAAGAAAGTCTTTGTTTTGTCACTTAGGTTTCCAAGTAGTTTTCCTATGAGATATATTGTTGAATGTATGAAGATATGATGTAAGAGAAGGACCTGGCAGATGTCTTATTGAGCAATTATCAACAATTGACAGAGCCAAGTGTTGCCTTTATAGACAGTCTAAGATACACATAGAAACTTTACTTCCTTTTATGGTTATCGCCATCGGGATATATAACGAGAGTCTTGTTCATAGAAGCCTCCCTTGTGGTGATAAGATAAACCTTGAAGAGTGTTATCTACTAGGTTGCACCAAGCAGAACCTAAAGACCCCACAACCCAATGTACAGGGCACTCATCATTTTTTTCAGAAGACCAGGAGTCAACATGCACATGTTGACCTTTTGTCTCTCCTCTCTCTATTCTTCATCAAATTTTGCAACCATGTGGGGAATTTTATTAAATGTCGCTAGTATGATGACCTTTTATAAAATGCCTAGGAAACTTGGGACTCAATCGTCAAGTGAGTACACTCTAGAGTGTTTTTTTACCTATCTAATTATTCTTGCTTTTCAACAATGAATAATTAACTGAGTTTTTTCAATCACCTATCTCCAAAGCTAGAGTGGCGATTTTGATGATTGATCCCTGGGTCCATCCTAATGCCTAGAGTCAATGTATATTACCATACTAGGACATATCTAAAGTGTCATGAAATTTGATTAGGTTTTGATAGGATTTTTTAATTTATTAAAAATTCTCATAGAATGGGATTGTTAATTAAATTGTTCAATTTTTTTAAATAAGTGAGCCTAAAAGATGTTGGGGCCCAAGGGCTTATAAGTACTTAAAAAATATTCTCTCCACCCCAACATTCTTCTAGAGTCCACTTTTAGGATCAAAAGATGACTTCTGACCACTCAAAATCCATTTTTCCTATTTTAATGGTATAAAGTGGTGACAAAAATTGAAAAAATTAATATATGGTGGACAAAATACATATGTCACCAAGTGGAAATGATGTGGAAAAACAAAGTGAATTCAAAGACTAAGTTAATGATGACTTTGATAGCCCCATAAGAGGCCAAATCTCAGTGCCAAGTGGAGGGGAGAATTTGTGCTTGCTACAACAGTTTGGGTTGACCAAATCCCACCAATGTGGTCCATCTTCAGTTAGAAAGAGGGTCGAGTCCATCAATTTGAGTGATGGTAGTCAAAGGCAGTAAAAATGGGAGTTAACTCCCCCCATCCATCCATGTGTTAACACATAGCTAACATCCATATATTACAGCCCACGCAGGCTAGCCAAGATCCTCCATGCACACGCCTGTACATATGTCATTTATTGGAGGATTATTCACAGCAGTTAAGCACAGGTTTTGAGGGAGTTTGTCTCCCACTCTCTACACTCATCTCATATCTAGCTAGCATCTACAACAATGCACATATCTCAAGAAGAATATGTTGCCAACAGAGGAGATGCTACAACAATTTTACTCCAGACTTGGGAAGCCCTTGTGCCACATGGAGAGTTCAACCCTCATTAGGATTTCCACTGCGATGCCACTTGTTGGATCACTTCTTCATTGGGATTTTCTCCCAAATACGCATAAATAAACCCACAAAGCTCTCATTCTCTCATGGTTGGGAAGCTAATGCTTGGGTATACGATGTGATTTTATTATTGCATATGATAACAAAGAAAATACTATGAAGGTTTTATCTTCGCATGATGTTGGTGATGTTTTCTTGATGCAAGGTATATTTGTGTTTTTTTTTTAATTGGTTTTGTTGCATGTCTTTTGGTAGAGCAAGGTCCAAATAGGGGAATTATTTCGTAGGAATAGGTAGACAAGTATTTGACTATCCTCTAATAATTGTGAAAATTTGAATAGATTTCATTGTGTGTTTATGAATAACACAAGTTATTTTTTTCTCTTTTGCAAATCTATTCCTTGAGTTTATTAATTGTTGGATGCAAGACTTATCTTAAATTAAGCACACATTACTTTTGAAAGATTGAATATTTGAGGAAATTGTTGGTCATATCAGCCAACCTTGAAGAGCTAATGAAGTCATGATCTTGCCATCATTAGGGGCAGCCAAAGACATCCAAAAGGAGGACATTGAATCTAAAAATTCTTCCCTCAAAATTCTAATTTTTTTTCTCTTGGTTACCTTTTTTATGGATTCATTGAAAATTTAAGCTATTTGAAGGCTATTTAGTGGCTGACCTAAAGGCCACAAATCAACCAATAAGAGTTGTTTTAACCCATCATTTCTTGGCTGCCATAGGGTAGAGTTTTATTCAAGTTTTAGTATAGTTAATTTGTTAATTTTTTCTAATTAAGTTTGATCACTAATCTAGTGGATGCCCAAGTAAGCTTGGTCTCTTTCACATTGGCTTTTGCCAACCTTTTCTGCAGGGATCAAGTGTCTCCTAAAGCTGATTTGTCTCTCCTCTTTTGGACTGATATTGGGCAGCAATGAACTTGCTTCTTAGCAGATCTCCTCCCTGAGGGCTTGGGTTTCAAGCAGTTCTGCCTCTGGTGGTCTGAGATCTCCAGCCTCTGGTTCGGATTCGGTGAAAGGAAACGGTATTGGGAGCAGTTGCCTGGCTTCGAGCGATGAAGCTGGTTGCCCGTTCAACCTTGTAGCAGGTTCGTATCTCCATCCACAGCAGTCTAGTAGTTTGGTTTCGGTTGGCTTCTCTGGCGGTTTGTCATCGGTTATGGGTCTGCGCGGTGAAGAGCCGAGTTCCGTGATTGGATCTGGCTGTTCTGAGATAGGTAGGGTTCCGGCCGAGGTTGAATTGGAGACTTTGGGTTCAGGTACGTATTTCCAGGAAAGTTCGTATCTCCAGGGCAGTGTGTCGATAGCAGAAAAGACCGTGGGTAGTGTTGCTGGTTTTGAAGACCCGGTTTTGGGCAAGAGCGCTTCCGGTTCGGCTAACTCGGATCGTCATTCGTTTCCTCTAAATTCGGGCATTAACCATTGTAAGTATATTGATTTAAACGGTTTATACGATAGTAACACCGCCATCCATAATTCCATTGATAAACGTATTAAGATTGGTTATAATAAGATGGGTCCGCTTAATATTAGTAATGAAAATTGTAATAAGGATTATATAGAGGGTTTTCATATAGATAACGACTGTAATGATAATGGTATACATGCTCTATATAAACATAATAATGATATCGATTATCTTATCCGTAATTCCAAGGATGAGCGTGTTAAGGTTAGTGGTAATAATAATATGGGTCCGCCGATTATTGGTAATAAAAATTGTAATGAGGATTATATTGAGGGTTTATATAAAGATAATAAATGTAATGATAATATTATACATGATCTATATAAAAATAGCTATGATATCGATAATCATACTGATAATTCTAAGAGTGAACGTATTAAGGTGTGTGATAATAATATGGGTCGGTCTAGTATTAGTAATAACAATTGTAGTGATAATTATATAGATAGTTTATATAAAGGTAACAATTATAATGATAATAATATAGATGATCTAGTTAAAAGTAACAGTGTTTTCGATAATCATAATGATAATAATGGTCGTCATTCTAAAGTATTAAAGGGGGTTGATCCCTTTAATTGTAAGGCTGGTATTAAGAGGTCATCAAGATCCCTCTCTCGAGGCAATCAGGTGGTGAATTTGTCAAGCTCTTCCTTTCCTCCCGCGGTTTTTGATCTCTTAGGGAAGGGTCTTAATTTTGCCCTAGCGCCTCGAAAAATCCCTGTTGAAGACATCATCTGCGATATTGAGTATGGCATCAAGAACCTTCCTGATAAGATTAAAGACACGATTAGGCAAGATTGTGCCGTCACCCTTAGGAAGGCTAAGCCTCCCCGGAGCAATATCAGCAAGGCGGAGTTTGAAGCTCTTAAGAGCTTGAACCAGAATCGTGATGTCGTGGTCTTAAAAGCTGATAAGGGTGGGGCTGCTGTTATCTTGGACAGAAAAGATTACAGGGATAAGATGCTGGACCATCTTTGTAATAGTGGTAGTTATAAGAAGCTTTCAAAGAATCCCCTCAAGAAGGTTTCCAGGGCGGTCGCTCTTGCGATCAAGTCGTGCAATTCCACGATTCCTCTAGCCCAGAAACTTATTGAGGGAAACCCCATCACTCCTAGAATTTATGGTCTTCCCAAAATTCATAAGGATGGGGTCCCCCTGAGACCCATTGTCAACACCATCGGTGGTCCGACTTACCTCTTGGCCAAATTCCTCGCCGCTAAGTTAAGACCCTTGGTTGGGCAAACTGAGTCCTTTGTCAAAGACTCAGCTTCTTTTATCGAGGATCTTAAGAGGGTTAATCTTGAGCCCGAGGACATTTTGGTTAGTTTTGACGTGGTCTCTCTTTATACTTGCATTCCTATCAATGAGGCCATGGCGGTTATTAATAAGCTGACCGACCCTGATACGGCTAAGTTGGTTGAGCTTTGCCTGACCTCTACCTTTTTCAGCTTCGAAGGAGAATTCTATGAGCAAACTTGTGGGGTTGCCATGGGCTCCCCCTTGTCCCCTGTGGTCGCTAATCTCTTCATGGAGGATTTTGAGTCTAAGGCTCTGGCCTCCTCTCGTCTCTTACCAAAGCTTTGGAAAAGATTCGTCGATGATACTGGTGTTGTCTGGTCTCACGGTCCTGATGAGCTGGATCGTTTCTTTTGTCACCTCAATAACCAATCCGCCTCCATTAAATTCACGATGGAGAAGGAAGAGAATGGTTGTCTTCCGTTCTTGGATGTCCTCATCTCGAAGAAGGCGGATGGTTCCTTTTCTCATCAGGTGTTTAGAAAGAAGACGCATACTGAGCAATACTTGCATGCCTCGTCACATCATTTCCCCGCTCAGAAGTTAGGAGTTCTTAGCACTCTTGCCACCCGTGCTGTGAGAATTTCAGATAAGGAGAGCCTGGAAACTGAGAAGGCTCACCTCCTTGATGTCTTTGAGAAGAATGGTTACAAGAGGCACCTCGGTCAAAAAGCCTTCCTCAAGGCCAGGAAGGAGCCTTCAACCCGAAAGGTTCCTAAGGATCATGTTCTAGGTGTGAACCTTCCGTATATCCAAGGGACCACAGATAGGATTGCGAGGATTCTAAGGAGGTATGATGTATCCGTAACTTTTAGACCTCTCAATACTATCCGTGGCTCCCTCAGGTCTGTAAAAGACCCGGTTGACCCTAAGAGCATGAAGGGTGTCTATATCATTCCTTGTTCCTGTGGGACCCCCTATATTGGTGAAACTGGTCGTTCTATCAATCAGCGGATCAGCGAGCATTCTGCTGACTTAAGACATGGTAGGACCAAGTCCTCGGCCCTGGCTGAGCATGCAGGGAAGACTATGCATCATGTATGCATAGAGGAGGCTCAAGTCATTGCCAAGATTCCGCAGTTTCACCATCGCAAATTTAGAGAGGCCCTGGAGATTGAGAAAAGGCCGAGCAATCTCAATAGGGATGATGGCTGGAAGATTAGCCGTTGCTGGGTCCCAGCCCTGTCTTCCTAGCCTCCTCATTCTCCTTTGTATTTTGTCTCTAGGTTTTTGTCCTCCTTGTTTCTCTTTTGGCATGTTTATCCTATTATTTTGGTGTTTTTTAGTCTTTCGGGCTTCCTGGTGAATTAACCTTAACCCATTTTTCATTCTTTTGGGCGGTCTTTTGATTAAATTCTGATTTTCCTTATTTCATTAGTATTCTATTATTTTCCTAGAATTGAGTTGGCCTTTAGCTTATGTCGAGTAATTAATTTTATTGAAATATTTATCATCAAACTTAAATAGGGATCTTTAAAGTGGGTTTATGGGTATATTATGTTAGATTAATAGTATTATCATCATAATATTAATATTTAATATCAATAAGATATATTAATAGTATTAATATTTAATATCATAATATTAAATTAAATATGGATTATTAAGGTATGTTTATGGGTATATTATGATAGTATTATCATCATAGTATTAATATTTAATATCATTATGATAGATTAATAGTATTAATATTTAATATCATAATATTAAAGATTTATCATCAAAATTAAATATGGATTATTAAGGTAGGTTTATGGGTAAGGTATTTTATTAATAGTATTAGTGTGAGTATATTTAAACTTAAAATATTAAGTATTTAACCATGGGGTCTTATAGATATTTACGATATATTGGTTTGGTCTTTAATAACCCTAATTTATGATTTTTACCATAAGGAGCAAAATTCTAGGTAGAATTAAGAGTTAACAATTTATTTGGAATTATATATCATTTAATAAGCATATATAACTTATTAAAATTAATTTTGGAATAAACCTTTATATGTAAATAATAGATAGAAATAATATATTCTAAAAAGTTATTACCATTCTTACCATACCTATTAGGGTTTATTACTTTGTAGAAATAAATAAATGCGATATAACCGTTAGATTATTAGATAGGGTACTACTTAGAACTATCTTATTAATTAATTAATATTAGACTGATTTATTATTTATATTTTTAATTAACGCCTTTATAAAAAGTTACAAAAAATAGGTAAATATTAATTTAACTAATTTGACTAGGGTCATTGGTCAAAATTAGCCGTTGGTATTTTTAACCCTGGAGTCTCTGCACCTCTATTTAAGCAAGCTAGGCCAGATTGGTTCTTCAACTTGTCCTGACGATGAACCACACTGGTTGGTTCGAAACGCGTCGACAAAAGATTGGTTATGTGATTTTGCCGAAGATTATCTAAACAATGTTATGGATCACAGAAGTCTAAATTCCTAGATTTCCTCTAACTAAGAAAACTGATTTTCATTTCATTTGAGTGGCCATATTTTCCCTTTTTTGGATTGATATCTGGCAATTGTACTAGAAGAACTGAAACTTCATTTTGAGATCATTTTGGGGTAGCTTTTGAAAGGGAAAGAACATTTGTGGATTTGGACAACAAGGACAAGCAAACTCTTTAACTATTAGACCCTTTCATTGTACCTTCCAGAGTGGTTCTACATTCCAAGGACTCTTCATGGATTCCCTATTTTGTAACTCATTTAGACTTATCTTCTCATCCATAAAGGGAGTTCTAAGTTTTGTTGGTTTTTGATCTTATCATTGGGTGAAAGATCAAACCAAATTTTGTAACTATTTCCAATTAACATCTAGTTTGATTTTTTAATCACTTGTAACTATTGGAAGGAAATATCTCTCCCTTTTGAGGGATCATTTGTAAACTTCCTCAAAAAACAACTTCCTTTCCATCCCTCATTTCATAAGAGGGATCTAATATAATACAAAGGCACTTGTTCTTGGGAGCTTGGTGACCTTTTCCCCTTGGCATACCACTCTTCCTTATTTGCAGAAGGTCACCATGTGATTGATTGAGTGGTTTGTTTTTGTCACTTAATACTAAGTAGATTAAATGAACACTAGTTACTTTCATTTTCATTCTCTTTTTTTCCTTCATTTCATGCATTGTAGTTCATATGCTCTAAACTTAACATGCAAAATACTTAGATGAGTCTTTTGAACTATTTTAATTTATTTTGAGCATTTCCTTTTCTTATAGTTTGTATCTTGCTCTATTGCAATTCCATTTTCTTATTTGCGTAAGTTGCTCTTGTTCCTTTTCTTAAAGGCATCATTTATTTATTGAGGCATCTTTATCACTAGTTTGGCAATTGCAAATCCTTTCATCTCCTTTTGAGAAATTATTAGATTTGAATCATTTTTTCACTTAGAGGAAATTAACCTCTAACTCAATTGGTTGTATAGTTTTATCGGGATCCTCTTCACCCATTTCGTTTCGAAGCTTGGAAATGGTAAACACTTGACTTGCTAAATTAGTTTGGGCATGCCCAATGTTGGATCTAATTGTGAGTGGGTTGACTTGAAATATTAGTTGGATACTCATTAATGAAGCTAAGCTTCTCCATGTTGGATCTCCTTGGAACCATCCTTATATTTTCTTGGATAAAGTTGTGGATTCTCCACCCTCAGTTCAGTTAATAACCCTAAAGAGCCAACTGAAACTATGTCTAATGGGAGGAAAAAATGTTCCAAGTTATTTTCCAATGTTAAGGGATACAATAATTTTCTTAGATAATCACAAATTTCTTTTGCTAGAAGTGGCTAGCTAACAAAATGCCTGCAATTCCTCTGCCCTAGGAAAAAGTAATGCTAACCTAGCAATAGAAAGTTAGGGATTATAATAATCCATTCATTAACAATACTGAAAAATAACTCTACACACAGAAAGTTTAGGGGATTCCATTAGTTTTTCACATAATGTGTATAAGCAGCATGGATAATGTCAAAATTGGTGAGGGTAAGTTCAGATGGATCAACTAACCTATGTGTTGTGTCTTCCTAAGCCATGCAGATTTGTCTCGCTGCCTCCCCGACCCGTGCACTTTCCTTTTCTCTTGTCACTGAGAGCTTCAATCTACGGATGATCTGGTATTGCTAGCCCTTTTTCGTTCCCACCGTGTCTTTTTTTGTTTCTGGTTATCCTCCCAAGTCCCCTCCTTCCGCCTTTTTTCCTATTCCAATTCAGGGTTTTCCTAGAGAAAATGATCTATGCTCAGCATATTGAAGATGGGAGAGAGATCCATAGGTTCTAGTGCTTTTCCTTCTTCATTCCCACCATGTCTTTTTCTGGTCATCCTCCCCATTCCCCTCCTTCCGCCTTTTTTCCTATTCGAAATCGGGGTTTTCAGGAGTGAATCGAGGTTTTCTGGAGTGAATGATCTATGATCACCGCATCGAAGATGGGAGTGAGGGCCATAGGTTCCACCTTTTTTCTTGAGTGAATGATCTATGGTCAGTGAATTGAACATGGGAGTGAGGGCCATAGGTTCCATCGTAGTTAGGGCAAGCCAAAAAAATTAACCTATTTATTGGCCATGTATATTTATTTCTTGAAATTAAAATAATCCCTCGTAAATACATAAATAAATATATATACATATTCATCATCTCCAATTAACAACTACACATTAATCAAGTTCATGCACTCCGATATTGATAAACATGCTTATTATCTTTCATGAGTTTCATCAAAGATTTAACATTATTCATCAACTTTGGATACTCATCATTTCCAATTAACAACTATACATTAAGCAAATTCATGCACTCTTATATCGATAAACATGCTTATTATCTTTCATGAGTTTCATTAAATATTTAACATATTATTCATCAACTTTGGATTGGGTGAGGATGAATTCTAGTATATTACCAAGTGTATGTTTTTTTTTTTCAATTGTAGTTTTTACTTTCACGATTAATTTGGTTGTAGTTTTTACTTCCACGATTAATTTAGTCTAAGTTCTATAGGTAGTCATTAATGATATATTCGATGCTATGTGGGGGTTTTACTTTTCAACAAATCTAAAGTATCTATGTTGCATTAGGATCTAGTGACCTTGTTGAAAAACCCTAGCAAATATCTTTGAAACCATCTACTAGCACAAGTTGAACTTGAGATTTCCCAAAAACTGAAAGGAAAAAATAAGGGTTGTTTTTCCAATCCACTCATAACCTAATCCACTTTGGTGATGAAGGGAAACCAACTATAAGATATCAAACACCTTCCCTCATGCACAGTGTGCATAGAGGCTTTACCCCTGTAAAGGTTTGAACATGTGTTGTTTACATTCTAGTGCCATAGTTGTACCATTTATACTTTACTCCTGTCTCTTTGGGAGGAGTAGATCACTTAGGAATAATTTTAGGATTTATTGATTTATGTAATAATTATTTTAGTCATTATTCACTTAGGTGGGAAATGCCATAGTGTTTCTTTTCCAATAAGAAACAAATACCATTTGTGTATTAATATTAATGCAAAGGTGTAATTTAGATCATGTAACATATATTAAATATGCTTCACGTGTATGACATGGTATTATAAAATGTGCAACATCTAATGTTCGGTAAATATCGAAATCTCCATAGGATTCAAACAATTTCATGAGAGTCTAGTACCGCTATGTTCCTAACGTACATTCAAACTAGATAAGCAACATGATATCCATGTTAAAAACTAGTATCCAAAATTCAATAGATATGACCCTAATAATCAGAAGTGTAGATATGCATGAAAAGTTAAGTCTTCAACTTGGGTTCAATCATTATCATAAGAGTGTCACAACAATGGTGGAGAATTTCATAACTGAATATGCAAATAGCTAACATGAAAATTAGAATGGTTAAAATAATGGAATAAGAAATAAGACTATAACAATTCCATATATGACTTTAATAAAAATTGTTATCATTGTTGTGTATTGCAGGTGCTAGGAGAGGCCAGGGAAAAAAATGAATTTATTTCCAATGAAGACACACAACATGATTTAGGGCATCAGGTACTTAAATATTAAATCAATTTATGAAATATAATAAAATGAAATTTAGTTTCCGATCCTTGTTTTCCTAAACCTAGTAATTTATATAGTTTATTATTCAAACTTGAAAAAAAATAATGCATGTCATTGATTATTTTAGGTGGAAAATATGTTTTCAACAAATACAAAGTTGAACTCTTTTACTGTAAAACAACTAAAATATGTACACATGGGTGTACCCCATACTGTTAAAGCACATCGCATGAGAAAGTGGGTGGAAGAATATATGACAATTGAGTCTACAAATACAATAGAAATTGGTGGCAATGAATAAGAGGTTAGTCATGATGATAATACATGGAATGAATACTTTGATACAATTGTTATAATTTGTGGGTGTTATAATTAAGTTCAGCTAGAAATTAATGGACAATATAAGTACATTATATAGTCTAATATCTAACCTTGGAAAAAATAATGCATGTATCAATACTTTTAGGTTGGCAATGGAATCAGAACAAATGAGGAGTTTAATCATTTTGATATACCAATACAAATACCTGCATATGGATGTGGCCTACGCCGTACACTTAAATTACGCAAAAAGAAATGGGTGGAAGAGGATATGACAATGGAGTTTGTAAATGAAATAGAAAATCAACACAATGAACAAGAGGTTGGTCATGATTATACTACATGCATGGATGAATAATTTTAGAAAATTGTTGTTTTTGGATTTTCCTAAGGTAGAAAATCTAAGAATATGAAATTGATGTGGCTTGTTTTTAAACTAATGTGTTCAAAAATAAAAAAGTTTAATTTATTGTATATATGTATAATATTGTTTTGTTGAGTAATTTGTTGTGTATATCTTTGAAATGGATCCATGTTTTATACAGTAATTTATATCAAACATTAAATAATGGTTGCATTTAATTATAGGTAAATGATGTTGATGATACACCTACTAATGATGAAGATCCAACTAGACCATTAAGAATTGAACGAGATGATCCAATTCATCCTTTAAACCATAATAGCAGAAGAAGAGAAGCATTGAAGAGAGCACTACCACGTAAAAATTTGAGGAATTGATGAAATTAGCATACACAGATGACATGCCATCCACTGCTCAGAGTGGAGATGTTGATGCAAATGTAATGCATGAAGAAGGATTGAACGAAAAGCTCACAATTTTCTTTGGGGATGGAAACAATGATGGGGGTGATGATCCTATGCATAATAATGATGATGTTGATCTAGAGGGAAATTACCACCAACATAATTATGATGATATCAACATCAATGAATCAATTAAGCAAGCAACAAAGATAGTGGTGTTCAAATCGGGTGCAAGTAGAACATCCAAGCTTTCATGCACATTAATATTGTTGGAAATCAAGTCATTATTTGGTTGGTCACACAAGAGCTTCACTACCTTACTAAAGTAATTTGAATTATTTTTCTAGTTTTGCATTGTCAATTTGTGTCCTCAATTAGAATATAAGTACTAACTTCATTTAATTTAATTTTAGGTGGATTTTACATTATGGTATTTAAACAATGTTATAAATGACATTTCTAACATGTGGTTTTGCAAAAAAAAACTTATAGGGCTCTAAAGGATAAAATATTCCCTGAAGATAATGTGTTTCCATCAACTTGTAGAGAAGCACGTCAATTGTTAGTCAAGCTGGGGATTGAATATAAGAAAATTCATGTAGGTAAAAATGATTGCATATTATATAGAGATGAATATAAAGATAATGAAGAATGGCTTGTTTGCAAAGAGAAAAGATATTGTACGAATGTACAAGGTTCTACAGTTCCAAATAATGTTTTATGACACATTCCAATTATTCCTAGACTACAATGGATGTTTCGTTGTAAATCTCTTGCAAAATTAATGGATTGGCATGCAAAGAATAGGAGTAAACATGGATTCTTGTGAATTCCTATGGACTCCAAAGAAATGAAACATATAGAGGAAAAATGGCCAAGGAAATTCAAAGATGAACCTCACAGTATTAGGTTAGGACTTGCAATGGATGGAATGTGCCCTTTCTCTTTCCTAAGCTCAAATTATAGTGTTTGGCTAGTTGGACTAACAATATACAATCTTCCCCCATGGATGAGTGTTATAAAGGAACACCTTATGCTAACTCTCATCGTTCTAGGAAAAAATCAAGTGAAAAAGATGGATGTTTACATTGCACCTTTTATTGATGAGATGCAATTGTTATGGAAAGGCATAAGAATGTATGACATATCACGTCCTCCGTCAAATAGGCCCTTCATGTCTTATTGCATACTATGTTGGACAATTCATGATTTCCCACGACTTGATGTTTGTTTTGGTAAGAGATCGAACAATTTGCATATTCGTAGTACATCATAATTTATTTTTAAGTCAAGTTGTATATAAGTATTAAATTATTATTGTTTTCTTATGTAAGCTAGTTATTGATTATAGGGATACAAACAAAATGGATTTTTGAATGTCCAAGATGTGAAGAAAAATTTGAGGGGCGATATTCTAAAGATCTACACAAAGTTATTTATGCAAATAACAAGGTTTTTATACCACCTGACCATAAGTTCAGAAATTGCTTAAAGAATCAATTTGATGGAAAAATTGAAAATAAATCTCCTCCCAAGGTTATGGGTCTAGTTGATTGGCTTAAAATGTATGGAGATGCTGAATCAAAAGCTTGGAACATTTTTTTTGTCATGATCATTCAATTGAGGAACCAGAACAAGTTATGGTTGAAATACCAAAAGGAATGAAAAGGAAATCCATATTTTATGATCTCCCTTACTGGAAGGATCTATTAATATCTCATTTATTAGATCCTATGCATGTTTTCAAAATTGTCCTTGATTCTATTTTTCAACATATATCTAGCAAAGATAAAGCCACTTTATCATCAAGGAGGGATATTTCTCTTTCACATACCAAATTTGATAGAAGACATTTGTGGCCAAGTAAGGAAAATGAATCATATGTAGAAGCTCCATGGATACTAAAAAGGAAAGAGTTAGATCAACTAAAAAATATGATTCGTTCAATAAGAACACCCACTGGATATGGATCATCATTGAATAAATATTTACAGTAGAGGGACATATCATGGGATTCAAAACACATGATTATCACAATTTTATGAAGGTATTAACATCAATTAATTGTTATTCTTATCATTTACTTCCTAAAAATTATTTTGATATATTATGATAAATCAATATTAATGAACTATAATAATTTGGTTTGATAGCATATCATGTCACTAGCAATAAGAGGGGATTCATGCCTTACAATTGACTTGAGGAATGCCACATGTTGATTGTCAGCCTTTACTAGGTATGTGGTCGCTTGATATTTACAAGGTTTTACATGGTATGAAATGTTCCTCTATATGATACAATGATATATTATATCTCATTCTAAATGTCACTAAAACTTCATACTAACTTAATGACAATATCTAATTAGGTGGGTGACCTATAAAGAGATCCATGAGTTTGAAGTGCCAAGATGGAAGAAAGAAATCATAGAAATTGTATGTGTATTTGAAAAGGAGCTCCCTACAAGTTTCATGGACGTACATGTCCATTTACTTATACATCTAGTTGATGACATTGAAATGGAAGGTATTGTTTCAACGAGATGGATGTTTTTATTTGAGAGATACATGAAAACCCTAAAAAGATATGTCCAGTAGAAGGCACATCTAGAGGATTGCATGGCTGAAGGGTATGTACTAAATGAAGCATTTTTATTCCTATGTGAATTCTTTGGTAAAGATTTTGAAGATGGTGCAAAATTTTTGGATCAAGAACGTGCATCCGATATTATAAATGGAGAAAAGCCTCAAACTAATGGTGTTCAATAAGTAATTGGTATGTATAATATTCATTATTATAGTTATTTTAGAATCATTTACTAAATAATTTTGGGCTTCCCGAATTGAAAGAATAAATTTTTAAGTTTGAATTATACATGTTGATTTTTAGTAGGCGTTGATGAAAGTGTTGTGCTCAACAAGTTTGTCCTCTACCAAATGGAATTCATGAATAAATTGATTGATATGTATGATATAAAAAGGAAAGAAGTGTTAGAAGCGAGGAAACAATTTAAGATATCAAACCCAAGGAATACCCCACTTCCCACTGATATTTCTGGTCAATGGGGAAAATAATGCACAATAGAATGGGTTTCTAAACAAATTCAAAACTGAATAGATGAGAAAGGAATAGATGCAAACATAATAGAAGATGAGATCAACATGTGCAGAGGATGTGAAAAGAAGGTAAATTTTGAATTATTACAAAATGATGTGTTGTACCTGTTTCCCATAGGTAGTCCTTGGCTGCAAAAGCTACGCCAGGAAACCAACTCAACTAGCCTTTAGGTTCAAGATGGCCCTTGAACCAGAGGGGGCTCCCTCAGTTGTTATGAGGCTTTGTTTAATGTTGTTCACCTGTCACTGAACAACAGCCTTTGAAGCACAATGGCCAAATTTATGGTTTTAATTGGGTGTCATTGGCGATAAATGATAATCCCTACTTATGATTTAAAGGCTCTCTCACAGGGTTCCTTTTGAAAGTGTCAACTTCCAGCCTAATAGAACGACTTGATTTGTATAAGAATTTGGCAGAAGAACGTAAGTAGATTCCTAATAATTGAGTAGCCAAACTGATTACTTGACCACTAGGAAAATTTTGATGTGTGTAGAAGATTTCTATAGCCACACAAAACAGATTTAAAGGGAAACAAAATGGCCAGACTTAAACCAATTCTAAGAGGAGATATTTCAGACAAATAGCCTACTAAGCTAATCTCTTTTAATGGCTATCAAAAAGCAGAAAACAAAACTAGTTAAAGAGGAGTTATGATGAACAAACAGTCCAATAAACAAATCTCTTTCTAAATATAATGATTTTGTAGACCTTCCTATAAACACTTTTATCATGTGTAGAAATAAGATATGAAAAACTGGAAAAACATACTTGAAGAAAACAATTCTATCAAAACTAGAGTCATAAGGCTTTCATTAGAAAAACTAAAAAAAAAAAGATTTATTACAGAGTGAAGAGTCTTGGCATAAAAATCCAACCCCAATTACTTCAATTGATGAAGTATTTATACAAATTTTAAACTAAAATATCTTGAAAAAATATCAAGATTTGTTTACAAATATCTTAAACTTCTTTACACAAATAGAACTGAAATATAGGACATTAAAAACTAATGTATCTACTTGGCACTATCATTATGCATTGCTGTTTACAAAAAAAAGAAATTCAAATTGAATTGAAACTCTTAGTTGATGAGGTGGCCTCACTGTCTTTGAGCATTTTCCTCCCGAAAGCCTGCAAAATAGGGTCCAATCATGCCTTTGTATATCTCAATTCGAGATAGTTATGTAAAAATTGAGAGAGGTTATTATAGATGAATACGTTCTTGAGATAAATCTCTCTTAGTTTCCACAAATGCAACTGCAACTGTTCACAATACTTTCTGCAAAAATATGTCTAAAAAGGAATTTACATAGTCCAAAAAATAGGCTGTGAAGATGTACTTGTATCTCTGATTATGTAATGGATGAGTAAAATCGGAAGTATGTTATTGTACCTTAGAATATTAGGAACAAAAAACTCCTTCATTTTCTCAAGAATTGTCTCTGATTATCCACAATATTTTCTGCAAAAGGGTGGCTTAAATAGGACATTGCACAATCGAAAAAATAGGCTAAACATGATGAGAGTGTATATACAAACCCCTAACACCTCTGTGAAAGGTGAGATAGGCTTTTGTATTAGTAAATATTGTGAACCAAAACCTCTTCCAATTTCCAAATATTCAATTTTTTTAGTCACACTATCCTTTGCAAAAAGGTGACTAAAACAGAAAATTTATGGAAAACATTCCTTCAAAGATGCATTTGCATCTCCCAATCCATAATAGCTGTTACAAAAATGAGAGAGATTTTTGTACATGAGGATGTTATCAACAAAAACCTCTTTCAATTTTTGAAAATTAGTTCTCAGAGGCTTGTAAACCATGTTTGAATTCACTTTATTACATCATTTAATCATGTTTAGATGCATGATTAACTAAATCAACCACCTAATGAAACTTAAATTTACATTTTGAGGGTGCATTTACTCTTGCAGACCCATTTATTATTTCTAAACTACTAAACCTATTATATCAGCAAATTTAAATTATTAAAACTAATCATGTTACAACATCGGCTCCAATGGGGATTGCTTCCCCCTGTGGGATGCAAAGAACTAGTAGACCAGTTGCCTTTAGTGTTTGGCATGGAGTCATACCATAAAACCACCAATCACTGATTTTCCATATTATGTAGAAATATAACCGATCCCCATGGATCAATGTTTTCATTTGAATACTCTGCTATTGCACACTACAACCTACAACTATAAAATGCAACCATATGCCTGCACTAATCCGGATACTCTTTCACACTAAAATCTAAAACTTGAAAATTGATGAAGTGAAACAACTGACAATCTAAGTGTAAATAAGCACAAGATTGCATAATTCATGGGCTATGGAGTTAATCAGTTAAGTGCTTGGAAGTCATTGCACTCAACCAAACCAAACTTAATACTGCAATATTGAAATATAACTGAAACAATTGTAGATCTACTGCACCCTGAATCTGAAAGTAGCTAATCAATCCCACACCTCTATCTAACTGAACTGAAAAAAATTTACATTGTTAGGTGTAATCTTCTTTCTAATGTAACCAAGTGCGGAGTGGATTTATTGACAAACCAAGTTGCCAGCACCTGAAAATCTGAAGAATATATACAATATGAACATGAAATCCCATGGAAAACTTATACTCACAAGTGTACTTTAAAAGTTGCATCCTCTATATAGATTTTATATTTCTAACAATGGCTAAGAGGGAAAGACATATACTACTGATTGAGAGTATCAATGAACCTTGCATAGCAGTAAAGGAAGCTGAAATTTCAAAACAAGAGTGGGATCGGTAATCTAGTGGAATTTCTATCCGATAAAGTGGAGTCGCGAGGTGAAAATAATGCAACCAATATAAATTCCTATTGCTTGTTCACCAGCAAGAAATAAATCTAAACTTTATTATTCCCCGAAGAAAGATCTTTACTTTGCTCCCTGGCAACAACACCAAATGTTGTACCTGTTTCCTGTAGGTAGTCCATGGCTACAAAAACTACGCTAAGAAACCAACTCAACTAGCCTTTAGGTTCAAGCTAGCCCTTGAACCAGTGGGGGCTCCCTCAGTTGTTACGAGGCTTTGTTTAACATTGTTCACATATCATTGAACAATAGCCTTTGAAGCACAATGACCATATTTATAGTTTTAATTGGGGGTGGTTGGAGATCAATGATAATCCCTGCTCATGATTTAAAGGATCTCTCATTTGGCAGAAGAATGTAAGGAGACTGCTAATAATTGAGTAGCCAGATTGATTACATAACCACTAGGAAGATTTGGATGTGTGTAGAAGATTTCTACAGTTGAACAAAACATATTTAAAGGGAAACAGAATGGCTAGACTGAAACCAATTCTAAGAGGAGCTATTTCAAACAAATAACCTAATAAGCTAATCTCTTTTAATGGTTGTTATAACTCACAAAACAAAACTAGTTAAAGAGGAGTTATGATGACCAAACAGTCCAATAAACAAATCTCTTTCTAAAGATAATTATTTTGCAATATTTACTATAAACACTTTTATCATGTGTAGAAATAAGATATGAAAAACTGGAAAAACATACTCGAAGCACAAAATTCTGTCAAAGCTAGAGCTATAAGGCTTTCATTAGAAAAAATACAACAAAAGATTTATTGCAGAGTGAAGATTCTTGGCATCAAAAGGCAACCCCAATTACTTCAATATCTATTTATACAAATTCTAAACTAAAATATCTTGAAAAAATATCAAGATTTCTTTACAAATATCTTAAACTGTTTTACACAAATAGAACTAAAATATAGGACATTAAAAATTAATTTATCTGCTTGGCACTATCATTAAGCATTTCTGTTTACAAAAAAGAGAAATTTGAATTGAGTTGCAACTCTTAGTTGATGAGGTGGCCTAACTGTCTTTGAGCATTTTCCTCCCGAAATCCTGCAAAATAGGGTCCAGTCATGCCTTTGTATATCTCAATCCAAGATATTTATGTAAACATTTAGGGAGGTTATTGTAGACGAATACGTTCTTGAGAAAAACCTCTCCCAGTTTCCAAAAATTTAGCTCCAACTTTTCACAATACTTTCTGCAAAAATATGTCTAAAAAGGAATTTTCATAGTTCGAAAAATAGGTTGTCAATATGTACTTGTATCTCTCATTATGTAATATTTGAGTAAAATATGAAGTAGTTTATTGTAATTTAGCATCTTAGGAACACAAACCTCCTCCAGTTTCACAAGAATCATCTCTGATTATCCACAATAGTTTCTGCAAAAGGGTGGCTTAGACAAGACATTACACAGTCGGAAAAATAGGCTAAACATGATAAGAGTGTATATAGCAACCCCTAAAACCTGTGGGAAACGTGAGATAGGATTTTGTTTTCTGGAACCTTATGAACCAAAACCTCTTCCAGTTTCCAGATATTCATTTTTGTTTAGTCACACTATCCTTTGCAAAAAGGTGGCTAAAACTGTAAATTTCTAGAAAACATTCCTTCAAAGATGCATTTCTATCTCCCAATATATAATAGTTGTTACAAAAATGAGAGAGGTTTTTGTACATGAGGATGTTATCAACAAAAAAAACTTTTATTTTTTGAAAATTCGTTCACAGTGGTTTGTAAACCATGCTTGAATTTACTTTATTACATCATTTAATCATGTTTAAATGCACGATTAACTATATCAACCAGCGAATGAAACTTAAATATACATTTTGAGGGCACATTTACTCTTGCAGACCCATTTATTATTTATAAACTACTAAAACCTATTATATCAGCAAATTTAAATTATCAAAACTAATCATGTTACAATAGGTTGCTTGAATACATTAATCACACTATTAACTATTTAACTATGCACAATCATATTTATTTTCACTCAAGTAAATGGATTGTCACAGGTGAGGAAGTATCCTGCAATGTGGGAATACGTTCATCGTTATCGTGTAGAAAGAGTAGATGCAAAAGGACAATCCTTCGATTGTGGGTTCATGGTTGATTTCAAGCAATCAAGTCGAGCAAGTTCAAAAGATAAAAATGTTATTGAAGGGAATCTTCAATACGTTGGAAAAATAAAGGAAATTATTAAGTTAGATTACCGCTCTTTCAAATGTAGTATTTTTAAATGTAAATGGTATGAAGCATTTAACAGGACACGGAGACATGATATCCATAGTGGATTTTTTTCTATAGATTCATCAAAATACCTACCATAGGATAAGGAGCCTTATGTTCTACCAATTCATTGTGAGCGGGTATTTTTTCACTAAAACAATATAATAAATATAAGAAATAATGGCCTTATGTAATTTTTTAATTCATTTTTTATTGTGGATATATAAATTCTCATTGATAATAAAATTTGATACCACTGGAGTTCTAATATATTTATCTTCTTCACATGTAGGTTTTTTTCTATGAAGATATTTTGGATCCAAAATGGATATTTGTCATTCATTATGATCTAAGATTAAGGCATATATTCAAATATGCCTCAATAAATACAGAGGAAAGTAATGATGACCAACCAAATATAGTTCAGGAATTGAGGAACATAGAACAAATTGGCATCAATGATGATGTTCAACCAGAAGACTGTGAACTAGATGATGGTGACAACATTCCTTTAGCAGTATGGAGAAGCAGGGCTAGAGGTGTATTTTCGCAAAATGATAAATTAGATGAGGCAATTCACCTTGACAACCAAAAATTTCCAAAGGCGAATGATCGTATAGAAGAAGGCAATATTGATGATATACAAAATGAAGATCAAATTAATAGATCTGGTAACATTGATATTTTTGATCTAGAAATAAATTTTATTGATACAGAATATGATGAAAGTGAAGATGATGATGATCACAATATGACTTTAGTAGAATGGTTTAGGAAGAGTAATATTAATTTCTTGCAAGAACATATGAACATTGACAAGGAAGCATTGGAAGACATAGATGCAGATGATAACATAAATGAAGACTTCTAGATAATTTACAGGGTATGTAATTCATATTTAAATAAGGACAATTATTATGTCCCATTTTGAAATGATTCATTGTTATTTGGTTGTAATATTCATTTAATTACTATGTTTAGAACTCCAACCGGAGAGAATTTTTTCATGGACGAGCTGGGGAGGATAGGGAATTAAGAGGCTAGATAACTTCTCACAAGCCTTGGCCACAAAGTTAGGGTGGAAACTGCTAAACGATAACAGTCTTTGGATGAAGGTAGTAGTATCTAAATACATCCATCCAACAAGTGTACAAGACTAGATCAGACAAGATACCGGGCGGAATAACATATCTATTATCTAGAAGGCTATCAACAACACGAAGGAGCTCTTTCACAATGGCCTGACATGGAGAATTAGATCGGGGACAAAGATACAGATAGGCACCGACCACTGGGTGGGTTGTGGAAACTCTCACAAGCTCACTGAAGGCCTGCAAGGACACTTACAGGCTAATGGAATTGTTCACATCAATCAAATTGCAGACGAGGCACACACTACCATCTTTCAGCAACCTTAGAGAACTGTAAACGATCTGAACATCCCTCGATGTTGGCAACAGGAATGGCGCAATTATAAAAATGCTTTGATGGAGGCCCACATCAAATTAACCGAGGGTGAGGATGAAATTCTCTATGCACATGCTAAAAATGGTATATACTCCCCCAAGATAGGCTACAAAGTACTGATGCAGAGGCACAAACCACCAGACCTGACCTAGTGGTGGAAGCAGATGTGGAAGTTGAAGATGCCCCCTCGAACAAAATTTCTCATGTGGTCCATCCTCAGCAACGAAGCCTTGACTGGGGCCAACTTGATGAAAAGATCATTTGTAGGGCCATTCTGGTGCCATCTCTATAAAAGCGACAATGAGGATAGAGAACACCTTTTCCTAAATTTCCCTCTCACTCAAGAACTATGGAATGTCTTCCTTGGTTCGATCTCTTCTGCTTTGAAATGGCAGGGTCCTAATCTCACTGAAGCTTGGAACATTTGGTGTGCTACTAACTCAGTCAGACTAAAAAACATACCGCTTCTCATTAGCTGGGCCATATGGATAGCCAGGAATCAAGTCATCTTCCATCAAAGACCCCCTCACTGGCCCTCCATTACCTCCAGGCTTCTAGGTAATTATAGTTCCATACCCAAAGTGGAAGACTAGCCAAACCATAGGAACATTACACTAGAAGTCATCAACCTAGCCCATCCATGGGCTTATTTTGATGGATCAACATAGGAGATGGGATGTGGTGGGGGGGCTATACTACATCTATCTGTATCTCATGTATTAAAAATTAAAATGGGTCTGGGAAGGGGGACAAACAATTTTGCAGAGCTCATCTTGGCTAAAAACCTCATTCATTTTGCATTGTCCAAAAACTGCCATCATTTACAGTTATTTGGAGACTCAAAAATTATTTGCAATTGGATAAATAAATCAGCTCACTGCAATACATACACTCTACAACATATTTTGGATGAAACACATAGACTCATATCACATTTTGATGTCTTCTCTTGTCGTCACATCTACAGGGAACACAACTCAGTCACTGACAGCTTATCCAAGGAGGTGGATCTGAGGGATGACACTAATTGGTTGATTGTGGAGGAAAGAAACAACAACATTTATTAGTATTACCACATGCCGTTTATAGAGCTTGGAACATGAATATATACACAATTGAGATTGTATTTTTTTTCTTTTTGGATCTGTAGCCGAAAGAGACCAAATGTAATTATTCACTGTTTTTTACTTTCTTTAGTACAAAAAGTATAGGGCTCTCTGCGAAGAGCTTCATAGTATTAATACAAACTTTATATATGAAAATCCTCACACATGAGGTGAAACACAATTTTTGAATGTTTTGGTGATGGACAGGCGAGGCCTGAATATTGTATATGCAACGCATCTACAAAAGGTAGTTTCTTTATTAATAAAGAAAGTGCGACTTTTTCCATGGGAAAAAAAATTACCATGTTTAGAACTCATAATATAAATTGGTGTTTTGAATATTATTATACCTATACTCATTACTTGATGCAATTAGTGTCATTAAAATGTATGCTAGTTAAAATGGTTTGCTGGTTGGAAATAACAAGCTGAAATAGTTAGATAAGAGTTACTATGTTTAGTTTCATCTATTAGTTGAAAATGGTTAGAAATGATATGAAGTTATGACTGAGACAAAATGAAAATAATTTGTGTGTATAAATTGTCACATATTGTGCATATAGACAAATATAACTTAACACACAAATATAACTTGTTAGATTGAATTTATGGAATTAATTAACACAAATATATTAAACTACACTACAATAAAAATTCGAATTATTAAGGATCTTTGGATGGGTAATGAAGGTGAATTCAAATTGTCTAATGAGTTTATTCATTTTTGTAATCAATAATAACTTTCCCACATGCAGGTAATATTTTCCCCATATAGGGAATCCCTGATGGCATAGGGTCCCTATCATTGTATTGTTGTCGCCGTTATCATCATTTAATCATCATCCTCATTGCCAGTGTCATCATCATCATATTCACACTCTCTCTCTCTCTCTCTCTCTCTCTCTCTCTCTCTCTCTCTCTCTCTCTCTCTCTCTCTCTCTCTCTCTCTCTCTCTCTCTCTCTCTCTCTCTCTATATATATATATATATATATATATATATATATATATATAGATAGATAGATAGTTATGATGATGATGATGATGAGAAAAAAAATCATTGGTCATAAAAGGTTACCATAAATAGACTATCTTTAAAGGTAGATCAAATTATTTTTTTGCACACTTCCAAAACATATGGTTTCTATTCCAATGTAGATCTTGAACATATTGATGAAGCCAACTTTGTCTTGGATGTATCATCCAAGCATTCTATATATTTACAAGTTCACCTCTCATTTTCATTGTTTTTTAAAATGCTAAAGATTTTCACACATGATATAATGAATAGTTAATGGACAATACAAATAGTTTCCATGGTTGATATTGTTCTACTTATATTCTCTTTGTAACTGAACAAAATTATTAATTTTCTATTGAGAATTAGACTTATAGCACAAAGAACATGGTTGGGAATCATTTAATGGCTATAGAAATTCACAACTACTAACAATTATTTTTCTTTGTCCTTAAGTTTTGCAACCCAATTTGACTTAAACATGCTTAACAATGAAAAACCATTTGTTACTACTTCAAGTTTTACAAAATTCCTATAAACAACTATATCTACTTGGAAATCTAAAAAATATCAATAAATTCACAATATCATATATCGGTCAGCAGAGGCAATCATCAAAGTGAATCAAATAACAAGAATGATCTATGTCTACTAAAATGTATAATAACTTTTTTTTCACTACTAGAAACTAAAAACTTATATACCCAGTTGTTGAACTTTTGCAACCAACTATAAATATTTTACAATAAGTTGTTTTCTAATGAGGATTGTTGCCATATCTTCCTTGGTTTTATGAGGAAAAGGAAATAAAATTTCATTCGTTATCGAAGATAAACAAATTAATTATTTGCATACTTCCAAAACCTAGGGTTTCATATCTAAAGTAGATCCTAAGCACATCAATGAAACCAAATTTGTTTTTATGTATCATCCCAACATTATGTACAATTATAGACTCACCTCTAATCCATTGTTTCTAAAACTGTTGAATATTTTCACACATGATATTCAGAACAATTGGACAAACAAATAGTTGTCATCACTATTCTTCCATTTATATGCTTTTTGCAACTTATTTGAAAGCTCAATTTTGTCCCAGCAATTAGACTTGTAGTACAAAGAACATGGTTAATACATATGATTCGACCCAAAACTAGTTACTACCAAAATTTAACCCAAAAAATATTACTGCATAAAGATTAGAATTAAAAACAAAAACAAAAGCAAAAACAAAAATTTCCCAAATTAAAAATAAATAAATAAATAAATTATCAACTTTTTTTTACCAAAATTTAATAATTTCTTTAGTGCTAATACTAACATCACCATTACAACAAGATATTTTTCTAGTGCTAATACTGCCATTACAACAAGATATAAGAGGGATATAATGCAAAAAGTTTAATAATAATATGTATGTAGAAGATGGTCTTCAAACTGGTGAATTCATGAAAATCAATGGGACTATAGTCAAAATAATTGTATGTTATTTGCTTTTTTATATAGATTATCAAAATAATTGCATAGATCAATTTTTTTAAACCAAAATTTAACAAAAACTTTTCTGGTGCTAACATTAGAAACAACATTACAACAAGATATATTTCTAGTGTTGACAACACCATTATAGTAAGATACCTCAAGAGAGACGGAAAATGTAAAAAGTATGATAGTAATACATATTGAGAAGATGGTATTAAACTAGTAATTGTTCATGAATCCATAAGATAGTAAGGCCATTCTCATTATCATAATCATTGTCATCATCATCACCATCATCATTGTCATCGTTATTGCCATCATTACATTATCATCATAATCACCATTCATGCCATCATCATTAGCTCCATCATCATCATCGTCATCATCATCATTATGGACATTGTTTTCAATTGTTCATAATTATAGGTGTTGTGAGAAATATCATCAACCCAAAAAATGTGATCAGTGCTAGAAAAGGGTTTTTTAGGACACATAGATATACATAAGAGAAATAACAACTCTATTTTTGAGAGATGATCAATGTTGATCATCATCACCACTGTTATCATCCTCATTGTCATTTTTATCATCCCCATCATCATCATTAATGTAATTTCTATCATCATCGTTGTCATCGTCATCATGGACATCATCATCATTCATGACATTATTGTTTTTGGTGATGACCTAAATGATGATGACAAGGATGACGACACCAAAGATAATGTTTATGATTATGACAATGACAACATTTAAAAATTGGGAAGCTTCACCAAGGTCATTAGCATCGTCATCATCATAATAATTTTCATTGTAACCACTATTGTCTTTATCATCATAATCACAATTCATGTCATAGCCATCATCTTCATTTTCATCATTGTCAAGATTATTGACATTGTCATCAATTGTTCATAATTGGCAATGCCATAAGGAATATCATCAATGCAAAAATATGATGAGTGTTGGAAAAGGGATGCAAAAGAGAACACAGAAATGGGGGCAACAATAGAAGTAAAGTTGGATGAAAACTGGATGCTACATAAGTAGATGCAACACAACATGTAAAACCTGACACAAAAGTGGATGCAAAAGCAGATGCAATTGTCAATTCAAACTTGGATGTAAACATGAATACAAAAGTGGAAGAAAACATGGGTCCAATGGTAGGCGTAAAACTTGGCACAAATTGTGGTGAAACAAATGTGGATACAACAACGGACGCATAAAATGACACAAACTTAGATGCAAAAAAAAGACAAACATGGATGCAAAATAAGATGAAAAAAGGGATGTAAACATGGACACAAACATGGGTGCAAGAGTGGACAAAAAATTAGATGCAAAAATGGATGCAACAAAAGTGGATGCAATAGGGGATGCAAAAACATAAACAATATTCGATGCAAACTTCAACACAAAAGAGGGTGAAAATGTGGATGCAAAAGTGGAAGAAGATGTGGTTGCAATGGTAGGTGAAAGATATGGCGCAACAAAAGTGGATGTAATAACAGACAAAAAAATATGCAAAATAAGATGCAAAAAAGGATGTAAAAGTGGAAGCAAACATTGATGCAACAGGTGAAAAAAAAATTGATGCAAAAAATGGATACAATGGAAGTAGATGCAAAAGTAGATACAAAACAAGATGCAAAACCCAATGCATAAATCTGACACAAAAGTGGATGCAAAAGGAAATGCAATATTGGATGCAAATATTTGATGCAAAAGCGGATGTGAACATGGATACAAAATTGGAAGAAAATGTGCGTACAACAATAAGTGCAAGACATGGCGCAAATTGTGGCACAACAAAAGTGGATGTAATGATACATGCAAAAAAAGAATCAAACTATGATGTAGATGAAGATGTAAAAAGGGATGAAAAAAGTGGACTTTAAAATGGGTGCAACAGTGGATGAAAAATTGTATGCAAAAGTGGATGCAATAGAATTTGATGCAAAAGTAGATGCGAAACGAGACACAAAAAACCGATGAAAATCTTGATCCAAAAGTGAATACAAAAAGGGATGCAAAAATAGATGTAAAAGTCGATGAAAACCTAGATGCAAATGAGGATGCAAACGTGGATGCAAAATTATAATCAAAAGTGGGTGCAAAAGGAGGTGCCAAACTAGGCACCAATTGTGGCACAAAAATATTAGATGCAATAGTGGGCACAATAATAGATGCAAAAGAGGATGTAAATATGGATTCAAAACAAGATGGAAAAGTGGACACAACAAAAGTAGATGCAAAATTATATGCAAAACTAGACAGAAACCTCGACGTAAAACTTGGCACAAAGGGGATGCAAAAAATGATTTAAAAAAGGATGCAAAAGTTGATGCAAGTGTAGGTGAAAAAAGTGGATGCAAATGAGGATGCAAAAGTATGTCAAACAAATTAGGTGCCAAACTTGATGCCAAAACTGGAACTAAAACTCGTGCAAAGGATGACACAAAACTTGGCATAAAATTTGGTGCAAAAATCGATGCAAAACCTATTGCAATACCTGGTGCTAAACTTGGTGTAAGATTTGGTGAAAAAATTGATGCAAATTTTGTGTCAATTTTTGCACCATATTTGATAAACGAAAGCAAATAGCACCAAAAATGGGCTCTAGATTGCAAAAAAAAAGAAGTAAAAAGGGACACTAGTCATAGGGATTTGTTGTATTTATTCTGGATTTAGGGTAAAGTTGAAGGAAAACTTTGCCAACCATCCGAGAATGGATCGATGAGACAAAAAATCTCTCGGAATGTAGGTTGTCACCAGAAAAATAGGTTTACCTAGGTAATTACATACACAACATGGATCTATGAGATTATTTACATTATACACATGCAGAATGGGTTTACATTATAAGATGATCCTCTCGTTGACGATGATAGTTGGATGGCAAGAACACATTGATCAGGCACTATCCCTTTCGTGAAAAAGGTGGTGTATTGCTATGGGTCATTGAAACATAGTAGTCAACAGGTCCCACTGAAATTTTGGACAACTTGACCACTCAACTTTCTCACAGGCATACAAGCCAACATCTAGGGACTTCTTTGCTCAGTTTTGTGCTAGTGTCCTCGGGAATTGAGCCACATTTTCAGGGCTAGAGACCAAGTCACTACTTAGAATTGCTTGATACCTTCAGAACAATAAGATAACATGAAAACAATAATACTAATGCAATTACTTGAATAATACCTTGAATTAACCCCTACTAGCCATGATAGGCATTTCGTCAAACATATAACAATTATGTAATCTATAGGTGTAAATAATAGATCTGAACATAGGTGTCTCATACTTATCTGAGATTCATTATGAGGCATTGTTTCCTTGTCACTTTAGCTACAGTTTCATCGATTAGGCCATAAATACATTGTTCATTCATATACATGTAAAAACATGATGAGATCCATACATAGATTTTGTCATAAAATACATAAATAACCAGCATAATAGCAACATAAATACTCGTGAAATAACAGTCATATAAACTGCATATATTCTAGTATAATACTCATATAAATACAAATATAAGTAACATCATATTCATGATGCAAAATCTAAACTCGGGATGGGACTTCCATGTTCCACCCGACTGTAGAATGGCTAAGCCAAATCTCTCTTCAACCATTCACCCACGTGCCATATTCTAAGCATGAATGTGGGATCTCATAAAACACATGAATCAAAAACCATACAGGGCTTCAAGAGGCCATCTACCTCAAACCATCAAACAATGATTCCACCTCATGGTGGAACATCACAAAACCATCATCAGATTGGTCTCTATTCAAGCCTTCCAGGTTTCTATAACGCTTGTTCCAACCTGTTGGCCCTGCTATATAAATATGTTTTTTTAAGGCCAGAGATAAGCTTGGTCGCAGTGGTTATGCTCAAAAGAAGCTCATGGTGGTCATATTCCTCCTTCTCCTTTGCTCCACTTATTCTCTTTCACCTACACTGCTTCTGTTTTTCCTCTAAAACCCAACATAAACCCCTTTTTTTCCTTAAGCCCCAAACTTAAAGGCTAAAAACCCATAAAACCATGCCCATATGACTCTGCGCCTCCATAAACTCATCGTTGTAACGTCCGTTGTCAATCTCCGCCTCCCGATCCAACGGCTCCCCGTCACGCCCGATGAAAAACTTGCACGATTAAATCTTCGCCATTAGATCATCTCCACCGGAGATCCAACGGCAGTCGCTCTCCCCGCACCCACAAAGTGATGAAATGATAGCGTGCGATGGAGGGTGGTTTTCCTCTCTCCCCGCCGCCATGCATCACGTGATGAATGGGATCGCGCACCCTCTCCCTTTTACTGCCCAATGTCCAATGGTGGTGCGATCAAAACCGCTTACTCCGTAACCTCCATCCCTGCCCGATAATACCGCACGCCTTCTTCGTCCAATCACCATTGGATCTATGCACCCGAGATCCAATGGCCCATGTTTGCTCCACTCCTAACTCTTCTGATACCTCCTGCCATGCCATATCCGCCGTCTGTTCTCCTAATCTGACGGCCAATCTCTCTCATTCATCCAACCTGTCCACTCGCCACGCAGTCCACGCCCCTTGACCATTCCGTATGCCCGAAGGACGAAGGTGGCCAGTCTACTAGTACCAGTTGCAGTTGCTTGTCAACAACCACATTTAATTGATAGTATGACTGAGAAGGAAAAGGAAAGAGCTTGAGTAGGTAACTGCATTTAACAGTTATGGAACTTCACCCTATACGACACTCCAGCCACCTGAGAGGATAGCAGAGCACTCGAGGAGATCAAATTCACTCACTAAGACAAGCAAATGCACTCAGAGACTCCATTTGGCAGTTAAATGCGGTTGGTGATCAATTATGATCCTTCCATACCTATAATGGCCAAGTGCGTTTGTAATGAAACTCTATATATACCGACAAACAAGATGTAATCAAGGTTGACGGTTGATATTTTGATGTAAGTTCCAACTTCTGGAGACTGTAAGTACTTTGACACTTGCAGCATCCCATCTTCATTTTCAGCTAATACAAGCTTCTTTTGTTATTAATTGCTCACTTTCCATTTCTCTCCTCTTCTAAGCTGTGCCTGATATGCCATATTCCCAAACTCTTGATCTTTATCATTAGAATAGTTGTCATCCTATTTCCGTGTTAAAGTCTTGTATGTATCATTGAATTAGTCATTCAGGTTTCTCTTCTTTTGGTGCTAGAGAGCTATCATCTTGCCTGTGCATCGGTAGATTAGATTTGCATACTTCTTTACTAGTTGTAGCTGGCCATCACATGGTCTTGTGCATCTAATGGTGTGGTCAGTATTCTCCATATTCACCCAATCTTAAAACTGTGAGTAGTTGGTGGTCTAAAGCCTTGTAGTGTGGGGGTGTTCATGCATGTTTGGAGTCAAGAAAAGTAGAAGTGGTTATCTGGCTTAGACAAGCCTCATTCCTTCCATTCATCCATTTGCAACAATAAGTTGAATTTATATGTTACCAAGCATCTCTGAGCTACAACCTAGGGGAGTTTCTTGGAATCCTAACATAATTGGCACCGTTGCCTGGGAGAGGAGATTGAATCTCATCTTCCCTGGGAGAATGACATAGATCCAACTTTGATAATAGACAAAGTTTGGACACATTTCTGGTTATAATCATCTATTTGGCGACTCTACTGGAGGACCAACCTAGTGGCGACTCCACATTACAGTTCTGGCTCAGTTTGTGAGGCATAGTCAGAGAAATCCCCAAAAATCACCAGCTGACCCAATGCTTGACCTTGAGAAGGTTGTTAATCAAAGAAAAGCATCACAACAAGGAGCATCAGGATTAGGTAAGCCTAAACAATCTCATGTATCTCTTCAAGAGAGGCTTGTAACTGAGCTTGTTCATGATGAAGATATAGAGCCTAGTATTGTTAGTGAAGCAATACCCTCAAAGATTCATAAAGCTCCTTGTTCATTTAGTTCCCCTTTGGATCTCAGTCCAAAGAGAGCCTCCCATATAGTCCATCATACTCCTTTGTTCCTGTCATCTATTTCACTGCTTCCTACCATGCAATCTGCTAGTACTTTTCCATCCATCACAGCCATGGCAGGCCAACAAGCACCCATTAAGATGGAAAGAATCATAGCTACTAGGTATGGACCCCTAGTCTTTCTTGTTCCTTTGAATTCCATGCCTGCATGAGAGTATCAGAAATACATGCCTAAGTTCACTGGTACAGAGGGAGTAACAATGGAAGAACACCTTGAGTATTGTTATAGTTATGCTGATAACCTAGATATCAATGAGGATGATGTCCGAATGAGAGTATTTGTCCAAAGCCTTGATGGAGAGGCTAGAAAATGGTTCAGAGAACTGACCCCTAGGTCTATAGTAGACATTGAAGTATTAGATGATGTATTTTTGAAGCATTGGGGAGATAAAAAAAGACCTGTTGTATTACCATACTGAGTTTGGAAACCTCAAAAGGGAAAATGGGGAATCATTGTCTGATTTCACTAAAAGATTCAATCATATGTATAGTAAAATACTAGCCGAAGTAAAGCCTACCCCCACCTATGCCAATGCTTTTGACTTTGATTTTTTCCTGCTATTGAGAGAAAGAAGATGTGCCACTCTAGCTGAGATGCAAGATGCAACCTTAGAGGTAGAATCTAATATCACAGCTGCAGAAAAGCTCAAGAGTAATGTTGATAGAAGGAGGTAGAGAGGTGAGGCTGCTTCTTCCTCTGCTTCATCTTCAGAACCTAAATTAGACAAAATGACTAAAATGATAGAGTCATTGGCTATTGAAATATCTAAGTTGAAGGTTGAGCAGAGCTCTGGAAAGGCAAGGCTTCCAAACACATTTTCTCCCAGAAACCAAAATTCATTTAGAAGAGTAAATGAGCAATTGCAGATCATTCAAAGGGGTAAAGAAGCCGGTGAAGAACAAATGGTTAAGGCTCCTTTCCAAAATGTAGTCATGGAGGAGGAGCAGTTTGAAGAAGAGGATGAAATTCATTGCATGGAAGATAAGGTAGTGCTACTTTCTTGACGTTGGCTACCTATGAAGAGTCATTACTTCAGAACCAAACCAGTTAAGAGTGGGACAGAGAGGCTGTTCTATAGACTGATGAACAACAAAGATATAATCTGAGATCAAGAACAAGCGATGTCAAGGAGAATCATGTCCAGAGAGTTGTTTTCCCCACTGAGCATCAGAACATCAAACAGAAAAGGACAATAGTTGACCCAGTCATCCTCAAAGCACCAGCTCAAGAGGTAAGATTTCCTGACAAGTCCCCTTCCCTTTTCAGCTTTGAATTAGAATTTCATAAGCTAAAAGTATCTGTGCCTCTGATAGAACTTGCAAAGGGTGAAATTTTTAGAAAGCCTATCCTTGATTCCCTTGAGCTTAAAGCCACACAAGCCTCCACTGACTATGTAAATTTTCAAGATGACAAGCCTGCAGTTGTCCTTAGCCCAATGATTGAACCTGCTGATGATAATTCCCCGTCATTTTATGTCTCCTTGACCATTCATGACAAAATCCTCCACAACTGCTTGCTGGACACTGGTGCCAGCCATAACCTGATGCCCAAAGCTATCATGGAAGAGTTAGGCCTCGATATCACCAGACCTTATCATGATCTATTCTCATTTGATTCAAGAAAGGACAATTGTCTGGGATTGATCAAAGATTTATCTATTACCCTAACTCAGTTATCCATGAAGAGCATGATGATGGACATTGTGGTAGTAGATGTTCCTCCCAAGTTTGGCATGCTGTTGTCCAGAGGATGGATTAAGAGACTAGGTGGGACATTACAAAATGACTTATCTTATGCCATTGTCCCAGTCTTTGGAGGAGAAAGCATGAGATTATATAGAGAGGCACAACTGGCCTACATCATCAGTGATGAGAAGAATCCTTCCAATCATCCTATCTATGTTGTGGACATTGACTATGGAGCATGTATTCTCGAAATAGAATAATCTCAGAAGGCCTCCATGCAGCTCAAGAAACCAATGGTCCAGGCCTTGGGAGAGCAAGAAAGTCAGGTTTGGGAGATTTTCTTTGATGGAGCATGTTCAAGGGAAATTGCAAGAGCAGGGGTGGTGCTGATATCTCCAAAACAAGAAAGCACACACCTGTCTTTTAAGCTGGCCTTCCAAGTTACCAACAATATAACAGAGTATGAGGCTCTGATATTGGGTCTTAACACAGCTAAAGACAGAGGAATTAGAAACATAAAGGTGTTTGGAGATGCTGATCTTATCATTTAGCAAGTGAAAAAAACATTCCAAGAAAAGCACCCATGGCTGAAAGCATATAGAGACAAGGTATGGAGACTCAAAGACTCTTTTGATAGTTTTTGTATCACATATATCCCTAGAGTAAAAAATCAACTTGCTGATTCACTTGCTGTATCTGCTAGCATGTTTATCCCTCCCACGCCTCCCAGACTAGTTTATGAAGTTCAGATGAAATATAGACCATCCTTGCCTGATAATGTCCAGCATTGGAAAGTTTTTGAAGATGATGATGAAGTGAATAGGTTTCTGCAAGTCAAGGATGAATTCTCTGAAATGAAAATCAATCAAGAGAATGAAGCCTTAGAAGAAAGCCCCCAATCCCAGTTAAAGAATAGAATAGGCAAAGATAGCATTGTCTGGCTGCTCAGCAATCATATACCTAGAGGTCTAGTTCCCTTAGAAAAGTTGTTTGACCAGAATGATGTTCATTATAAGGCTGCCCAAAAATAAGATCAATCTGCAGTCTATAAGCATAACATATGGATTCTAGAACATCCAAGGTATATAAATCTATCCACCCATCTGTCTGCAGCCCAAAGTTCTGAGTATTGCAATTTAATGAAGCAATTTGTTGATGTTTTTTCCTTGGAATATAGTGACTTGAAAACATATGAAAAAAAGATCATCCATCATAAAATTCCTTCAGAGAAAGACACCATCCCTTTTAAGTAGAAACTGAGACCCATAAATCCTTTGATCCTCCCTCTGACTGAAAAGGAGATCAAGAAGTTATTGGATGCCAAAATCATAGTCCCCCTCAGATACTCAAAATGGTTAGCTAACTTAGTAGTGGTGAGGAAGAAAAGTGGAGAAATCAGGCTCTGCGTTGATTTTAGAAACTTAAACAAATTCTCTAAGAAAGACAATTATCCTCTACCCAAGATGGAGCATTTACTTCGGAAGGTCTCAGGAGCCAAAGTGATGTCTTTCCTGGATGGATTTTCAGGGTATAACCAGGTTGTTGTACATCCAAATGACCAAGAGAAGACTGCATTCACCACTCCTTGGGGCACTTTTATGTATTCCAAGATGCCTTTTGGGCTGATGAATGTTGGAGCCACCTTTTAGAGGGATATGGATATAGCGTTTGTAGGAGAGAAGGATAAGTTTGTCCTTATCTACCTATACGATATAACTGTGCACTCCAGCAGCCATCAAGACCATCTGCAGCATTTGGAGAAGGTGTTTCTAAAGTTCAGAAGGTTTGGGATTTCAGTCAATCCTAAAAAGTCACATTTTTCTTTAGAAGAAGGCAAGTTGTTAGGACATGTTGTGTCTGCTGCAAGTGTCAGAATTGACCCAGAAATAGTAAGAGAAATACAAACCTTGTCTGTCCCAAGATCAAAGAAGTATATCCAGTCCTTTCTGGGCAAGAAAAATTTTGTAAGGAGGTTTATCCCAAATTTTTCAGAACTTATAAAACACATTACCTCCATGTTGAAAAAGGGGTCAGAGATCAAATGGACTGAGGTATCAAGAAGATCTTTTGAATCCATCAAGAGAGCTATTATGGAAGCTCCCACTTTGATCAACCCAGATTACAGCAAGGAGTTCCATATATTTTTCGTGCCTCTGATGACACCCTTGGAGCAATTTTGTTGTAAGAAGATGAGGAAGGTTCAGAGCATCCAATGGTGTTTTTTAGCAAAACCTTAAGGGTTGCTAAGTTGAGGTATGATATCATTGAAAATCAGGCATATGGTCTTATCAAGTCTTTGAAAGCTTTCAGAATTTACATTCTACATTCCAAGATAATTTCCTATGTTCCCTCTGCTTCAGTAAAGATGTCCTAACGCAGCCAGATGCTGATGGAAGAAGGGATAAATGGATCACAAAGCTTATTGAATTGAATATAGAATTGAAGCCCACCAAGCTTGTCAGAGGTCAGGGCTAGATTAATGGCTGAAGAAAATTGCAGAATGCTGGACATGAATTTAATAAGCATGAATCCAGAGAATAGCCAGACAGAAGAAGAGATATTTGAACCAGGGCAAGATCAGTCATTGGCAGAAAATCTAGCTTCTTGTGAATGGTATTCTACAATAGCTCAATTCTTGCTGAAGCTAGAAGTTCCTCCAGAGCTTAGTTCAAAACAAGCCAAAACTATCAAGCTCAGGGCAGCCAAACACTGCATTCATGAAAGTCTGCTCTATTGGAGGGACCCCTCTGGAATTATTTTGATGTGTTTGGACAAAGAACAATCCATGGAGTTTATGTAGCAGTTTCATTCCAGCATTTGTGGAGGGCATCACTATTGGAAAACTACAGCTCATAAGATCCTCAGAGCTGGGTACTATTGGCCCACCTTATTTTCTAATGTCTTTTCATTTGTTAAATCTTGTGATAGGTGCCAAAGATTTGAAGGGAAGCAACAATTGAAGTCCCTGCCCTTAAAACCAGTACATGCTAATGACCCTTTTCAGCAGTGGGGTTTGGATTTCATAGGGGAAATCAATCCACATTCCAGTGGCCAACACAGATGGATCTTAGTAGCCACTGATTACTTCACTAAATGGATTGAGGCCATCCCTACCAAAAAGGTTGACCATCATGTGGTCATAAAGTTCTTGACAGAGAATATCTTCACCAGATTTGGTTGTCCACATAAGCTAGTCACAAACAATGCAATAGCCTTCAGGGCAAAAGAGTTGGTGGACATGTGTGACTCAATGGACATTAAGCTAGTTCATTCCACCTCATACTACCCTCAAGGAAATGGTCTAGAAGAATCTTCCAACAAGAGCCTGATAAGGATAATTAAAAAGCTATTGGAAGACAACAAAAAGAATTGGGATTCTAATCTCAAGTATGCATTGTAGGCTGAGAGAGTAACCACCAAGAAATCCATAGGGAATTCTCCATTCAAGCTGGTATATGGCACTGAGGTTGTATTCCCAATTCAGTTAACCCTCCTTGTGGCAAAGTTCTTGCAAAAAGAGGATAATGAGGAAGAGGACATGGCAAAAAGGATCACTAATTTAGCAGAGGTACATCAAATTAGAGAATAGTTATTGAGAAGTCTGCAACACATCAAAAGAGAATCGAGGAAGCCTTTGAATTATTCATTCAGGTTTCTCTTCTTCTAGTGCCAGAGAGCTGTCATCCTGCCTGTGCATCGATAGATTAGATTTGCAAACTTCTTTATTGGTTGCAGCTGGCTATCACATGGTCTTGTGCATCTGCTGGTGTGGTTAGTATTCTCCATATTCACCCAATCATAAAACTGTGGGTAGTTGGTGGTCTAAAGCCTTGTAGTCTGGGAGTGTTCACACATGTCTAGAGTGAAGCAAAGTAGAAGTGGTTATTTGTCTTGGACAAGCCTCATTCCTTCCATTCATCCATTTGCAACAATAAGTTGAATTTATACGTTACCAAGCATCTCTGAGCTACAACCTAGGAGAGTTTCTTGGAATCCTAACACAAACAAGGCTCCAGGACTAGTAACTGAACCTATAACTTTTACCTAGCTCAAGAGATTTTTTGCAACCAATGCTTCAGGACCAGTAATTCAACCCAATAAGGGCTCCAGAGTGGTTTTCCAGCCAAGGCTATGGGACTAGTAACTCAACCTATGTTGTTACAAGGCTCCAGAGTGTTTTTCCAACCAAGGCTCCAGGAACTAGTAACTCAACCCAAGCTAAAGAAACATGATAACCAACCAAAACAAAACATTGAAATGAACCCACGATCTCCATGGCTATCTAGGAAATGGCAAGGCTAGGAAATCCACTGTCAATCCTGATGATCCTCCATTCCAATGAAAAATCACAACCAACAAACCACATGCATATACCATTATTTTCGAAACTCGTGAGAAAAACATACACACAACTTCGTACCTGCAAGAAAATCTCATTGTAGTTGGTGGTTCTGATGTACTCATGCGCTTTCCTACACTTTCTTTTCCTTATTTCTCTAAAAATCTAAGCATGCCACACTCTCCAAGAGTGCTCCAAGAAAACTCTAAGTTTCCAAGAGTATGAGAGAGAGAATATAAGACAACTCCACCAAAACTTGTCCAAGACTTACCAACTAATCCTCAAAAGCCTTTTTATGAATGAGGCCTCTAGTTTCTTCATTTTCAATTATTTTCCTTCAATTCCACCCTCACATGCAACTTGTGACCTTTTCACTCCCTTCTCTCCTAATTTCAATTATTTTCATAAATAAATGTGTGAAAAATGCAATTTTTTCTTTCCAAAGCCTTAGCGATTTCTTTGTTAATTTCCTTAGCCATAATAAACCAAATGAACACCCACTAGAATTTTTTATGCACCATTCAACTTGGAATATGTGTCTGATGATTGTGGTCTTATATATTTTTACATGGATTTTTAACCAGGGATGCTACTGGACCCTCCCCCTTTGGGGAACACTGTCCTCGGTGTTTAATGACACCTATAACCAACAAGACTGCAGAAAACATAATATACTTCCCATGGAGATTTATAACACAGTTCATTACAATATTTACAATAGCCATCTGCTAAAACCTGACAAACACAGTGTTTACTAGAGCTTTAAAACACAACTCAATACTGTATTTACAATAATAACCACATATACACGCATTCACATTTTTTTCACTTAATAGATAATCATAATTTCTATGGAGCTTTATAAATCCATTTTGATACAATATTTACAATACTACACACATATGCACATATGCACATTTTCTCAACTAGCAAATAAAATGATACGATGCCTACATCTGCAGCAAGGGAATCCAAAGGCTCGCACCTCCACCCTCAAAGTAATACTAGTATTCACCTCCTTCCCAGGAAGTCTAGAATCCACCATAAGGTAAAATATACATCCAATGTCTAGCACTATAATCCTGTGCCACTTGTCCTCTCAACGAACAATCACTGACTCATTGTTCCAGGGCACACTCCCAATGTGCATTTGATTCCATCTGGAAATGCTAATGACGAAAAAAATATATTCCTAACCTTCCCTTCTCTGCTACATAGTCCCTCGGGCTATCTGGTCACCCCCTTCTATGTAGCCACTCACCTTCCAAGTTCTGCTAGCACCCCCATCCCAGGCAGTCCATCCCTTGGAAAGGCTTCCTCGCATCGGAGGGAACAAAAACCAAGGTATATCCTTCCCTCAAAACCATCATACCAGTCATATCATGCTCATGGAAATCAATGGACACTATTGAGTACCAGTGTCCCACAATGGCCCTGCTCCTAAATTGCTTTACCAACATATTGTTGCATGTCCAATTCCTTTCACTTTTGCTACTAATTTTGCAATCAGATTTAACCACCCAACCAGGCATTTCCATGCTTTCCTATACCAAACACATATTCTCCCCTAGATTCAAAATAAATTCAATAAATTCACATCATACGTCATTGGCAGCTCATTAATAAGGTACACTTGAAATTCTATTCACTTCCTGTCACAACAAGTCATACTAACAACTTGATCAAATCATCATGTACATCAGGTTAGCTTAAAACACAACTGTCAAAGATTAAAATCATAAATAACATGTTACCATCATAAAATAGAATCATATATCACATGTAATCATCATATACCAGAATCATAAATCACGTGTATAATAAAACTGAAATAAAATATTGATACTTATCCTTTAATCAATCCTTACTTTTGCCTTTGTCCCTATTTCGTACGCACTTTGGATTGATTTCCACACCTAAAAAATACCCAGTGCCTTCTCCTCAACCATGTGCACATACATATAGTTTGCATCCCACACATACAACCACACACATCATACAACAGAATGCAATACATGCACGTAGACTTGACATACAAATCATACACTTACTCCCATTGTACAATGAAACACATAAATACACCTACATTTGGTGTACACCACCACAAAATACATGTACCTACACAAAGTACAGTACAATGAATACACATGTCACGATACCATGACTACACAATGCACATACATAGCACCACATGCTTGCAACACAACATGTACAACATGCAGAAAATACCACATGTACACCAATATCATATGTACAACACGTACACAGTGCCACCTATTCAAAACACCACTTCCACAATGTGTGCACAAAATCACATGTACATGACACCACCTGCAGAATGTGTACACAATGCCACATGTACATCATACCACTTGTACAACATGTACACAATGCTAGACGTGCACAACACCACATTCACATGTACACAACATCATATGCACACATGTACACAACACCAACTATACGCAACACCATATGTACAAAAGGTACACGACACCACATGCTCACAATCACCACTCATGCACACAACACCATATGCACATGGCACCACATGTGCAACATGCACACAACACCATAGGTACATAGCAATGCATATACAACATGTACATAACACCCTATGTACACAACACTACATATCTAACATGTGCATAACACCATCTATACCGAGCACTGCATATGCAACATTCACACAACACTATCTGTACCACCCTGTACATAACATTGCATAAACAATATGTGCAAACACTATATATGCACAACATTGCATGCACATAACATCACAGATGCAACATGTACAACATATACAACATAGGCACAATAATAATACCACACATCCAAAACCACACTATCTTTACCAAGAAACGTTACTTATAGTGTCTTAACCATGCCTGTCCCAACATGTCGCAAACCACACTAATTTCATTTCACTAATGTATCCCTCGGCCTAGCCTATCCAAAACATAAACATACTATAATAACATAATATCAATTCATATCCACATGATACTAACCTCATAGATTTGTCGAGACTACTCTTCCCATTTGATTCCTCATAAGACTGGGAACCTCTTGATGTCATTGACTTACATAAGAAATCATTCTTCCACAAGAATGATCTCTGATGACCTTGTCGAACAGTGACATAGATACATGGATACATACATCTATATACATAAACATTATAATAAAACAATCATGATCCTGTCAGTCAACGATAAACATACACACATATATACATAGACATTAGCCTTAAACAACCATGATCCATGATGACATTTTCAGACATGACACACATACATATATACATGTATACATATATAAACATCATCATGATCATGATCATAACATAATCACCAAATAGCATAAGTTCAAGGTTAAGAGAACTCGCTTTATCTGTGAACACCATGCACAACATTGAGAACAATCGTTCCCAACATGGCCAAGGCATCTGACACCTCAAATCTATTTACGTTACCTTTCCTGATTAATTCTATCATGATTGTCCTGCCATCATCTATTTACACCAATGGACCCAAATGGTTGTCATATTCTTGCCTTCAACATCCTTTATACATGCACAAGCTTGATATGAGTCTTACATTGCCTACTAGATTTCATTCAACTATCTTTGAGCTCCACTAACTTTCCTCTTTCCCAACCACTTCCGAAGACTAAAAAATTAAAAGGCAAGCACAAGAAACAAACAAGAAGAAAAACATGAAAACCAATAACAACACTATTCCACAAACAAGGTGGTATGGCCATACACTAGACATAAGCAAAGATGAAAATCAAGCGAAAACAAACCATAAAGAATTGAAGTCACAAGACTTTTGACAGACACCATGACTCAATCCCCAAGGTTCACAGTGTTTCCTTCATGCAATGATATAGACTCATATTCAGATCATGTAATAAACCAAACATTCAACAAACTATAAACGTACCATATTAGATAAATCAAACAGACAACATAATAAACACGAAACACTCAAATACTAAATAGATGACCTAATCAAACATTCAAGCGCAAAACAGACAACATAAGAAAGACCCTACCTTAATGTATCTCAGGGGAGGCTATCTTATCTACACAATCAATCTAGATTATCATCGTATAAATTCAAAATATATCAACACAACCATAAATAATGTCATGATATCCATAACAGTAACTATATAACATGTTCACATCATAAAATAATAAACAATTTTGATTCATACATAATGAGCACATTTGCACAATCAATCTAGATTAGTATGACATAATATCACAACATATTAACTCATACCTGAATGTCACAACCCTAACCATTTTCATAGACCAATCCAAATTAGTATGATACATATAACATCAAAATCTTAATGTAATAACCCTAATCATCAAGTTACTAGCATATAACAACAACATTTATATATCATTTTCATCAACAACATAGAACCTAAACAAGTCAACTATCATATAACAACAACAAGTTAACATATAACATACTCATCAAAAACATATAAAATAATCATCAAGTTAACTAATGTAAAACAACGACAACAATGCATATAACAACAAGTTATTATCATGCATGAGTATATGACCACACAGATTCACTACTATTTACCATACATGTAACCACAACATTAATAAAATTAAAGGCCTTTATTTTCTTCATTTTCCATTATTTTCCTTCAATTTCCGCTCACATGAAACCTATGACCTTTCACCTCCCTTCTCTCCTAATTTCCATTATTTTCATAAATAAATGTGTGAAAAATATTATTTTTCCTTTCCAAAGCCTTAGCGATTGCCTTTACCAATTTACTTAGCCATAGTTAACCAATTGAACAACCACTAAGATTTTTTGCCCACCATTCATCTTGGAATATGTATCCCACGATTGTGGTTTTATATATTTTTACATGTATTTTTAACCAGGGTTGTTACAAAAACATATGAAAGGCGGTGCTTAGAAAAACCTTACGTTATGTGATAGACATCAAAGACGACTGCTAACGACCCTTTACACTATCAAGTTCACTTGTTGTATAAAGTCATATTCCATCCATAAGACATCTGTAATAACTCAAAGAAACATGATCATGGTGTTTCCATTAAAGGAAAGGGTCATCAATAAAATCAAGTAGCCACTAAAAGAAAATCCCCCAAATACCTCGAATTCCATAATACCACCAATAAAACTTGTCGAATAAGCTCATTTCAATCAAATCAAAATAATTGGAAGGAATCGTAAAAATTTCTAGTAGGGGCCTTTTATTTTTTATAAAAATGAAGGGAGTAAGTTGGCGTGCCAACATTGGCAACTGACTGGGTGAACTAGTTATCTTTGGTTTAATAATTCAAAACCTATAGAAATCAATGAATCATGATAAGATGTAATGTTATGTTGGTACTTAAATAACCCACAAAGTTTTATCTTTGATTTGTATGAACCATAATTAGAAATTTGAAACATGCCAAAACCATTTCCAACATAATTCAAAAACGAGATGAAATATAAACCAATAAGTAAACTTTATTGATAATGAGTTCATAGAAAGGAAAATGTGATCAAATAAATCATTGTGTAAGATTAGCTTTAATACCACATGGAAGGTCGTTGCTATTAGCAAGCATCTATTGCCTCAATAGGGATGCCTTTTAACATAATGAATTTCTTGTATCTCATCCATTAGATATAGAATCAGAGTTTTCGTTATCATGTTTGATAAAAATCAACTCAAGGTCACTGTCCTGTATTGGTAACCTGATACTGATAGCACTATTCACAAGAATTAACAAAAGATGAGCAAGTTGTCTTGTGAAGAGACCCCTAGTCTTTTAGCGTTGCAACTGAAAGCCATTACCTTGGCTTGTTGACCATATAATGGTAATTTTGATTTCGCTAACACCCATGATCATGGTAGGTCAATTTATAATGAGACCTCTTATCCTTAAATTAATCCTTTTATCTTAAAATACACCCTGATTAATATTAACCCTTAATGTATTACTTAATATATGGGGAGGAAAATTTGCTCCTTAAAAGCAAGGGATGGTGTGAAAAGTTTCTTAGTAAATAATCTTTACTGGTCAGCCTTGTTACTCTAAAGACTCATTTTTAAGCAAATGATCATGTCACAACTTTTAAAAAATGGTGGAAAGATTAAGACAAGTATTAAGAAAGGTCAAATAATAAGTTTATAAGATCACAAACTTAACTTATCAGGAGGGTTGAGTGTCAGCATAAGGAAAACATCTTTGTAGAAAATATTTCCTTAAGATAAGGTTTCATTTATGTATATATCATAGGATAAAATGATTTCCTTATGACCATGTCAAGAAGAATAAAAAAATGTCAAAATCTACCCCCCATCAAACCAAGGAGAGAAGTGATTATCGAAACCTTCGAACATGAAGGAAAATAAAATCAAAATCATAGAAAATATGCCAAGAAAAAATAGACATCCACCAAGGTACTAGTCAAATTACACATCATAGACATGATCATTATTTGAATTTATATTTTCTATAAGATTTTCCTTTGGTGAAATATCCTCTTTATAACCAACATCAAAAGGAGTTTTAGGAATAGCTTCCTTTTCAGATTTACAATCTAAATCAATTTCATATTGTTTAAAATTTGGAAGGTTAATTCTTGTTATAAGTTATTGTGAAGGGATTTGGGATTCATGAATTAGCATTAAAGAGTCCAAAACAAGAGTTAATAGTATTAACCATTGGCTCTTCATCTATGTTCTTTTCAATATTTTGTTTCTTACTAGAAAAAACCAGATTAAGAAACCACAAATTTTTCCTGTGCCTAGAGGGAAAATCTTCTAAATGGAACCCCCAACAAAGTACAACAAATCCAGAAGGAATTTCATGCAATAATTCATTTTCATGCATAGTCAAACTATTAATTTATGAACATAATGAATCATATTCATAAATTTTATGAGCATTAAAAATGATTTCAACAAATTGAATCCATGAATGAATAGACTTAGATGGAAATTCTTTGAACCAATTTCTGATTCTCCCATGGAAAGTAAGAGTAAACAACTTGCTCAACTCATCATCAATAAAATCTTCAAAATATTTACATTTAAATTGAAAATGACGAATATGTATAAGAGCATAAATATAATCATCCTCACTGTCAAATCTTATCATTGACAAGTGGTTTATTGTCGTTTTGGAAATGCTCCGAGTAGGTCGTCATGAACTAAAAGAATGCTCCAAAACACAAGTTTGAAAAGAAGCCATGAATAATTAAAAACATTCAAAAACTAAGATTGTGTGAGGACACTTATCAATCAATATTTTGTTATAATGACATTAAAAAAAGAAAATTAAATCTAGAATAATAGAGGCTAAGGGTTTGATGATATACTTAATTAAATTTTCCTTAGTCCCTCGTTCTAGTGCCATTTTGCTGACATTGGTTTTATGCACCGTAGTCAACAAGGAGGAAGTGACTCGGACCATGGCTCTTCACACAACGCAAAATTTTTGGTGTAGTCACTCCTAATGAATTAAGAGGCTTTGTTAGCCTTTTTCTTCTTCCTCTTGCAAAAAGGAAAAGACAAGAGAACCCTAGAATTATCCTAAAACTATCCTATATGAATGCAATATATATAAACAACTCTAAGTAAAAACTACATAAAACTACTACCTATGCATATGTACATTATATACCAAAAATAAAAGGGTCACAAACTCATGTAATTGGCAAGGTCTATAAATGCATGTTCTATTTTATATAAAGAATTAAGAATAATAAGGATTCTAACTAGAAATGAAATAACTAGTTTAAAGTGATAACAATTCCTAATGTTAAAGTGATGATTTAAAAAACACAACAATGCAAGCCTTTAGCTTCTACAAATGAAATTAGATCACACTAGATTTGTTTATATATTGATACATTAAGAAATGTTATCATATGAAACTACTATTAGTTTTAGCTTAAACTAAGGGGCACTGAAATAATCTCTGAAGTTTGAAAGATATTTCATTGGTTTTCTCATGAATCAAATCAATCAATAAACCATGAAATAAGATAACACATCAGAAATAATTACAATTTAATTATCAATTCAATTTAAAGAAAAATGACATTCTTTACAATCAAAATCTCGGAATAAAATCACAAAGACTTTAATTGAAGTAATGCCCAAAAATCAGTATCTTTCTTAGGATTAAAACCATAAAAGAATGATACAATTGATATGAAAAGTTAAAATTGAATTAACAATATGCAAAGGAAATGTGAAGTTGCCTACTATCTATCCATGGAATCAAATCACTGAACAAATGTAAACAACCTTCCAAAAATTTTCGGAGATAAAATTGCAAAAAAAAACTTAAAGAAGACAATGTTAAAACAGCCATGGAGGAAAACGTTATAAGCTTATATTAATCGAACAAAATCATAACAACACTTGCTTACAAACAATCTCAACAGTAATTACATATGCAATGTCCGCTTTCTCCTTACTAGTGTCCCTCCTACACTAAAGACCGGTCTTCCTTCTTATTCTAACAATTACAATTTTTTTCCCTATACTACCACCACTACAACCCCCATGAATTTATGTCTTTTATAAACCTGGGAAAAATTATCTTCATTATTTGGATTTGATCAGCCTCCCTATCTTTAAGATCTCAAAAGTTCATTTTTTAACAATCATTCAAACCATAAAACATTTTTAAACTAAAAATCATTTGAGAAATCTTTTAAAACTAAAAATCAAACCAAAATTAAATCTTAAAACTAATATAAATTTAATCTAAGACTTAAAATAAAATAAGAGATTACAAAATTAAAACCAAAACAACTGTACTAAAATTAAATAGAAACTAAATAATAAAAATGTTATATATATATATATATATATATATATATATATATATATATATATATATATATATATATATATATATATATATATATATATATATATATATATATATATATAAACAAGGTTAAAATTAAAATCGTTTTATTTTAAAACTAAATTAAACTATATTAAAATTAAATAAAAGCTAAATGAAGGCCAAATAATAAAATGTATATTTAAATAAAATAAATTTAAATTTAAATGTGATTTTATTAAAATTAAACATATATATATATAAATATATATAAAACAAATAAAATGATTTTTTTAATAGAATCTAAAATAGGGTCTTGCAAGTCAAAAATGGCTGCAGAAGAACCAAGTAGATCTAGAAAACGGTTCACTGGATCACGAAAATTTATGGATGTGAGCTATTTGGACCGGTTCTCAGAAAAAACCACTTTTCAGATTCTCCAGATTCATCATGGTTTGGTTAGAAATTGAGCCGGAAATTTATGTTTCGCTTCAAATTTTTCCTAATTTGTTTTTCTGCTGCATGCTGTCAAATCTTTTCAAATATCATATCCTGCAACACCAAGGCACAAAATTAACTATTAAAAAATAATAGGATGTTCAATACAGAAATAGCATTCAAGAAATGGTATTCAAAAATCGCATGGCGGTTTTCGAGAAATCTGTGATCAATCAGCCAAATTAAGGAAACCCAAGCACTCTAGCATCTAAATTCGATCCTCACAGAAAGTACATATCATATTCAACCCATACATGATTGCAACTATTGATAAATCTAGATGAAAAAGGTGTTTCTTCCTCTTAGACGTCATTACCAAGTGTGGGGAGCAGGAGACATATATGTCAACAAAAACATGTAGAATAATGAATTAGATATAAAAAATATAAAGAAACATAGATTGAACCATATAACAACAATCATCTAGAAGTTATAATCGTCATCAACCACTTGCACAAGTTACTAACATAGTAACGTACAACATATTGAGTCTAGTGCTTCATCAATCTTAAAGTTTCAATCTTTCAAAATTCGATATAACATTTATCATCATTGATCACCAAAGTTGTACTTGTAAGCTAAGTGTAACCATTACAACAAATAATATCTAACATGAAATGAAATGTTATAAAATGAAATGAAATGAAAGAACTTTCAACTTTCATGAAGCATCATATTCATAATTCATTACTAATGAGTTATAATTGCCAACTTCAAATTTAAATTGTCATATATTGTTTAAAAAAATATCATAATAAATATGAAAGAGTCAATAGTTATAAAAGCTACTAAAAACTAGAAAAGAAAAGTAAATCTATTATCTATTTCTTATACTTGGGCCTCTGGCCACCACGAGAAATGTCTAATTTTTTAGTCTTGTTGGAAAATCAAGATCTTTGTCATTAATATCACCCTCTAAGAATTAATATCCAGAGGTATCTTTGTCATTACCTCTGTATCTGTATAGGGATCTTTGTCATTAATATCACCCTCTAAGCATTAACATAAGATAGAAAAGGAATAGCATGTCAAGTCAAGATTTTGTTTGAGTGATGCGTACATTTTTAGGAGGGTCATGATAGAGGAGTTCAACAACCAAATGTCACTAACATCAAGGTACATAGAGGGATTGGTGCTCTTGATTAAATACGAGTTCCATACCCTAATACATGACAAAATTCAATGGAAACATTGCAAACCCCCAATCCTAAAATTCTGAAAAACTAATAAATCTACTGAATTTTGAATGAAATCTAAAATTCTACTTTCTCCATATGAAATCCAATAAGGCTGGAACCACTCTCAAACATCCTGAGTCATTTCATGGTAATGTTAAAAATTTAAGTAAAAGTGGCATTCTCCTTAATCTTCATTACCATATCAATACTAGGGCCTAGACTTGATCATTAAGCTGCCCCACTCAAAAATTATTTGTTTCTTTCAAAAAAAAATTCATTTCGAACATTACTACAACAAAAATAAATTGCAAAAAAGGCGAAACACTCCCGAAAAGGAAGGGAGAATTTTTTTTTTAAGGGAGCGTGCTCCCGAGTCGCTCTAGACCAAAGCGCGCATTGGGAGCAAGATCGAGGGGGTGGAGGTGAGCGGGGGGTCAAGGGAAGGAGGGCAGCACTCCCCCGCAACACTGCTCCGAAAGAACCATGATTATCTCCCAAATCATGCATCAATCGACAAAAATATCGTATGTGAAATCAAATGGGGTCACTTAGAAGAAAAACTGTGTCTCAAATTTCTTAGATTTTCCCTCATTCGTCTAAAATATGTGCCTGAAAAATGCATATCACTTTTAAATTCATTTTTGTTCATTTGTTTTTTAACTTATAGTTTGAGATAATAGCAGTGTTTTAAAAACAAGCCGGTTTGAATCGGTAACCGATCAAACCATATAGTTAGCTAGCCTATAAGGTAAAATCAACAAAAAAACCTGGTTTGACCTTTCATTTCACCCAAAAAAAAGGGGAAAACTGGTCTTAACCAACCGATTTAGGACAAAACCGGCCGGTTTGGGGTCAAACTAGTTGGTTCCATTCTAAACCAGTGGGTTAGCTGCCAAGGTCATGGAGGACCAACACAATGTGGTTTTCCAAGTTTGTAGGTGTTTTGGAGGGAAAATAAGGGTTCTTTCCCTCCAAAAGCACCATGTCCAAGCCTTTAAAAGGAGATCAACCCCCTCATTTTCCTCACACATCTCATTTGGAGTTTTTGTGAGTTTGATTGGGAGCTTGGAGAGTGTTGAATTTTTACTGGAGTAGTTGAACAAGAGAGATTTTGAGCTAACTAGTAGTCATCATTCTTCCAAAAGCCAAGGATATGGCACAGGTTCATTGTGATATGATTGATGGCAAAATGATATGTAAATATTGCAAAAAATCTATTGGAGGGAGTCTTAACAGGTTCAAGCAACACTTGGCTAAGATAGGAGGCCATGTAAAGCCATGTGAAGCACCAAATGACCCAATAGGGCATATGAGGGCATAATACCTTCAGAAGTTTGAGACTCAAGTCATTGAACCAATAGAGAAGTTTGTAACTCAAGTAGTTGCAAACTTTGGGAGTTGAGACTCAACCAATTGATTTTGTTCGTGATGGCTCATGAGAAGTTTCAAGTGATAACATTGATCACTATTATCATATATGTAGACTTGTATTAGGCGAGTGGCCCCATAGTTTGTAGGTTTTGTTTTTTCACTCCAGAGGCCATTTAGAGCCTTATTGCTTATGTATTTTTTTGATGATATGTATTTCACTTGGTGCCATTTTGATATATTCACCTTTACATGATATAAGAGGGATATAATGCAAAATTTTTAATAATAATATGTATGTAGAAGATGGTCTTGAAACTGGTGAATTCATGAAAATCAATGGGACTACAGTCAAAATAATTGTATTTTATTTACTTTTTTACATAGATTGTCAAAATAATTACATAAATCAAAATTTTTAAACCAAAATTTAATAAAAACTTTTCTGGTGCTAACATTAGAACCACCATTACAACAAGATATCTTTCTAGTGTTGAAAACAACATTATAGTAAGATACCTCAAGAGAGATGGAAAATGTAAAAAATATGATAGTAATACATATCCAAAAGATGGTATTTAAACTTGTAATTGTTCACGAATCCATAAGACTGTAAGGTCATTCTCAATATCATAATCATTGCCATCATCTTCATTTTCATCATCATCACCATCATCACTATCATCGTTATTGCCATCATTACATTATCATCATAATCACCATTCATGCCATCATCATCAGCTTCATCATCATCATTGTCTTCATCATCATTATGGACATTGTTTGCAATTGTTCATAATTATAGGTGTTGTAAGAAATATCATCAACCCAAAAAATGTGATCAGTGATAAAAAAGGGTTGTTATATGAAAATCATGATAATGATGATAATGACAAGGATGATGACACCAAAGATAATGCTTATGATTATGACAATGATAACATTTAAAAATTGGGAAGATTCGCCAAGGTCATTAGCATCGTCATCATCATAACCTTTTCCATCATCATCATTGTCATTGTAACCACTATCGTCTTTATCATCATAATCACAATTCATGTCATCACCATCATCTTCATTTTCATCATTGTCAAGATTATTAACATTGTCATCAATTGTTCATAATTTTCAATGCCATAAGGGGTATCATCAATGTAGAAAATATGATGAGTGTTGGAAAAGAGATGCAACAACGAACACCTTAATGGGGGCAACAATAGAAGTAAAATTGGATGAAAAGTGGATGCAACATAAGTAGATGCACAACAACATGCAAAACTTGACACAAAAGTGAATGCAAAAGCAGATTCAATTGTTAATACAAAATTTGATGCAAAAATGAATGCAAAAGTGGAAGCAAACATGGATCCAATGGTAGGCATAAAACTTGGCACAAATTGTGGTGAAACAAATGTGGATGAAACAACGGACGCAAAAAAGGGCACAAAGTTAGATGAAAAAAAGAGACAAACATGGATGAAAAATAAGATGAAAAAAATGGATGTAAACATGGACACAAACATAGGTGCAACAGTGGACACAAAATTAGATGCAAAAATGGATGCAACAAAGTGGATGCAATAGGGGATGCAAAAACATACACAATATTCGATGCAAACTTGAACACAAAAGAGGGTGCAAATGTGGATGCAAAAGTGGAAGAAAATGTGGTTGCAATGGTAGGCGCAAGATATGGCGCAACAAAAGTGGATGTAACAACAGACAAAAAAATATGAAAAATAAGATGCAAAAATGGATGTAAAAGTGGAATCAAACATTGATGCAATAGGTGAAACAAAATTGAATGCAAAAATGGATACAATGGAAGTAGATGCAAAAGTAAATACAAAAAGAGATGCAAAACTCAATGCATAAACCTAACACAAAAGTGGATGCAAAAAGAGATGCAATATTTGGGGCAAAAGAAGATGTGAACATGGATGCAAAATTGGAAGCAAACATGGTGCAAATTGTGGCACAACAAAAGTGGATGTAATGATAGAGGCAAAAAAAGAATCAAATTATGTAAGATGCAAACGAAGATGTAAAAAGGGATGCAAAAAGTGGACTTTAAAATGGGTGCAACGGTGGAAGCAAAATTGTATGAAAAAGTGGATGCGATATAAGTCGATGCAAAAGTAGATGCAAAATGAGACACAAAACCTAATGCAAATCCTGATCCAATAGTGGATACAAAAATGGATGCAAAAATAGATGTAAAAGTTGATGAAAACCTATACAAAAATAAGGATGCAAACGTGGATGAAAAATTATAATCAAAAGTGGGTGCAAAAGGAGGTGCCAAACTAGGAGCCAATTGTGGCACAAAAATATTAGATGCAATAGTGGGCACAATAATAGATGCAAAAGAGGATGTTCACAACCTGAATAGAATCTATTATGAAAATAAAATGGAAAAAAAAACATAAACATAATCATCCTAAAGGCTGATAAGGGTAATGCAACAGTCATCATGAATAGAAATGATTATGAAAATAAAATTGATGAACACCTAAATAATAGTGGTTGTTATAAAATTATTAATAAAGACCCCAGTGATAAACTTCTTTGTGAAGTAACCAAGAAAATCAAAGAGTCATGTCTTGATGACATCAGTAAAAAGAAAATCACCCCTAACAGTTCTATTATACCTAGAATCTATGGCGCTCCTAAAGTGCATAAAGCAAACATACCCCTTAGACCTATAGTTAACACCATAGGTTTGCCTACTTACCTTCTTGTGAAATACCTTGCTAAGAAACTCAGACCCTTGTCTGGAAGGACCCCATCTTATATTAAAGATTTCTCTTCTTTTGTTCAATGGATTAAAAACATAAAAATGAAGGATGATGACCTCATGATTAGTTTTGATATTGTATCACTATATACTATGATTCCTATTGATGAAGCCATCGATATCATGAGGCACACCACTGATAAAGAAACTATGGACCTTATGGAGCTTTGCTTAAAATCCTCATACTTCAGTTTCAAAGGTAAAATATATGAACAAACCCATGGAGTGGCTATGGGCTCTCCTCTATCCCCCATAATTGCGAACATCTACATGGAGCATTTTGAACAAAAAGCCCTTAATTCATTTTCATATACCCTTGCAAAATGGAAAATGTACGTTGATAACATATTTTCCAAATGGAGCCATGGGAAAGAAAAATTAAACCTATTCCTCAATCACTTAAATAGTCTCTCTGACCATATAAAATTCACCATCGAAATTGAAACTAACAATCAACTTCCCTTTCTGGATATCCTTCTAACTAAAAAAGAAGGAATGCTTGGTTTCCAAGTCTTTAGAAAGAAAACTCATACTGAGAGATATCTGCATGCAAATTCTCATCACCACCCTAAACAGAAAATTGGCATCATAAGGACCCTAACCACTAGGGCTGCTAGAATATCTGACCCTGACCATCTAAACTATGAACTTGACCATATTCGCAAGGTATTTGAACTAAATGGTTATAATAAGAACACCTTTAAGAAAGCCATGTACCAATCCCTAAGCAAGAATAACAATAACAACAAAGATCAAAATTCGCATTTCACTCCTAAAGTCTCCCTTCCGTACATAAAAGGAACCATTAAAAAAATTACTAAAATTCTTAAGAAGCACAATATTAATGTAGATTTCACCCCTGCTAACACCATTAGACAAGTATTTAACTCTGTGAAAGAACCCATAAACCCTAACCTACAAAAAGGTGTTTATATTATTCCTTGTTCATGCGGCAAAGAATACATAGGTGAAACAGGTAGGTTTTTCAACATCAGAATCAAAGAACACACAACTGACTTAAGAAGAGAAAGGACCTCAAAATCTTCCTTAGCGGAACATGTTCACTCTTCCTCTCATTATATTTGCATGGAAGAGGCCAAACTAATTAAAAAAGAGGACCATTATCTTAAAAGGAAAATTAAGGAAGCCATAGAAATAGAAAAAGAAAGAACAACTTGAATCGTGACGATGGATTAAAACTAAGAAACACGTGGAAAGCTTTATTTGAAATCCTAAAAAACCAATGATTAACTCTTATCCCTTGTAATAAATTAACCCCTAATCATTCTATTTCATTTATATGATTTTCATTATTTCTTTAAATCCTCTTTCATATAAGATAATAATCAATTTCTGAATTTAATCTAACATCCTCTTATAAAAGCTCATCCTATTAAATATATAATTCCATCAAAACACTTCTCAATAAAATTTCCTTTGATTATAATAGTTCCTCATGTTAAACAATTGAAAAAAAAAAACTAATTAACCTTAATTTAATACGTAAATAAATAAATTAAATCTAACAAAACAATCCTCTCTTTTTATTAAATCCAACAAAACAATCCTCACTTTTAATTATATCTCTTATAATTATTTATATATGCTATTTCTGTATTAATCTAATATAATGATACAAAAAGAAAAATTTACATTCTAATAAAATTTTAGTAATTATAATCTCAAAAGTAATCCATAAATTTAAAACTAAATAATGTAATAAAACTTTTATAAATCAAATAAGATATTAATTCATAACTAATTATCACCAAAATAATTATATTAAAATAATGTATTATAATAAATGATTAAACTAAAAACCTAATGTTGAAAATTCCAATTTATTAATATATTACTAAACTAATTAAAAGTATGGCCCACAAATTCTCTTATATTATTCCTCTACATAATCCATATAAATACATGTAAGATTAGCTCCAGATATATCATTTATATCTTCTTAATCTTTTGATGTATCCCCTGAGGATGGACTCACTTGGTAGTCTAAAACATTGGGCTATTAAAACTATATAACAGGTTATTCCTCCACCATCTAGTAAGTTAATTTCTTACTTGACCAAGTTTGAACCCAAGGCCTCAGATACCCAATGCCAAGCCAATACCAGTTGCATTATCTGGTGATTCTTTTAATGTTATGAACTTGAACCACTTTTGATAATATAGATTTTTTAAAAGGAGAAAAGGATGGGATTATATCCCCTATCCAAACAATATGTAAATCCAACTAATCTCCATATGGTCGTCATGGACAATGCAAACATCATTTGAATTCGAGTGCCATATCACTCATATCCACCAACCTTTGTTAATATGATGCCTAAACCAAACAAAGGGTTAGAGTTTGACCTCTACCAAGGTGGATCTTGACTATATATATAAAACATGAGCCTCCACCAACTGGATGCAAAAATTCTGTCATGGTGGAACTCGACTATATACAAAAAATTAACAATGGCAAATCAATTCATAGGATAAAATCTCAACCTATACCATGGTGAAGCTCTACTGTCGTCAACTTGATGTCAAACCAAACAGAGGGTCAAATATTGATCTTTTCCATGATGGAGCTCGACTAGATATAAACCACTTGATGTAAAACCAAGTTCAACTAAATACAAACTATGAGCCTCTGCCAATTTGACCAAACAAAGTTCGACTATATATAAACTATAAGTCTCTGGAAACTCAAGCCAAACCAAATAGAGGGTCAGATATCATCCTCCATATCATAACCAAGACTCTACCTCAAACTTAACCTTCAAGTCTCATCATGTTAAATGACCAAGAATAGTAACATTGAGCTCAAACCAATGGAATCCATTATGAATATAGAACAACTAATCATTATCAACCACAAACATGTATTTCACCGTCTCATCACAATTTCATTCCAATATTCTTCATGGCATGTGTATATACATACACATTCGGTGGTCTCGAGACTCTTGTGGGTTGACAATTATGCAAATAATCTTGGATCTTTAACCATTATAACAATAGCATGTGGCCATGCGTGACCCTGTCCCTAAGTTTATGCCATGGTACCTTGGAATTATGCCTTATGTGACCATATGACCTCACCATGTGCCCCGGTCACTAGGGGTCCATGGTCATCTGCATGATGATTTCATCATGCCATGTGGCATCTCATGATAGATGTCATATGTCACCTATTTTTGGCCATTTCACCAATCAAAAAATTTCATTTTTTCCTACCACGTGGCAGACCATGGAGGCACCAAGTCACCTTTCTTATGTCATCTAGATGATGTGTTAAGCCACATCATCACCTTACTTCTTTGGCCAATCGAGGTACGCCATATTTCAAGACTGACACATCATCATCCTTGGCTAATAAAAATATGCCATGTGCCAGGGCTGCCATGTCATCATCCTCTACCAATCCAAATATGCCACATATCAAGACTACCACATGTTATCGTCCCTGACCAATTAAAATATGCCACATGCTAGGAAAAATTGGGCCAACGTGGCAAGGGTTGACCTTGGTTAAATAGCAGGTAGATTTTTGTGTCATATGTCATCCACTTCCTCATCTAGAAATCGGATCCATTTCATCTATGCAACATGTTTGAACTTTAACACTATTAAAGTTTGTGCAATTTTGGCTGCTATCTATCATAGATTGGATCATTGAACCATGGATCCACCCAAAAGATGCACATTGTTTAATAAATTTGGTGATTGTGGATTTTTCTTTATAGTTTAGGTCCATTTCCTAATGCTAAATTTTAAATGACCATAATTTCTCATATTGGAAGAGTTTTCCAGAGTGTGATATATCGTTGCAAAGGTATTGACAAGGATAATCCAACCATCCAATCCATAGGTTCATTAGGACATCATAACCTTGGAAAAAACTCAATAAAATTCAAACCTCTTTGACTTCACTTGATGAGGGCATGCAATAGCTCAGAATATCATACTTCTTCCATTGATTCATGAATGACACTATGACTTCCTTAGGAATCCCATTTTACATTAATGACACTTGTTTCCATCAATGAAAGCAATATGTACAACACGCTCATCCCTGGGAAAGAATTTCCATGGAATTTGTGGTAGGTTTTCAACAACTAGGAAGGAGCATGATTTTTTTCTCATGGTAGTTAATAGGTTCAGTAATATATGCATTCTCATGTCTTGTAAAAAGATTATCAATGGGAAATAAGTAGCATAATTTATCTTTGAACAAGTTTGGGTGCATTTTGGCATACCAAGGATCAACATTTTAGATAGGGACACCATATTTCTCAGTGCAATTTGGAATACATTTCAGGAGAAGATGGACATAAAATTGAAGAGGTCTACAAAATTCCATCCATAAATAGATGTGAATATAAAAGCAGTAAACATGATTTTGGTACAATTTTAAGGGGTTATAATTAGAATCATATGAAGTACTATGATGAAAATGTGGTCTATATAAAACACTCCTACAACAAAGAAATCCACACTTCAATTGGTAAGTCACCATTTCGGGCTTATTTTGAATATTTTCACCTTCACATTTGGATATAATATATGAAAAAAAATAAGTGAGGGAGGATATTATAGAGGATGCCTTGTGAGAAGAAAAAAATGTTGAGAGGATAAGGTTGTTGTGTTTTGAAGTGCAATAGATAGAAGCACATTATTTTTGAACTACTAGTAATTACTTCTAATGATATATATATATATTCTTTTAACAATTCCAATTTATCATTATGTAATTGCACTTTAGGAATTCAACTATAAAATCATAAATACAGTAGAGATCACAATACACAAATTGAACACAAGATTTACCTTGGGAAAACCCGCTTGCAGGAAAAACCCAACAACCTTCTTCTTAGAGAAATTCTTCAATTGAACAAGAGATACATCTAATGTTGCTAGTCAATTGTGAGGTCAAATTGACCAATAAAGATTATGGCCAAACTTGGTCTCCAACCCTCAATTCAAGCCTCCAATTTTCTCTGTAGCTTAGCCTAGATCTCCCCTAGGTTGAAATTATGCCTCCATAATATACCGAGAAAACTTGGCCTCCCATATTTTCAACTTGCCTAGAAACTACTACCATGTATTCACACATGTAAGGTCTAGAGAAATAATTGAGAGAGAGAGAGAGAGAGAGAGAGAGAGAGAGAGAGAGAGAGAGAGAGAAAGATCTCCATCCTTCTTCTTCTTTCTTCTTGTCCTTCGTGTCCTTCGCTTGGATGCCCATAAGTTTCTTTTTTATGAGAGGTTAAATGGTGCCTTTGTAGAGAAGGTCAAATGCCTTTATATATTAATATGCTTATCCAGAATGGGTATGTATCTTCACTGGGCTTGCTTGACTTTAGAGAGGGCCAACTTGACTATTTGGAGCCAAAAATACAAAATTAAATTTTTGAAATTTTCTCTTTTAAATATGGCATGAAGAACATGTCTTATAGAAATTATTTCAAGGGTTAACTAATCAAAATGACATGAATAACATGTATAAAAATTATTTTTACATCACAAGGTCTAAAATATAAATTATGAAGACAAACCATAGCTAAACAAATTCAACTCTTCCTCTTAGCTAGGGAGGTATTCATAATGACTAGATATATTTTCTTCATTGTGACCAAATTTCTATAAAAAAAGGTTATAACAAATCATCACCATAATGGAATCACAATTGTGACACATGGTAATTTAATAGCATCAATTAATTACCATAATTCAGGTCATCACTTTATACCTATGGTATATCCTCACCATAATTTGGTTCAATGCTTTAGACACATGGTAAATCAACTGCATCAACTAATCCCATCATTTAGATCAATACTTCAAACCTATGGTGTGTGCTCACCGTAATTTTGGTCAATATTTCATACATATGGGATATCATTTAGCATACAACTAGCCTTCCATAATTCAAGTTGATACCTGACACATGGCTTCCTAACTAGTCTTGGTTCACCATTATGGTGAATCACCAAAGGCCAAAATCTAGTTGCACAGTCCACGCCCTGATGCTAAATGAACATGATGCTCCAAGGCCATTCTTCCTAATTCAGTTCATACATGACACAAGAAGAATGTTAATCCTCTGCTAGACATTCTCGACCTATACTTATATTCTCGACCTATATAGGGAGATTATATACTTATATAATATCCTATACGTTTAGAGACTGATGTATAGGCAATGATATTCTCCCCGTGGCAAGTACTTTTAATCAAATTAGGGAGATTATTCATATGTCAAGTACATTAACTTGAATTATCCACTTTGAAATATAAGTTTGGATCAACATCACTTTTGAAGAGACCAAATCTTGTTAGATAATTGTCAATTCATGTATACTAAGATCTCGATGCTTTCTTAAGTCCATAGAAGGCTTTCTTTAATATGCAAACATGAGATTCTCTTCCATGGACCTCAAAACTTTGAGGTTTCTCTTTTTACACTTCTTCTTCAATCACACCATTAAGAAAAGTAGTGTTTACATCCATTTGATGTAAGTTCCAACCCATAGAATAAGAACTAGAAATAATATATTTAATCATTGTTTACCTAGTAACTGGAGAAAAAATGTCAATGTAATATTCTCCCTCTTTCTAAGAGAACCCTCTAGCCACAAATATCACATTGTATTTGCCAATACTTCCAATCCACTACATGCTTGATCTTGTATACCCATTTGGAGGAGACCACTAATTTTCCTTCAGGTCTAGGAATAATCTCCCATACATCATTTTCCATAATCACTTGGTATACTACTAACATCGTGTAATGAAACCCACAAAGAAAACTTATTTTTTTATGATCAATATGCAAAATAGTCATATCACTAACTGGTAATTATAAAATTCGAGGGTTTTTCCTTCTAATACTTTACTTGCACCTTCAAACAATATTAACAACCTTATATTTCATTTATTTTTTCAATATTAACAACCTTATATTTCATTTATTTTTTCAAGATGAAGGTTTACACATGTAAACATCATATTTGTATAGTTCAACTTCCTAAAGAGTTCTTCTCTCCTGTCAAAGAGATATTTAGTTATAGTTTTATCTTGGAAATAATAACTATGATCTTCTATTCGATTCTTTCATATAGTAAGACATTTACCTTTTGTTACAAATATTTTTGTATAGTAAGACATTTACCTTTTGTTACAAATATGATCTAAATTTAAGTTTTCAAAACCACCCTAAGACATTTACCTTTTGTTACAAATATTTTTGTATAGTAAGACATTTACCTTTTGTTACGAATATGATCTAAATTTAAGTTTTCAAAACCACCCCACCCCAATTTTTATTTCAGGGTGTATACATTAACCTATTGCATATTAATTTGATAATATGTCTTACCTTTTGTTACAAATATTTTGTATAGTAAGAGATTTACCTTTTGTTACAAATATGATGTAAATTTAAGTTTTGAAAACCACCCTAAGACATTTACGTTTTGTTACAAAAATATTTTTGTATAGTAAAACATTTACCTTTAAATTTAAGTTTTCAAAATCACCCTAATGACATTTAAGTTTTGAAAACCACCCTAAGACATTTACGTTTTGTTACAAAAATATTTTTGTATAGTAAAACATTTACCTTTAAATTTAAGTTTTCAAAAGCACCCTAATGACATTTACCTATTTACCTTTGGTTACAAATATGATCTAAATTTAAGTTTTCAAAAACACCCCACCCTCGGGGTGTATACATTAACCTATTGCATATTAATTCGATAATATGGAAATCATATTCATATCTTAAGATAATTTATTGTACCTTTTAACAAGATAACCCTACCTTTAACACTAATGCACGTCTACATATACTGTAAACCATGTTGGGAATATGTCATATCATTATGTTATTCAAAATTTGATATTATATGGTACAAGTTATGATTACCTATGCCATATGGGATATTTATTCGGGAAATATCTAAACACTTCATGAACTTACAAAAAATACGCTTGCCTCCATGTGTTGGTTGGTTATGTTGTCACGTCGATAAACTCAAACCCTAGGATCAACTGTTATGGTTTAACCTTGATAGATCCATGACGTATGTTGATTAGGGTTGTTTTGAGTTTTGATAACTACCCTTTGGCCGTCGTTCTCACAATTCTTTTCATTCATTTCGAAGGTATTCTGACAGAGCTCTGCAAGCTATAAGACCATTATTATTTCCGTCTCTTCAAACTGAATTCCATTCAATTACAACTGATTCAAAGGTCATGGAAATATAGTTTCAAAATGTTTTCAATTCCTGATACTTGTACCCATAATTTATTCCTTGTCTGAGATGGTTTTATGATGAAAATGTGGTCTATATACAACACTCCTACAACAAAGAAATCCACATGAAGTACTATGATGAAAATGTGGTCTATATACAACACTCCTACAACAAAGAAATCCACACTTCAATTGGTAAGTCACCATTTCAGGCTTATTTTGAATATTTTCACTTTCACATTTGGATATAATATATGAAAAAAAATAAGTGAAGGAGGATATTATAGAGGATGCCTTGTGAGAAGAAAAAAATGTTGAGAGGATAAGGTTGTTGTGTTTTGAAGTGCAATAGATAGAAGCACAATATTTTTGAACTACTATTAATTACTTCTAATGATATATATCTTCTTTTAACAATTCCAATTTATCATTATGTAATTACACTTTAGAAATTCAACTATAAAATCATAAATACAGTAGAGATCACAATACACAAATTGAACACAAGATTTACCTTGGGAAAACCCACTTGCAGGAAAAACCCAACAACCTTCTTCTTAGAGAAATTCTTCAATTGAACAAGAGATACATCTAATGTTGCTAGTCAATTGTGAGGTCAAATTGACCAATAAAGATTATGGCCAAACTTGGTCTCCAACCCTCAATTCAAGCCTCCAATTTTCTCTGTAACCTAGCCTAATTTGATCTCCCCTAGGTTGAAATTAAGCCTCCATAATATACCGAGAAAACTTGGCCTCCCATATTTTCAACTTGCCTAGAAACTACTACCATGTATTCACACATGTAAGGTCTAGAGAAATAATTGTGAGTTGAGAGAGAGAGAGAGAGAGAGAGAGAGAGAGAATCTCCATCCTTCTTCTTTCTTCTTGTCCTTTGTGTCCTTCGCTTGGATGCCCATAAGTTTCTTTTTTGTGAGAGGTTAAATGGTGCCTTTGTAGAGAAGGTCAAATGCCTTTATAATTGATATGCTTATCCAAAATGGCTGTGTATCTTCACTGGGCTTACTTGACTTTAGAGAGGGCCAACTTGACTATTTGGAGCCAAAAATACAAAATTAAATTTTTGAAATTTTCTCTTTTAAATATGGCATGAAGAACATGTCTTATAGAAATTATTTCAAGGGTTAACTAATCAAAATGACATGAATAATAGGTATAAAATTATTTTTACATTACAAGGGCTAAAATATTATTATGAAGACAAACCATATCTAAACAAATTCAACTCTCCCTCTTAGCTAGGGAGGTATTCATAATGACTAGATAGATTTTCTTCATTGTGACCAAATTTCTATAAAAAAAAGGTTATAACAAATCATCACCATAATGGAATCACAATTGTGACACATGGTAACTTAATAGCATCAATTAATTACCATAATTCAGGTCATCACTTTATACCTATGGTATATCCTCACCATAATTTGGTTCAATGCTTTAGACACATGGTAAATCAACCGCATCAACTAATCCCATCATTTAGATCAATACTTCAAACCTATGGTGTGTGCTCACCATAATTTTGGTCAATATTTCATACATATGGGATATCATTTAGCATACAACTAGCCTTCCATAATTCAAGTTGATACCTGACACATGGCTTCCTAACTAGTCTTGGTTCACCATTATGGTGAATCACTAAAGGTCAAAATCTAGTTGCACAGTCCATGCCCTGATGCTAAATGAACATGATGCTCCAAGGCCATTCTTCCTAATTCAGTTCATACATGACACAAGAAGAATGTTAATCCTCTGCCAGACATTCTCGACCTATACTTATATTCTCGACCTATATAGGGAGATTATATACTTATATAATATCCTCTACGTTTAGAGACTGATGTATAGGCAATGATATTCTCCCCGTGGCAAGTACTTTTAATCAAATTAGGGAGATTATTCATATGTCAAGTACATGAACTTGAATTATCCACTTTGAAATATAAGTTTGTATCAACATCACTTTTGAAGAGACCAAGTCTTGTTAGATAATTGTCAATTCATGTATACTAAGATCTCGATGCTTTCTTAAGTCCATAGAAGGCTTTCTTTAATATGCAAACATGAGATTCTCTTCCATGGACCTCAAAACTTTGAGGTTTCTCTTTTTACACTTCTTCTTCAATCACACCATTAAGAAAAGCAATGTTTACATCCATTCGATGTAAGTTCCAACCCATAGAATAAGAACTAAAAATAATATATTTAATCATTGTTTACCTAGTAACTGGAGAAAAAATGTCAATGTAATATTCTCCCTCTTTCTAAGAGAACCCTCTAGCCACAAATATCACATTGTATTTGCCAATACTTCCAATCCACTACATGCTTGATCTTGTATACCCATTTGGAGGAGACCACTACTTTTCCTTCAGGTCTAGGAATAATCTCCCATACATCATTTTCCATAATCACTTGGTATACTTCTAACATCGTGTAATGAAACCCACAAAGCAAACTTATTTTTTTATGATCAATATGCAAAATAGTCATATCACTAACTGGTAATTATAAAATTCGAGGGTTTTTCCTTCTAATACTTTACTTGCACCTTCAAACAATATTAACAACCTTATTTTTCATTTATTTTTTCAATATTAACAACCTTATATTTCATTTATTTTTTCAAGATGAAGGTTTACACATGTAAACATCATATTTGTATAGTTCAACTTCCTAAAGAGTTCTTCTCTCCTGTCAAAGAGATATTTAGTTATAGTTTTATCTTGGAAATAATAACTATGATCATCTATTCCATTCTTTCATATAGTAAGACATTTACCTTTTGTTACAAATATTTTTGTATAGTAAAACATTTACCTTTTGTTACAAATATGATATTAGATTCTTTCATATAGTAAGACATTTACCTTTTGTTACAAATATTTTTGTATAATAAAACATTTACCTTTTGTTACAAAGATGATCTAAATTTAAGTTTTCAAAACCACCCTAAGACATTTACCTTTTGTTACAAATATTTTTGTATAGTAAGACATTTACCTTTTTGTTACAAATATGATTTAAATTTAAGTTTTCAAAACCACCCTAATGACATTTACCTTTTGTTACAAATATGATCTAAATTATTAATTCGATAATATGGAAATCATATTCATATCTTAAGATAATTTAATCCTACCTTTTAACAATTTAACCCTACCTTTAACACTAATGCACGTCTACATATACTGTAAACCATGTTGGGAATATGTTATATCATTACGTTATTCAAAATTTGATATTATATGGTACAAGTTATGATTACCTATGCCACATGGGATATTTATTCGGGAAATATCTAAACACTTCATGAACTTACAAAAAATACGCTTGCCTCCATGTGTTGGTTGGTTATGTTGTCACGTCGATAAACTCAAACCCTAGGATCAACTATTATGGTTTAACCTTGATAGATCCATGACGTATGTTGATTAGGGTTGTTTTGAGTTTTGATAACTACCCTTTGGCCGTCGTTCTCACAATTCTTTTCATTCATTTCGAAGGTATTCTGACAGAGCTCTGCAAGCTATAAGACCATTATTATTTCCATCTCTTCAAACTGAATTCCATTCAATTGCAACTGATTCAAAGGTCATGGAAATCTAGTTTCAAATGTTTTCAATTCCTGATACTTGTACCCATAATTTATTCCTTGTCTTAGATGGTTTTATATGGAGTTAAAATTTCTCCATAGATGGGAATTTTCTGCTGGAAATTAAGCTATAAATTATCCTTTTGTCCCTGTGTAACATTTCTCTTAACAAATTTAACACCCTGTATTCATTTGGATGCAGGGATTTATTATTTTGTTAGAATTCTTGCTTTGGTTATGAATTCTTTATCATTATGGCATTTATTATATGCTTATATGCCAGATGTGGAGAATGGCTTTGTAGCTTCAAACTTGTCACTTAACCAAGTATTGCATATGAAACACTATTTTATTTCTCTTTGTTTTTAATATAAAACTTTTGTTTTCAGGCTATAGCTTTTTTTTGGATTGTATACATATATAAGTCATATAGGTTTCAAGGTTTGGGTTTTTCCCTTCTATGACTGGTTTTGTTTATCTTTTGTATTAATTATGGAAAAAACCCTTTTTCTTCTAAAATCTAGTTGTGGAAATAGCATTTCTCTTTTTGTTGGTAATCCATAGTTTTGAATGCAAGTTATAGTCATGTTATCTGGAACGAAACCCTATCGCTACAAGCGTTGTTAGTAGAAATTACAAATAGGTCTTCTACAAACCTTATAGTTGTGATCATTTTACCAACGTGGTTGTAATTTTACTATCGATATATTGATTTTCATTCTTAGGAATTTTGTTTCTTTTAGGTTTTATATTTTCCTTTAAATTTTTTAGTTTCTTCTCTCATAAATGTATTATATAAATAGTATTGCAGATTTTTAGACCTCTTATATATCATTTTTTTTCCAATGTTTTTTTCTTCTTTCAATAAGAGAAGAATAACCTATTTATAGAGTTTTTAACCGAATGTTTCAGATTTCCAAGTGAGTCCATCCTCAGGGGATATGTTAAAAGTTTAAGAGAAGACTAATAAATTATCATAGAGTTGAACTTATGTATATATGTAGCTTGTGGAAGTGATTAATAAAAAATGATAAATGATATAGTAGGCTAGGGTTATTTGACAATTAGGTAAAATAAAAGCACAACAACTGTCAGAAACGCTCCTAACCATTGTGCTAGTGTGATTTCATGGCACAATGTGACTTGACACTCTAACTTACCATACCAACCCAAAACTTATGTGCCAATGATAATAATACAAGACACTGCGACCTCACTCATGAATTTTTGTGAGACATGACCTTAGACTCACTTAACTCAACCTCTTATGGAAATAGTAACTACTTATATGATCGTTCAAATGATAAAACTTTTATTCTATATTAAGACCAATAGGTCAATCTTTATAAGATCATATCCTAACCTTTACACATTTGCCAAAATCAATTGAAAATACCAAAACTTATTTTTAACCACTATAATATAGGACACTAACACACTACATGAATTTATTTCATACATTTATATGTTATTGTCCTTTTTAAAAATGTCATAATTATTCCTACTCTCAAATTATTGCATTCTTATGATTCTTTGAATTCGTTACAATCAACTTTGTTACAAACATTCTCTTTAACTAGTTATATTTATTCCCTCAATATTTTATTTTTTTTAGCTTATATGTAATAGTGTTTACCATGTTGGTTTTCTAAATATGACCAAATTATTCTGGTCTCTTTGACCTTATATACAATATTTACATTTTTTATTCATTGTCACTAGCAGTAGCTTCCAACTGTACAAGTGATATCTTTGTCAGGTTCTTAGTAACCTAATTTCACTCTTCTATGAAAATTATTCGTTCACTGTCATTTACATATTTCGAGTCTTTATGTGGCTCTTATATATATTTACAATTGATACATACATACATATATATATGCATATGTGTGTGTGTATGTTTTTTCATAGCTTTTTCTCCTAGACCTACGATCTTTCAAGTCTGAGTGCTACTATATCTATATTGATATTTATACTATATTGATAGTGTATATATTCATATATATATATATATATATATATATATATATATATATATATATATATATATATATATATATTCTTTATATTTATTTTCTATCTATGGTCTTTCTAAATTCCTCTCTACACAAGTATTTAGAAAATTAAATTTTCATGTACCTATACTACATAGATAGATTCAAATAAAGCATCTATCACATCACAACAACATATGTGCATAATCATGTCATATGTTCTTTTATTTCCAACAAAATTATTGTACATGCATTTACTATCTATTCATTTCTGAGAGTCTTTCTCATTAAATTAACTATGCTAACATCTTTACTATTACATGTTAAAAACATACATATGTACATATTTAATTAGACTTATTGTTAAATACCATAATTTCATAAGAAAATGTTCATATAATGAAGGTTTAAGACACTGACTTGAAATTATAACCTTGGAAATTGTTGCATAGGCTCACCAGCTCCATCTAACCTTTTACACTATTCACAAAATTGTTCCCATGAGCACTAAGACTATAAGCTCTTTCTTCTGCAATACTTCTTCCCTCTTTCTTGCCTCATACTATATTATATTTGGATGTCTCCTCTTTTCCCAGAAAGATGACAAAATTACATTACCCTCTCTACCAATCAGTTGGTAGTTGGTAACTACCTCCACCTCACCTAATAGGTGTAAGGTAGTTACTAGATTATTTATGAGCTCTACTTCCCCACTCTCCAAGACAATCTCCTGCCTTTTAGGGAAGTTAATGATAAGTTGATTCCATGATCATTAATAATGTGATCATTTAAATTAGGTTCCTAGGACTTAATGAGTGGTAATCAATAACTAACATTAACTTGCAGAAATTATCTCTTTGATCTGGATGCAGCTTCTGTACTAATTTATAGACTCTTTATTTCTATTAATAGCATAATAAATACAAGATTTACATTCAACTTTTATCAGTTTATCAATTTGATAAACTATTTCCAAATAAGTTTTTTAAACTTAGGACACAATCACACTTAACCACATATATACAAATTTACAACAAAAGCTTCAAGTCATGGGATATCACACATCATATCCTTCCAAACTTGCTAGCTAGCTGCTTCTTAAAAAATGGAAGGTACAACTTCAATGAGATTTGCAATCAAATTTTCATGTTTTCACTGTCATGAGCTAGGACACTATGTGACAAAGTGATCACACAAGAAGGTCAGTAAGAATCCCTCAAGAGAAGCAGCAGGTGAATATCTTGCTTCACAATCCAAGCTGGATTTCACCCTGATCACTTGCATGGTTACATCAGTGATGGGTAGTGTGTGGTACTTGGATAGTGAAGTCTCATTCCATATGATCGACAAGAAAGAGTTCATCATTGACTTGGAGGAGAAGGACCTCCAGATGCACATCGAGATGGGAGATTATGGAAGGTATAACGCAACTGGAATCAATATTAATACCTTTCAGAGGGATTCTAGTTCTCCTCTCACATTGAAATATGCAATGTATGTTCCAAGTTTGAAGAATAATTTGGTTTCAGTTTCCATGTTGGAGGACCATGGCTACGATGTGATATCTAGCAAGGGAAAGCGTTTCCTTTGTCACAGAGCCTCAGGAGAGGTGAAGTGGATTGGGGTTCGAGTGAAGAACCTCTACAAATTGGATGTAGAAGATTGCACTGCTTTGAGCACAAAAGCAAAGAAGGTGCAGCGTCATGACATTGGTGATTTGTCACATAGAAGATTGGGTCACTTACACCACAAAGCTTAAAATATCATGCAACAAATTTCTACAGGGGGTACACTAGAGCAGAGAGACACATGCAAAGCGTGTACATTGGGGAAGTACATCAAAAATTCCTTTCATGATAAAGATAGTCGAGTGCAAGTGATCCTTGATAAAGTTCACTCAGATGTGTGTGGACCATTCTCGTTAGCATCCATGACCAAGAACAAGTTTATGTAATATTTGTTGATGATGTTTCTCATTAGTGTTGGATTTTCTTCATTCGAATAAAGGATCAGAAGCTCGCTAAATTTTGTGAATTTAAAGAACTTGTCGAGAAAGATACTGGCAAGAAAGTTAAAGCTCTCAGAAGTGATAACAGTGGAGAATATGTGTCGAATGAATTCACAAACTTCTGTGCATCAGAAGGCATTCGATGGGAGTTAATAACACCTCATAAAATGGGGTGGTTGAAAGGAAGAACATAATTATTGTGGGAGTTTCACAAGAAATGTTACATGTTCAGGGCCTACTGTTGCACTTGTGGGATGAAGCATGCAACCCAACTGTTTATTTTCATAATAGAAGAACTCATCGAATTCTCGGGATGAGAACACCAGAAGAATATTTTTCAAGTATGAAACCAAATGTGGCACAATTCAAGATCTTTGTTTCATTAGTCTATTGTTATGTTACCAAGGATGCACGAAAAAATCTAGAGCCAGTAGCTGAGTTGGGCATATTTGTGGGGTAAACTGATATACCTCACAACTATTAGGTGTACCTGTCATCTAATAGGATGACAATGGTTCGTAGATATCTGAAGTTAGATGAAGAGAAGGCCATGAGATGTTACCTTGAGAGTGATATATAGTTACACGCAGATGAGGAGCTTTTAGCTCCAAAGGTGGAACCTTGGGATTTTGTGGAGCTAACACATATAGAGGAGCAGAGAATGGAAGCAACCACTCATGCAAAGACTTCCAGAGAAAGAAGGAAGCACACCAAAGAGGCTAACGGATTGATGCATGATGCTAGAGAGAATGTGGGAGCAACCATATCATAGTGCAAGAAGAGAAGGTCACCAAATTGGTACACTGGCTACATGCCTTTGATGAGTGAGGGTGTAGAGGTTGAGCCATCCTCATTCGAGGAAATAGTGTAACAACCAATATGGGTTGATGCTATAGTTTCGGAATATGACTCCATTATCAAATATAGTGTTTGGGAAGTGGTCCCAAGACTAACAAACAAGTCAATAGTGAGTTCCAAATGGATTTACAAGGTAAAGATAGTAGCAGATGGGAGTGTGGAGAAACACAAGGCTAGATTTGTGGCTAGAGGGTTCTATTAGGTGTAAGGAATTGATTACGATGAGACATTTTCTCTAGTAGCAAGGTACTCCTCAATTAGATCTATTTTAGCACTATAAGTGCAGATGGGATGAAAGATACATTAGATGGATTTGAAGACAACATTCCTCAATGGTATGATTGATGAAAAGTTATATAATGAGCAACCAAAAGGATTTGAGACCTTCAACAGAGAGTCACATGTGTGCAGACTCAAGTGAACGTTGTATGGACTAAAAAAAGCAACTCGTGCTTGGTACACTAGAATTGATAGTTATTTCACTGGGTTGGGCTTCACCAAAATTGAAGCAGATGCGAACCTTTCCCATATTATGGTTGAAGGTAAATTTTTTATTATAGTATTATATGTCAATGATTTGATTCTAACAGGTGATGAAAAGCTGATAAAATATTGCAAAGAGGATCTTACAAGAGAATCAGAGATGAAGGACTAGGGGCTCATGCATTACTTTCTTGGTATCGAAGTGTGGCAAGGAGATGGGGAACTGTTTGTCTCGTATGGAAAGTATGCTAATGAGATACTGAAGAAGTTCCACATGGAGAGCAACAGATCCATGGAGACTCCTCTGGTACGTAATTGGAGGAAGGAAGATGCTACTTTAGGTGAAGTAGTGGAGGCTACTATTTATATATAGCTTGAGGGTTCACTTATGTATTTGGTGAACACATGATCAAACATATGTTTTGCAGTTAACTAGCTTAGTGAAGCCATGGTTAAGGAAACTAAAATTTATTGGAAGGAAGTTAAACATGTATTAAGATACCTCATAGGCACCACTCAGTTTGGTCTTTGGTTTAAACATACAGATGGAGTGAAGCTTTAAGGCTTTACAAATGTAGATTGGGTAGGGAGTCCAACCGATAGAAATAGCACATCAGGGGGAATCTTTAATATTGGGTCAACATCATTTTCTTGGTACAATAGGAAGCAGAGACAGTTGCACTTAGTTCAACAGAAGAAGAGTACATGGCTACTATTCAAGTAGCTTGTGAGGATATCTAGATGAGGAATATCCTTGTTGGGTTATTTGGTTAGCAAATGGATTCTATAATGATTTATTGTGACAACCAGAGTTGTATCAAACTCTATGAGAATCCATATTTTCATGATCAGTCCGATCATATCGACATCTGATGTCACCATCTACGAGATTGTGTGCAGAGGAGAATCATGTTGTTGGAGTACATTCCTACAAAGGAGTAGGATGTAGATATTTTCACAAAGGAATTGTTAAGATGAAAATTTAAGTTTTACAAAGATAGGATCGGGGTAGCAAATAATCCATTTCTTATTGAGAGGGAGTGTTGAAAATGCAACAAGAAAATCTTAATTTAATTTTGTTCATGAATTAAATTAGGAAAAAAATTGTAATTCCACATCTCATGACAACTTTTAATAGTTAACTAAGTTAATTTGACTTAGTTGGATCAGTTAATTCAAGTTGAGAGTCTAACTAGAGTGATGTAGACTGTCTCTTACTTTTTAGGAGACCTGACTGATTTTATTTTGAGTTGTAATGATTTAATTCAGTTTAACTTAGTTACATTGAGTTAAACTACTTCCAACTGATGGGGGAATGAGTGGGAGATCAAGTAGTGGGGTGTAAATAGCACTAATAAACTAGTAAACTGAATATTCACTCATAATTAACTCATGCATGCTAGATCAGAGAAAGACCTAGTTGAGATTGGAGTTCAAGGAAAATTTACTATCAATTGTATAATCGTACCAATTATACATGTGGTGCATGAAATTAATGGAAGGCCTATAAGGATTGTGCAATTTATATTTGTGGAATTTCCCAATTAAATATGGGCTAATTCCCAAGGGAACAACAGAAGGAAATAGGAGCTTGGCGGGCAACATAATTGGCTTGAGCTTGTCTAGGAAGCAGTGAGATAGATTGAGATAGTGCATAGGTTGCTCGGGTTTGAGAAAATCATTTTTTTATTCTCATATTTTGTGATTAACAAAATATATAGATAGCAGGGGTTTTAAGATTTGGATTTTCCCAAAAAATTATTGTGTTATGTGTGATTGAATTATTTCTCTTTTATGCTTCATGATTTCATTGATTGTTTATTGTTTATTGTTTATGTTGATGAGTAGAGTAGATTCAAGTCAATCGTTTTAGAATATTACAATATGTAGTTTGAATCTATAAGGAATTTTTACATCATGAGAATGGGACATGCCTGTCTCATATAGATACTCTTTGTCTAAAATATATATAAGCATGAGGTTCTATTGTCTCTCTTGAAGGATCCCCTCAGTTATTTCCACATAAGACAATCTCTCTCAAGAAGTTAGTAGGATTGATTGCCAAGCATAGAAATGTGATGTGTTTCAGCCATATGTTTTCTCCTGATCTCACACATCAGGGGGAAATTGATATCATTTAAAAATCGTACACTCAAATGTACACATCAAGCTACACCACATGCCAGAAAATGGTATGAACAAGTTTTCTAAATCAAACTAGAAGCATCATGAAGCAAAAAAAAAATCAAAGGTCCCCAAAGGTTCATTTAAATAATAAAATTATATAAGGACACCAATATAGTTTTGCATGAATCACTGCATCTTTTTCTTAAATAGGAACGTGGATCTACCAAAGTGAAAACTCAACAAATCATTATCCATATCACATTGAATGAACTGATTCATCTAACAACATAAAAGTGTCTTCCCATTCTCAAGCCAATCCATTCTTGAATTAGAAGCTCTTGTCCTCCACTCACTCTAGCCCCATTAATGAGCCAATAGGAGTCATGGATTGGTACTGTGACTTTAAATACCAGCTAAATTGGGGGCAAAATAGAGAAGAGGTTTGGAGCAAGGTTATGGTACTAATTTTTCATAGAAAATCATCATCATCTTGCATTGAGATGGACTTCACCGCTATAGAATTCCTTTGTTTTTCTTGTTAGAGGAGAGTGTCCTTATAAAGGATTGAAGAGAGGGACCTTCCTTTGGTAGTGATGCAGAGCACCATTTCTCACCATAAGATCCCTTTAGTGTCTCTGGAGCCTATATTATATCTTTTTCCATCAGATAAAAAGGATGATTTTATTTCCCATTTAGTTCTTTCTTTTTTTATGTGTTTAATGTGTTTTTTATCCTTTAGTTACATTGCATTTTTGTTTATGCGTTTGATTCAAACCAATCTAATTGTGGGCTCTCTTGTAGGTAAGAACTAAGTTGTAGAGGAATTTGGTACACCATTAGAACAAATTCATAACCACAATGATTGTCAAAACATATTTGGATATGCAATTGAATGGAGGGTTTATCTATTTGAACTTCTAGTAAGCATAATTATAAATTGACACATTGGTTTCCCTTTAGTAATAATTTAGTGATGTTGATAGAGCTTATAACTTTATATGGATTACCTTGGATATGAAAAAATTATTCTAACCTAGGACTAGCTCTAATAGAACGAAATACCTAATCACTAACCTAAGACCAGCTCTCCTAACCTATCTAGATTAAGAAATAGAACAATCCAAATCTTGAACAAGAGTAAGGAAAATGGACCAGGTTTAAATCCAAGATTAAGATAAACTAGAAAGTCATTGAAATAGTTCATATGACTCCTAGCAGTTCAATCACATATGCATATATAATTATGTAGTAAATAGTTACCATAGATATACAATGCATATACTTAGATTCAAGAAACAATAATTGAATTCAAGATATGAAAATACTTAATTTTATTATAGAAACAGTTCATATAATACAACAAAAATAAAGCAAAGACAAGTATGTAACTAAAATTCTAAATAATTGTTATCAATTAATACATACATGTCCAATATTAAATTCTAATCTAACTATGACCAACAATGTAAAGACAACTTTACATTAGTTTTAAATAAGCATAAGTTTACATGAATTAACAATAATGCTAAAATCATACAATAAAATCTCATTTGGAATAGAGGATAAACCAAAGTTGAATGTTATCTTTATACATCATCGAATATAAGCAATAATTCTTATATTGATTACAAAATAAATATTTTCCATGATATGGTGCTACAAGCTCCCAATTTCCATAAAGAAATTTCCTATACGACTGTGTAGACACTCTCATTTTATCCAGAAATTGGAACCCTTCTCTCTTCTATAGACCTTTATTATATAATCATATAATTTACTTGAATAAATAGTAGTTTGTTTCATGACAATTTCATGAAAATTTGTTTTCTCATTTTTTAGGAGTTGATAGATCCACTTTTAGATCTAAAATTTCAAATCACTAATCCTGAGATTTCAGTTAGTGATTTCCTTCAAAATCTCAACAAAAATATCAATAAATTTATCATTAAAAACATATTAAAACTGAAAGAGAAACTTAGATCTAAAAACATTCAAAACTAATCACTCTATGAAAATCCCAATTTATTCAAAAATAAATTTCTGAATCTGAGCCCAAATCAGTTTATGTTATTGCATTCTTGATGAATATACAAAGTGTGATGAAATTCCAGCAACAAAATATTTTGGCAACTCATTTTATATCCAAAAATTAACTCAAAAATGTAAATTTGACCATATTTCATAGCGCTTTTTCTGTTGAATTTTGGAGAATTTGACTTGTATATTTTCCAAAATAAAACATCACATATTGTTCTCCTTGATTCTTTCATTTCAATGATATATCATGGTCTTGATTTTGTTCCCTGTAGCCTAAGATACAGCCTCGGGAAGTCATGAGTCTGTAACATTTTATCGACTTGGCAAGTGGATTATAGTGAATGGTTAGTGTGTTATGGTGGGTGTTGGCTAGTTGAATTGTTTATGGATTAAACATTCAAGTACCACATTAATTGTCAACCTGGGAAAGTCTTTTTATTACAAAGGCTACCGTGTACTGTATGTACTTACTCCTAAAAGCATTAAAAAGCTGTAGTATACGTAATCCTTACGCTAAGTTATCACTGTACTGTTAAAATGAAAGTAATTAATTAAGATTACAAATCTGAAAAGTGAAATGATGGATGCTCTGTTGGTAGAGGATCAGGACCCTATCCTCCAGGTGAGGACGTTCAGCACCTGCCTCTGTAACCAGATTGCTAACACACACTGCACTCAAATTCACCGGTGAAATATCCTTGCACAACTTCAAGCAATGAATGAAACAGAGTACTAGCAAAGCGGAAATACCAGAGGTAATGCTACAGAATCCAAACAGAGTACCAGCGGAAAGAAGCTATCACACACTTACACACTTTAACAGAAAAGTAAATGGGTGAATCTTGTGAGGAAGGTGGGCCCAGTCCCTCTCACAAGATTCCCCGTCACACAAAGACTAGATTAAGTCCTCAGAACGATTCTTTATTCATCTGCCAAAAGATTCAAATACAATGAAGTTCAGACTTGCTGATGTCTCTCAAAATCCCTCCTACAGATTACACATTAACCCCCTTCTAATGTAGATGTGTCCTCTTTATAGAGGAGACATCTATTACAATAGATCATTACAGTTCATTCAGTCAACTCATTTGATCAAAAATAAAAGTTACAGATCGTTGTTACAACAGTATAACAATATATTCTTTCTTAAGTTCTGGCTGTTACACAGCTGGTAACTGTCTTCGACCATCTTCTTGGGATCTTCACATTCCTTTGTCGTTTCCCCATGCTGTTCCTGATTTAAGCAGTGGTAACTGTGTTCTACCCGCTTTAGATAGCTGTAGATCGTGCCGCGTCAGCGTTCTTCAGATAGTAGCCGGTTGTTATTTCCAGCTATTGCAAAATAGCCTGCTTTAGATGGTTGTTGTTGCTGACTGTAGCAACTGCGTAGTTGCTGCTTCTGGTGTTGCAGCAACTGCATAGTTGTTGTTTCTGGTGTTGCAGCAACTGTGTAGTTGTTGTTTCTGGTGTCACAGCAACTATAACTTATAATTCCTGCAGGCTTAAGACAATTACTTGACAATTTAATCAGCTTTTCCAAGATAAATATAAAGATACTCACGAATATGCAATGAACAATTAAACATATAGATATGCGGAAAGTCACTTCGTACCTTGGGGTGATTAAGTCATTATGTAATCAAAATCTTACAACTTATGACTGAAAAGGATAATATTAAGGCAAAAATATGAGGTCAAAATAGGTCAATTCTGAGTCCTAACATCCCCCCCAACTGAAGAGATTGCATGTCCCCATGCAATGGCTACTCTGAGTCTGAGTCGGAGTACTGGGATGAACAATGTAGATTACTGAGACAATAGTTATAGGCAGTGGCATCAAACTTCTTTCTGAATCCACAGGCAGTCTATATCTGCCTCCATGCTGCTGCTTCTTCCTTGCTGGACATCCAAACTGTCCTTTATACTGTTCACCAGACAGCCATAAAAGTGGAAATCTAAATCTGTAACCCATCCAATTTTCACCACAGTGCTGCATGCAATTGACATAATGAGGTACCCTTGAGAGTGCCACCTGCAAATTAGGTGGATTATAAGGGTGGTATTCCTACCTCTCCTTGGGGTAGTTCTCCCAAAACAGTTTGTTTGCTTTAACAGCCAAGGATGCCTTAGTCTTTACATAATTCTGACAGTCTTTCAGGACCATTGTTTGCAGTTGCTTAACATGGTCCTTCATTTCAGGATCACTTACCATGCTCAGGTGTTGTGCAATAAAGATGGTTGCGTTCTACGGCTCAGCTCTAATCCACAGAAGACAATTATGTTCATTATGCTGAGCTGAACAAAGGCGTTCTGCCATGTAAGTTGATTAGCTAAGAAGGAGATAAAGGCTCTCAACTGTATGTCGCCGACTACAAGTATCATATTCATATTTCTTTCCTCAGACATGGCTTCATTATGGAGATAGAGCTCGCATAACAAATGTTGATCGTTTTTAGGTGCCTCTGCAAAGGTTTGCATAAACTGTTCTGACGTGACTACCTGATGAGGTCTACCTTCTTTGACAGCCTTTATCTACAAAAATGTGAGTCTTTCCCTTAGAAATGTTGCATAATTAAAAGAAGGTTGCCTTGTGGCAAGTAGTCTTTGAAACAATTCAAACATCTGGGTTAATCTGGCTTTTAGTTCTTTGATCTCCTTGTACTGGGCTCTGCACTGTTCCAGTGCTTCCCAGTTCTTGTATGCGTGACTAAACAAGATCCCTTTTTGCTGCTCGAATGCCTTGCCTTGCGACTGCTCATATTCCCTCCACCACTGTCCCTTCAATGTTTCAAATCTATCTGTTTCTGTGCATACATCAGTAATGGAGGGGAGCTCTGTCTGTGTAAAGGCATCCACAAGGATAACCTGCTCTGTAGGAATAGTCTGGGATGATCCAACATCTTTTTCTTCATTTCTGGTTAGTGTCTCTTCTTCCTGTTGTGCTGATTCATTTTGTTCCATGGTGATTTGGGTGGGCCGGGGTGAGTCTGTGCCTTTTTCCTCATTTCCTTCTTCTTCTTCTTTTTCCTGATTTTCTTCTTCTTTTTCTGCTTCCTGATTTTCTTCTTATTTTTCTACTTCCTGATTTTCTTCTTCTTTTTCTGCTTCCTGATTTTCTTCTTCTTTTTCTACTTCTTTGGCAATTTGAATAGAGTGGGTGAGTCTGATTTTTCTTCATTCCTTCCTGAAACTATTTCTTTTTCCTCCATAACAATTTGGGTAGGCCGGGGTGAGTCCATACCTTTTTCCTGATTTTCTTGTGCAATTACTTCTTCCATAGTACTTTGGGTAGGTCGGGGTAAGTCTGCGTTTTCTTCTGCATTCCCTGATTCTTGTGCAACAACTTCTTCCATAGTAACTTGGGTAGGCCGGGGTGAGTCTGTATTCTCCTCTTTCTCATTCCTTATTTCTTCCTGCATAATTTCTGGGGAACTTGCTGTTTCTTGTGTGTCAGCAAGCCCTTCTGCTTGTTCTTGCACAATCTCTGGAGAACTTACTGGTTCTTGTGTAGCAGTAAGTTCTTTTGTTTGTACCTGTGCAGTTTCTGGGGAACTTACTGGTTCTTGTGTGTTAGTAAGCCCTTCAGCTTTGTCTTGTGCAGTTTCTGGGGAACTTACTGGTTCTTGTGTGTCAGTAAGTCCTTCAGTTTGGTCCTGCATCTTCTCTGAAGTACCTGTTGGTTCTTGTGTGACAACAGGTTCCTTTATTTCAGCAGAGGATTGCGGCGTTCCCATCTGTATAATAACAGGCTCTTTCGTTTCATCAACAACATCATATGCTTCCTTCATTGGCTTTGCCACTACCTTATATCCTGCCTGAGTGTATATTTCACCACAATTGGTGCACACATATTCATTATCCTTACTTTTTTCTGCTGCAGACGCTACTCGTGCTAAAACATGCAGGCTGAATTCCTTCTGATATGCTTCCTTAACCCTTATTATTTCCTCCTGATAGTCCTGAATCTGAGATTTCAGGAATTCAATTTCTTCCTGTAGGGCAGGTATGGTAGGCTGGTCCTGCGGAGCAGTAGATTCCAATGGAGGCAGAGTTTGTGTTTCATCATTTTGATCAGTATTCCCCACAGGTGGTTCTTGTGTGGCACCTGCGGTAGTGGCTGTTTCTTGTGTTGCAGCCACTTGGTCACTATTATCTTGGGTGTCGGCAGCTGGTTCTTGTGTGTCAGCTGCCTTAAAATATGATGTCACGAAGCTATGAACGATCTGCATCTCTGCTTCCGAGGGTGAGGGAGAGGAGTTTTGAGGGATGGTGGGAGTACGGATCTTTATAGTGATGGGCGGTGAACTGGGGGAATTAGGAGATTTAGCTGCTACCGATGACCGAGTTCTTCTCTTTGGTAGAGAAGCAGGAAATTCAGGCGTTTTTCTTTTTAGGCTAGCTTTCTTTAGGATGGGGACAGTAGCCGAAGTAGCAGGTGCCTTAGCTGAAACCCTGGTTCTCCTTCTTTTCGATGGGGTTTTCTTTTCCTGCTGCCTTTTTCTTTTAAGCAGGGTAATGGGGATATTGTCATTGGAGTCATCAGTAGAAATACCCAGTATGGGAATGGAAGGATTGATTCCTTTGGGAGATGGGGTTGTCCTAGTGGCATTCTCAGCATCTTGCGGGGGTGTTTGCTGGATTTGTTCAGGAATGTGCTCTGCTTGCTGAGGGTTTTCCAGAGGGGTTTGTTCGGGCATATCCTCCATTTTTTGAGGAAGTTCTTCATCTTGCTGAGGTATGTCCTCAGCTTGGTGGAGAATTTCCTCTTCCTGGTGAGGAATTTCATGTTCCGGCTGTGGAATTTGTGCCTCCTGATGGGGATTAATGGGGGGTGGGGGGTTATTTAGAGCGAAGGCTCTATTAATTAGCAATTGGGCTAAGCGGTGGTGTTTTAAGGAAACTAGAGGATTCTTAGCTTTCACAGCATAACGTGACATATTTTGGAGACAACCCAATAGATAATATGGCATGTTTATTAACTGACCATTTCTTAGATGATTTAACAGGACAAATTCGTGCTGGTAAATTACCTGGTAGCGGCCTTCGCACGTCAGATATTGCTTGACAAATTCAGCGACTTTTGGCCACGGTTGAGGTAACGACCGAAGTGCTACACCTCTGCCTTTGGTCTCTACGTGCTCGCCTGGTCGGAGAAAATCCTGCTGTGCATTAAGAATCAGGTGCTTTCTGCTGAACCACCATGTGCCATTAGCTGGTAGCCCGGTAACTTCAGCTATGATTTCCTCTGTGACTGGAACTTGAATTCCCTGGACGACCGAGAATCCTTCTGTTAAATTGCATGCGAATTCAAGGACTTGCTGCTCGTCAAAGTCCGGGAGTCTCCTGAAATACTCTATCCAACCCGCTTGCAAGAAAATTTGATAAATTTCCAGAAAGAGTTCAAGGCCTGCTGTCAAGCCAGGCTCATGTGTAATGAGGGTTCCTCCCATAGCTGTTGTTTCAGTAACTTTCAGAGTTCAGAGCCGAGCTTCCAATTTCAGTTCAGAGTAGAACGTCGCAAATGGTATCATGTTGTGATAGGGTGGCTTTTACATATTACCGAGAGAGTTAAGGGTGGCGGTAGTTGGCGTGGTATGTCATTATGAGAGTTGCTTTGGTAATCCCCCCCCTACGTGTCAATGATATGATTGGAAGTACAATGATTTAATAGTCCTATCAACTTCTCCGCATTACCTATCATTTAATGTCCATACATAATCATGCGTACCTTCGTATTTTAACTTTTTGATTGCTGCGTCAAAAAGTCTTGTCTTGTCTTGTGCCGGATCGTAATGATTACCGCAGATCTACAAGCATGGGAATACCGGTAATTTGTAATGATAATGACGGGAAGTGATAGTAGGGTGCTGTAATCATCACAAGGAGTGGTATATTTTATCAAAATTTGTTCCTTGGGGCTGAAGTGGTAAGACTGGCATTTTCGTACATGAAGTAGTTTGCTGGGAAAGATATTCCGTGATCGGGAAGTGATGTTGTAGCACCAGTATTGGTGTTGCAGCCACGGAATATTGCTGATGTGGCAACAGGGAATGATGTGAGACGTTTGTAAAAACGGGAATTGTGCTGGAGCAATAGGAATGGTGTTGCAGCAACAGAGAATGGTGTTGCAGCAACGGGAGTGGTGTTGCAGCAACGGGGAATGGTGTTGCAGCAATGAGAAATGATGTTGCAGCAACGGGAATGGTGTTGCAGCAACGGGGAATTGATATCGCAGTAACAGGGAATGGTGTTGCAGCAACAGGGAGATGGTGTTGGAGCAACAGGAGTTCCGAGTTCGCAAAATAATTCCTTTGAAACTTTTGTTCTCAGCTACTTCCCGGGCCAAAATCTGCAAAATACTGAAATGTAATATCGCAATCCTTGGCAGGATTTATTAGTTTCTAAAAAAAAAAAAGAATATCTAACCTAAAAAAATTACATAAATAATAGAAACTCAAGTGCTTTGAGGGACAGCAAGTTCCCCTGGAAAAGAATATTGTTTTATTGCCATGCAAGTGGCTTTAAAATCCTCTTTGGAAACCAGCCGCTGATATAACCGAAGTCGGTAGCCATTCACTAACAGTGGTGTTCTGCTTCCATCAATTGTTAAAATTCTAACTGTTCCATTTGGGAAAACATTATCCACTTCGTACGGCCCTAACTATCTTGTTCTCAGCTTCCCTTGAAAATTCTCGAAACGTGAATCATAAAGTAGAGCCCAGTTACCTTTCTGGAACTACTTTTTCTTGATGGTTCTGTCATGCCATCTGCTTCTCTGTTGCTGTATCATAGTTGTTTGATGGACGACATCCAGTCTTTTCTCATCCAATTCCTGCAGCTGCTGCAACCTGGCTGTCTGTGCATCAGTTAAATCAAGGTTAACAGCTAAGGCAGTTCTTAAGGTTTTAATCTCAAACTCTACAGGAAAAATAACATTCTTTCCAAAAACTAATTCATAGGGTGAAAAGCCTGTTGTATTCCTCCAAGTGGTTCTATAGGCCCAAAGAGCCTCGGGAAACCGCTGAAACCAGTCCCTTCTATTCTCCTTTATCGTTTTTGTTAAGATGGCTTCTATGACCTTGTTGGTGCTTTCCACCTGCCCATTTGCTTGGGGGTGGTATGGTGTGGTCATTTTATGCTTGATATGATATTTTTGGAGCGTATCTTTGAAGCCATGAGAATTGAAAGGAGGTCCTCCATCAGTAACTAATTCTCTGGGTAGTCCAAATCTAACAAAGATTTCTTCAAATAAGAATGTTAGTAATGCTTCTTCATTAGCTTTAATGAGTGCTTTGGCCTCTACCCATTTAGTCATGTAATCCGTGCATACTAAAATATAAACTCTTTGATTAGATGGAGGATTAATGGGACCTACGAAATCTAATGGCCATTTCTCAAAAGGTTCAAGAGTTACCTGGGGATTGAGTGGCATTTCATCCCTATGGTTGGGCTGGCCCATTCTTTGACAGCTGTCACAAGCCTTCACATATTTTCTAGCATCTTTAAAAAGTGATGGCCAGTAATAACCCATTCTAAGTACCTTGTGAGCTGTTCTTTTATCTGCAAAATGTCCTCCACAAGGACCATCGTGAAAAGCTTTCAGTATATCATAAATCTCGTCTTCCCCAATGCATCTCCGGATTTCTTGATCTATTCCTGTGTGGAACAGACACCCGCTTATCTAGCTGTACCTAGCACTTTGTTGGATGATCTTCCTTCTTTCCCTGTGTGATAGGTGTGATGGTAATTTTCCTGCAACTAGATAATTGGCAATGTCTACATACCAAGGTGAGTGAGCAAATACTGCAAATAAATACTCATCAGGAAAAGAATCATCTACTGGAGCATTTTCATCAGTTTTTAAACGAGAAAGGAAATCATCAACTACATTTTCTTTACCTGTCCTGTCTACAATTGTGATGTCAAATTCCTGCAACAGTAATATCCATCTGGTGACTCGGGCATTTGTAACTGATTTATTCATTAAATACTTAATGGCTGAGTGATCAGTATGCACAAAGGTAGTGTAGCCAGTAATATAATGTCTAAATTTGTTAATAGCATAAATAACTGCTAGAAATTCCTTCTCAGTAACTGTGTAATTTAGCTCAGCTGGTGTCATGTTCTTGCTGATAAAATAGATGGCATAGGGGAGACTGTTTTCTTCCCGACCCAAGACAGCTCCAATTACTGTGTCTGAGGCATCATAAGAGATATGAAAGGGTAATGCCCAATCAGGTCCTCTCAAAATAGGAGCTGCGGACAACTGATGTTTAAGTTTATTGAATGCATTTTCACAATCATCAGTCCACTTAAATTCAACATTTTTCATTAACAATACAAATAGGGGAGAAGCTATTTTGGAAAAATCCTTAATGAATCTTCTATAATATCCGCCATGTCCTAGAAAGCTTCTTACATCCGTTTGTGTTTTTGGGATAGGGAGATTCTGAATCACCTGTATTTTAGTTGGATCGACTTGAATCCCTAAAAATGAAACAAAGTGACCCAACACAATACCTTGATTCATCATCATATGGCACTTTTCAGTGCTTAAAGCAAGGTGTGCTTCTATACACCGCTTAAGTACTTTTTCAAGATTTTGCAGTGCATCCTCAAAGGTCACTCCATAGGGAGTAAAGTCATCCATAAAAAATTCCAATGAATCATTTAACATATCAGAAAATATCCCTATTACCGCTCTTTGAAATGTTGCTGGAGCGTTACACAACCCAAATGGAAGTACTCTATAAGCAAAGGTTCCCCATGGGCTAGTAAATGTGGTTTTGTCCTGGTCCTGGGGTGCAATCTTGATCTGATTATATCCACTAAACCCATCCAAGAATGAAGAGAATTTCTTACCTGCTAAATTATCCAATACCTGATCGATAAATGGTAAAGGGAAATGGTCTTTTTGGGTGGCTTTATTCAATGCTCTGTAATCCACACATACTCTCCATTTCCCATTTTTCTTTGGTACAATTACAAGTGGGGAAACCCACTCACTATCAGATATGGGGTATATAAATCCTGCATTTAAGAGTTTTTGAAGTTCCTCCTTGATAATTTCTCTAAGTTTGGGGTTCATTCTTCGCTGGGTTTGACAGACTGGTCGGGATCCCTCCTTAATATAAATACGGTGAGTGCATAGTTCAGGGGAGATCCCTTTCATGTCTGTGTAGTGCCATGCAAATGCCTCTTTATTTTCTTGGAGTAACTTTATTAATTTCTGTTTTTCATTATCAGTCAAATCAGGATTTATATTTAATGTTTTACCAGGTTCAATTTCGATTGTTGTACTTTTGGAAGGGCTGCCTACTGCTGTCTGAAATAAGTTTTCATCTTTCATGTTCTGTTGGGATTCAGATTCTAAGATTGTAGTGAAGTGATTATATGTTTCAGGGCTGACCGAAGAGGGTTCAGAAATAAAGCTGCTGATTAATTCATCTTCGGTGGAGTCCTTAAAAGTCAAAGCTTGTCCAATAGTTAATATAGGTTGGGTCTCCTCATCCTCATAGTCTACCCATACAGAATTGTCATTATTAATCATGGGTGTAGCATGAGGATAGAGGGTAAGCTGTTTGGTTTCCTGTCCATTAGAGATGGTCATTGATCCAGATCTATAGCTGATGAAAGCATCTGCTGTAGCCAACCAAGGTCTCCCTAGAATCAACGGATGACCCCCCAACTTTTTTTTAGTTTGTAACACCACAAAGTCAACCGGGTAATTCCAGGATTCTACAGAGATTATAAGGTCTTCAATGACCCCTTCAGGTTTAATCGTAGAACGGTCAGCCAACTCTAAGATAGTTGGAGTTTCCCTGATAAAGTTTTTTAACTGGAGCAATTGTGCTGTTTCGAGTGTCATTATATTTATTGCAGCTCCTAAATCTACTAGGACTTTAGAGATAAAGGTTTTTCCGACCTGGACTATTACTGTAGGGTGACCAGGGTCACCATACTTCACAGGATAATCTTTTTCAGTCATTAAGGCAGTTAATTCCCCCATCACATGAACGGTGAGGGGATCTTTAGCCTTCCTTCCAGGCTTTTTTATACAAATGTCTCTAATAGTTCTAGCATAAATAGGAACATCCCTTAATGCTTGCAATAATGGGATTTTAACATACAAGTTCTGTAGCTCTCCTAAAAGGTTAAAGGTAGGTTGTTCAGGTGTTTTAATGAGAGCCAGCCGTTCAGGGAATGGCGGATCTATTGTTTGATCATTATTGTTAGCTGTTGATTCTGTTGTTTCAGCATTATTGTTAGCTGGTTTCTCTTTTCTAGCCTCTTCTTTGTCAGAGTCAGTAATATCATCTATAATGGGTTCAACAATTCTCCCTGAGCGAAGGTGAATATCATTACATTGCAGGGGAGAGACAGGCTGATTTTGAATGTCAATAACTTGCAGGGCTTTATTATTATTTGGATTGGGGTTAGGTTGTACAGGCAGCTGTCGTCTCATTGCCTGGTTATTCGGAGGAGTATTATATGGTAAGGAAAGAGACTGTTGTTGTTGAGGAAATGGTATCTGTTGAGCTGCCCAGTTTGGATTCCATTGATTAAAATACGGTTGCTGGGGAGCCCAAGGATTCCATATAGTAGGATCAGGAAAAGGAAGATTTGGTTGCTGCATAAGTGGAAAATTCATTGTATTAAAGGGTGGGTACTGCATTTGGTTCATGGGTGGGTAGTTTGTTTGAAAAGGAGAGTTATTATTCCAACGATTGAATGCTGTGTTAGAGCTCATACCTTGTCTTTGTGGTCATTGCCTCCTCTGTGTCATCAGGTACACTGCTTCATCTTCTTCTTCGGTTGACTGCAGTGCTGCTTTGATTCCAGGCAGAGAAGGGCATTGCTGTGTTTCATGGTCCTTCTCGCAGATTGTGCAGATAGGTATCTTATCCAGTGGGCATTCTCTGAGTGGATGTTTTTCTCTGCATTTGGAACAGAAAATTGCCAGAGCAGCTTCTGCTTCCGCCTGTTTCTTCTTAACCTACAGAGCATCAATTTGTGAAGCAAAAGAACTTAGCATCTCAGTTTTAAATTCTTCCAATAAGTTACCTATTTCAGCTCTTGTTGCTCCTCCACTGGCTGACTTCTGAACTCTTGAATACACATTATCTCTGCTTTTTGATCTGCCTGCTGCTCCCCTTGAACATCTCATGCAGAGATTAATAATTTCATCAAAGGGTTCTTTGGAAATGTCCCCTTTTCCAAGCATGTTCAACATGTCCAGGCAGTCATCTCTTACCCCTTTCAGCAATATGGTCTTCAAAATATCTTTACTCATATTAGGATGATCAGACCGCTGCAGATTATACTGTAATCTTTCCACAAAATCTTCCAAATTTTTGTCCTCTTTCTGAACCATTTTAAACAATTCTTCCTTCCTTTCTCTTGTCCGGCAGTAGTCTTGATATTTGGCCAGAAATCCTTCTTTCATCTGGTCCCAGGTGGTGATTGCCTGAGCTCCTAAGCTCATAAACCACCTCAACGCATTCCCTTTTAGTGTTGTTGGAAACAGTTTTAGCTTCTGATTAGGACTTATATAATCATAACTTCTACATAGTATGTCGAATTCAAAGAGGAATTCATCCGGGTCTTCAGATGATAACCCATGAAAGTTGGGTAATGCCGAGAGTGGAATGTGTTTCATGGGGGTTGTTCCTCTCGGGAGCTCCCCAATAGGGAATTCCAGGGTAGAGAGCGAGTTTTCCCCTCTTCCTTCTGTTCAGTTATCCTCCATTGGTCTTTTTCCTGAATCACTTGCTTTATCTTATGTGTCTTTTGTTTCTTCAGGTTCTTCTACCGGTTCCTCAGTGTATTCTGGTACTTCTAGCTTCCTTTCAGGTCCTATTACTTCCTCCGTCTGTCGGTCTGTTTCTGAGGAGTATTGGATCTGAGGTCTCCGGGAACTCGTCCTCTGTGATGTTTCGGCCTTTGAGATGATTTTGTCGATATAAGTCTTTCTTCCTCCTTTGCCGCCTGTGAAATTAGGTTTCTTACGTCCTCTCATGCATCTGTTATTCTCAGAAAGAAATCATTAATGCTTTTAGAAATCTCTAGTTGCCTTCCCCGACAACGGCACCAAAATGTTGGCTAGTTGAATTGTTTATGGATTAAACATTCAAGTACCACATTAATTGTCAACCTGGGAAAGTCTTTTTATTACAAAGGCTACCGCGTACTGTATGTACTTACTCCTAAAAGCATTAAAAAGCTGTAGTATACGTAATCCTTACGCTAAGTTATCACTGTACTGTTAAAATGAAAGTAATTAATTAAGATTACAAATCAGAAAACTGAAATGATGGATGCTCTGTTGGCAGAGGATCAGGACCCTATCCTCCAGGTGAGGACGTTCAGCACCTCCCTCTGTAACCAGATTGCTAACACACACTGCACTCAAATTCACCGGCGAAATATCCTTGCACAACTTCAAGCAATGAATGAAACAGAGTACTAGCAAAGCGGAAATACCAGAGGTAATGCTACAGAATCCAAACAGAGTACCAGCGGAAAGAAACTATCACACACTTACACACTTTAACAGAAAAGTAAATGGGTGAATCTTGTGAGATAGGTGGGCCCAGTCCCTCTCACAAGATTCCCCGTCACACAAAGACTAGATTAAGTGCTCAGAACGATTCTTTATTCATCTGCCAAAAGATTCAAATACAATGAAGTTCAGACTTGCTGATGTCTCTCAAAATCCCTCCTACAGATTACACATTAACCCCCTTCTAATGTAGATGTGTCCTCTTTATAGAGGAGACATCTATTACAATAGATCATTACAGTTCATTCAGTCAACTCATTTGATCAAAAATAAAAGTTACAGATCGATGTTACAACAGTATAACAATATATTCTTTCTTAAGTTCTGGCTGTTACACAGCTGGTAACTGTCTTCGACCATCTTCTTGGGATCTTCACATTCCTTTGCCGTTTCCCCATGTTGTTCCTGATTTAAGCAGTGGTAACTGTGTTCTACCCGCTTTAGATAGCTGTAGATCGTGTCGCGTCAGCGTTCTTCAGATAGTAGCCGATTGTTATTTCCAACTGTTGCAAAATAGCCTGCTTTAGATGGTTGTTGTTGCTGACTGTAGCAACTGCGTAGTTGCTGCTTCTGGTGTTGCAGCAACTGCATAGTTGTTGTTTCTAGTGTTGCAGCAACTGTGTAGTTGTTGTTTCTGGTGTCACAGCAACTATAACTTATAATTTCTGCAGGCTTAAGACAATTACTTGACAATTTAATCAGATTTTCCAAGATAAATATAAAGATACTCACGAATATGCAATGAACAATTAAACATATAGATATGCGGAAAGTCACTTCGGACCTTGGGGTGATTAAGTCATTATGTAATCAAAAGCTTACAACTTATGACTGAAAAGGATAATATTAAGGCAAAAATATGAGGTCAAAATAGGTCAATTCTGAGTCCTAACAGTGGGTGTTTAAAATAACAAATAATTATCCCACATGCATTGTATGAAATAATCTTTAAGGTGTTTATATTGTCAAAAAGATACACCATCATTTGTAAATATGTTGTTGAGACCTCGGTAGAGGAATGTGTGCTCTAGATTTTGAGCTAGTGTGATTTATTAAATTAGAAAATTTAATATAATAAGTTAAGCATAATGAAAAGATAAAATAAATAAAACCTCCATTCTTAGTCAAATTAAAATAAATCAAGCATCTTCGAAAATTTAATAATAGTCAAATTAAAATAAGAAAAACCTCTTAAAAATAAATAAGCATAATTAAAATAAAATCAAACCTTTTAGAAAATTTAATATAATAAGTTAAGTATAATAAAAATAAATCAAACCTTTTAGAAAAATAGTCAAATTAAAATAAGAAAAACCTCTTAGAAAATTTAATATAATAAGTTAAGCATAATGAAAATAAATCAAACTTTTAGAAAATAAATCTAATAATAGTCAAATTAAAATAAATCAAGCCTCTTCCCAAATTTAGTAATAGTCAAATTAAAATAAGAAAAACCCTCTTAGAAAATTTAATATAATAAATTTAATAATATAATAAGTTAAGCATAATGAAAATAAATAAAACCTTTTAGAAAATTTAATATAATAAGTTAAGCATAATTAAAATAAATCAAACATCTTGGAAAATTTAATATAATAAGTTAAACCTAATGAAAATATAAAATAAATCAAACCTCCAATCCTAGTCAAACTTAATGAAAAGTAAAAATAAATAAAACCTCTAATCTGCATGCTACTTGGAGAATTACGTGGAGTAAGAGCCCTAGTCAAACTTAATGAAAAGTACAAGCATGAAGTTTATGTGTAATAAAAAATTGTAAACTTTTGTGCCCATGGCCTCCTTACCTTATAAATTGACTTAAGTCAAACATAAATAAAATCAATTAATTAAATCTCAGCCCTTCTACTCTTATCTTATTTGACTTAAGTCAAACACAATAAAATAAATTAATTAAATCTTAACCCTTCCATGCCTATCGGCTCATCACCTTTGCACCTAGTTTAATCCCAGCGTCACATTGAGAACTCAACATGTACCATGAAGAGAGCCCAATGCCAATATGGTAAAATTCCCATCCCATGATGGAAAAAAAATCATCTCCTAGGTTCATCAATTGACAGATCTCAGAATGGAAAAATTTGTTTCGCAACATAAAATGTTTTGTTTCAGTATGGGAAATATTTCTTTAAAAATTATCGTCATGAGACATGAAAAATTCTCGTCATCATCAAGAGCCTCCATTGAATTGTGCCTAGTGGTGGGACCCTCTTTTTTGATGCGGTGTCCTAGTAGAGGTGCCACAGTTTATTGATGTTTCAAACAATGTTGATATGTCAGCTACGTTGAGGTTCCTCGTGGTGCATGGAAGAGGGTGTTTGGATGCTTATGTGGCTAGGATGCAGAGACATGTGGTGGTGGTATAGAAGCACTATGTGCAAACATTTTTCCACATGGACAAAGCTCAATTAGCAATTCCAAGTCAGCGTGCCACTCAAGCTGCCATGTGTCATGCCACCTCAAAAAACTAGTGGAAAAATACAAAAATCCAAACAATCTTAACATTTGATCTAAGATTTGAAATGGGAATAAATTTATATCGTTGAAAAGGTCTCGACAAGACAAATATGATGGGAAATGGAAATTTATGAAATATTAAATTCACTAAGAATAGGAAACCAAAAGCAATCAAGGCGATATTTCCAAAATTTTATACAAGAGCCCCTTTATAAAATAGTTAAGGGGAGTTGTTGAGGCCTCAAGAAATGGCAACACACTAAGACGAAGTTGTTATTTATGATTAGTAAAATAATAGGCTTAAATTTATTAAAAATGAAATGATATGTCTCATAAGATCTTTACAGATTGCACCAATTTCTTTGGGTCCCACATAAGGTAAGTCAATAATATAAATTCAAAAATATCTGAGTACTTGATACCTACTCAGTCTGAAATAATCAATCCAATGAAAAGGAAATTTATTTGATAGTTTCCTCATAGTATCAAATAAAATAAGTACATCTCTAAAGTTTTATAATGAATACACATATATTGAAGGTATAATTCATATCTCTTTCCCAACATTGCTTCATTGTCTGTGACTATCCATAGCCTCAATGAAGATATCTTGATACCATACAAGCATAGGCCCACTTCTAGTGAGCATCCATTGTCTCGATGGGTTTACTTGTACTTCCCATGCTTTTTAGTGCTTTCAACTCTTTTGTGTTTAGTCTTAGCCTTTGGATTTGATTGGTTGAAAATTACATTGTGCAATCGGGGGAAGAGAGTGGGTGGTACAAGAGATATTATAGATTTTAAAGGAAATAGATGTAATGCTTTACAGATTTGACACCAAATTCCTTCCCTGAGTTTACCAATGTAGAGGATTTAAAGGTGGTGTGGTAAGGGGTGGTATTCAAAGAAAAAGACTAGGATAAATCCATTCCTCTATAAAATAGAACCATGGTATCTTAAACATGTTCTAGTGTTTCTCCATAGTCACTAGCCAATGTAGGAGAATGAAAACTTGAATGAAAATGTAATTGTATTTTCATCAACCAAATGCAAGGTTATAGATGAGGAAACTTTAAAGTTCATAGAAAGAGGATGCAAAAATCTGGACAAATTATATGTGTTTAAAGAAATGAATTGTCACAGAAATGAGGATGATCCAGACTCAGAGTAAAATAAGATGATCTCATTGCAGTACATTTTTATTAAAATAATACTTCTCATAGTAACTACAAAACTGATGTGAGGTACATGACCTCATAAAGATCAGGTGATGATTGTGAGGTCCTCAGAATCATTAGTGTATGATCTCAGGGGGAGATATACATGTGTATAACTTGATGATGATTCCCATGTTATTTTGAAATTCATGTTGCTTATATTATTGATAGTGCATCTGATGTAGTAACAGTGAAACCAAAACGTATAGTTCAGGCTCAGGGAGAGTTGTGGCTATGAAAGTTCAACACTTTACTTTATGTACACAGATATCATGAAGGAAAGTCACGTATATACTCAGGTTTTTGTCTAGATGGTTGTATATATTTATTTGAGATGAAGAAATTGTGGAGAGACTTAGGGATAAGTTATGATATGATTTATTTATTTATTTATTAGTTGGATTTCTAGTTCAGACATTGGTTGGTTACAATCTGTTGATACTCAAATACTACTTAGAAGTTGTATTGCCTTATGATGATTTATGATATGACATTGTTGCCTTGGTTCTTTTGATGGTTTTATTGATTGATGAAGATGGATATGATCAGACCTGATAGTGAATAATTGGCACATATTCAAGGGGAGCATTTTCTATGCTTCTAATGGCACATTGTTGGCATTATGATTTCTTGAGAATTACTTGTCACATGATGACGTGTAATTTTTGTTGTTGAAGACACATATGATGTTATTCTATCGTTAGTGATGATAAAGTATTATATAAAGTTGCACTTAGTGGAGTTAATTTTACCTGAAGAGGATATGCATGCCATGGTCCTTATTGACATTAGTTGATGATGATAAGTTTCACTCACTACTTATATATGTTGAGGTCATTATGTATTCAATGATGGGTAAGTTACATATGGAGCAGTTATGGATTATGCCTATAATGTTGTTCTTGGTTTTCACATATGTTACATGGTGATGACACATGTACATGATATGCTACCCATGGTATGTTTCTTGAGGATTTTGGTTCTTGATGATATAAGATCAAGGAGATGGGATACTAATAGAGCTTGATTGTATAAGCTCATGTTATGATTGATTGATGATGATGAATTTTTATCTATTTCTATCTCTATGTCATGGGATATCAATAAATTGCAGATAGGAATCTTATGGATGATCACTTGAGTTGCCTATGGTGTTATGATTCTTCTTGATACACTTGATCAATGTTGAAGGATGCATATGATGATATCATCGTCCAAGAGAATGGTATTGTTTTCCATGAGGAAAAGGCATGTTACATGAAGATAAAAAGATGGTTATTGATATACTACTACTACAACTTTTGGGTGATGTTTGGAGACATTACATATTTAGTCACATATTGATGCTTGAAATATTTGGTGACATGGTGATGTTGATGAATATTGTTGCTACATTTTCCTATCTTACTTTATGATGATATTCTTGGTTCTCACATATGTTGTTGATGCATGAAGACATATATTGTTGTGTTGAAAAATATTTATATGTCTTTAATGTACATGTATTGAGGATCCTCCTACAAAGGGAAAGAGCAAGTTGACATTGATGAGGTCAAGGGGATGAGTTGGTAAAATATATCTACGGAACAATTTTATCATGTTGCATACTTGGTCACAGGTTGATGATATTGAAGCTACATTGTCATATCTTTCATATTGATGATGAGGATGTGAATGGTATTGTTCATATTGCTACTATCTATGTTGCAAGCTCCTATGGTGACTATTATGGTATTGTTATTGCATGATTGAGGTCCTTTTATTTGATTTTGATCATAAATGTCATATATGTATCTTGATGTAAAGATCATGTCAATACCCATGATGTAATAATTGTAATAATCAGTCATGTTTGGACTATTGGGGTCAAGTTAATTATGTATGTAATCCCACTTTGGGCATTTGATGTAATGTTAAGTCAAATATGCAATCCCACTATGTTGGGTGATTGATATAAGCATGAGTCCTTGGTGATAGGAAAGGTCATACTTGGTTGAGTCTTAGAAGCATGTACTTCTTTCGAGAAGATTCAACATATGCTCAGGGGGATCATGGTCAGTATACAATGTTCATATTCAATAGATCAGATCTACAATGCTCATCTCTATATAGGGGCAAAGAAGTATGTCATCATTCGTCAGCTCTTTTCCCTTGATGTCAAAGGGGGAGAGTAGATTTTTGTTTGGATAAGAATGCTTGAAGAGAATCTTGGTATGCTTACAAATGTTTTTGCAGGTATTTATAGGTGATGGTGACCAAACACCAAAGTGGTTTCCATCAAGTCCAAAGGGGGAGATTTTTATCATTGTGACTAATGTGTTGTCCTTGGTGGAAACCTACTTGATAAAGATGTCAACATGAGGTTTATGCAGTGTGCTAGAGAGAATGGCCAAATGTTTTCCTTGATAGAAACCTACTTGATAAAAATGTCAACATGATGGTTATGTAGAAGCTATAGGTGAGATGGAAAAAGGAATATCAGTTTAGAGATAGAAAGATGATAAAGGTTAAGGCTAGGAAAGTATATGTGGGTTTTGTGAAGATTAGCCGTGTACATATGCAGGTTTGATAAAAAGAAGTCGTGTACAATTTCTACACTATGGCATTATGAGTACTATGGATCTTTACCATGGTATTGGCCCATCGTAATGAGGGCAACAATGAATATTTGATCCCATCAAAGAATACCATTGAAATTACTAAGGGATTGGCCTAAGGTATTAGCTAAGGCCTAAGCTATATGAGGAGATGGAGATCAAAGTGTTGGGTGTGCAAGCTATGGGTTATTGATGAATAATTTGATTTGAAATAGGTGTGCACCAAGGAGCATGAAGGAGGTTTAGATTTGATAGATCTGAAAGCATTGTAGTGACTAATGACCATGCGTGCTTGATCTTTTATGATTATGAGTAAAACTGATAAATATATGATGGTAATGATACTCTGAAATGAACATCATGGAAAATTTTAGGGGCTAATGTTCGCCCAGTGGGCTAATTTTCCTTGATTTTTCCAAAAAAAGATTCGCCAATTACCAATTTTTATAAAAGACGATTCGCCCAAATTTTAGAATATAAAATTATTTTAGCTCAAAAATCGCCAACATTATATAGAGACTATATATAAAATCATTATAGATTTGAATAATTTTACAAATATATCAATACACATTTTATAGTTTGCATATTAGGGATTAGTGAGATTCGCCAATGTTTTTAAACTTCAAGAAAATTTTCCATCCTTAAAATTTTCCTTGTGAACATGTGATAGTAAGGGTTGTGAAGTATGTGTTGTGGTTGCAGTGAAGTCATGATTCAATGATTACAGATTTGTACGTTGGTATTTCATTAAGAAGTTGCGTACATACACAGATCTTCTTCTGGGTAGTCACGTATATATTCTACAATATGGACAGATATGTAGGGAGGTGTGGTGAATAAGAAGCACATACATACGTGGAAGTGATTTATAAGAGTCACATACATCTGTTAAGGTTTTGCAGTATGATTTGTCATTGATGTTTGATCAGTTATGTTATGTTTGTTGATGTTTTTCAATGATGTCTCTCTCATGATAATCTATGTTTGATAGTGTTAGGTCCCTATAATACTAGTGATGCCCCCATTACTATTGTAGTTGTATCCCTTATTAATATTTTGTGCCCCTATTGTCCCCATATTGTTATTACTGTGCCCCATAGAATCCCTCTATTGTTATTTTTGTGCCTTTATATTATTATTGTTAGGTCCACTTGGTTATATTGTGACCCCTTAGACTCCTATATATAGAAAGGAGGTTTTTTCATTTGTATCATCGAAGAATTGTTCATTTGTGTAATGTAAAGGAGGTTTCCCCCTCGAAGAGGCTAAATTCTGAGGTGCTCAAGTATCTTTACTATCTTTTTGTGAGTTGGTTTCATAACATTTGGTATCAGAACTTTGGGTTCTAGGGTTTCGCTGCTTCAAATAGGTCATCATGGAATTTTTTATATAAGATTTTTTCTGTGACATTTTAGAAGTGAAACAAAAAACCCATTTGAAATGAAATCGCGCTGAACCTTGGGTCCGAATTTCAGAGCTTTTCGCACAATATTTGCAGAGATATTATCTAAGGAAGTTGGCATTTTTTGTAGATTCTTGAATTACATTCCAAACAGGTGACCTTGGGAAAATCGTCATAAATTTTGTTTTGAGCATCAGATTGAAATTTCGTAAGAAGTACAGAAAAAAGGACTGTAGTTTCATGTGTATATTTTTCAGATACTAAGGTCAGAACAATGACACGTGGCACTTCATACAAGTTCATTCTTCTAGAAAGGTCTATAATCAGGTCATCTTGGGAAATTGTGCATAACTCTGCCTGGGAGAATCTAAATTTGATCAGACTGGTGGCATTAGAAATAGGACATAGAGGGCTACTGCAGGTCACAATTTCAGAATAGGATGATCCGAAATTACAAAGATACATCAGATTCAATATCGAGCTCCTACAAAGTGAAAAAATGGGTGTAGTTTTTTTTAATATTTGCATAAGCTTGGTTTGAAAAATTAGTTTGAAGGAATTCAAAGGGCATAGTAAAGCATTATTATCAGTAATTGATGCCCCGAGGAAAGAAAATGCAAACACCTAGTAAGCAACTTGAAAGTTCTAGCATGACTCATTAAGAAGAGGAAGAAATGCAACATGATATATCAAAATTACGAGACTAAGTGCAACAAATGTCACTTGCTCAAAAAGTAACAGAATCTATGGATGGTTTAAAGAAAGATGTAGAAGCTAAGATGGATGGTTTAAATAAAGGTGTAGAAGCTAAGATGGATTGTTTAAATAAAGGCATAGAAGATAAGATGGATGGCATGGAAGTTAATATGAATGGCATGGGCGTTAAAATGGATGGCATGGATGATAAGATGGAAGAAATGAAGATAAATTTGAATAAGTTGCTACAACAAATGGTCACTAATGGTGAAAGGGTAGTAAAGAAAACTCATGATGAGAACAAAAGAAATGTTAATCATGATTTCATAGACTCTAATGTTGGATCAAAGACTCACTATATTCCAAAAATTGATATGAGTAAGTTTGATGGCAAGGATCCCGCAACATGGATACTACAGATGGAGTAATTTTTCGATCTCAATAATGTGCAAAACACACATAAGGTACATATTGTAACTTTATATTTGAAACCAAATCAGTTTGTTTGGTATCAATGGCTTTGCTCTTGTAAACAAATTATCACTTGGGCAATTTTTACGGAAGAAATGACAATACATTATGAGGATACAAAAAGCAACACTTTTTTTAGCCAATTGATAAGTCTCAAACAAAAGGGTTCAACGATGGAGCACATTGAGGAGTTCGAAAAATTGAACATAAGGGTAAAAAATATTCCAGAGGAGTATAGGATTAATGTGTTCATAGCGACTTTAAAGGATAATATCCAACATGATGTTTGTCTTTGGGAACTTGAGTCATTAGAGAAGGCATTCAGGTTAGCAAGAAAAATGGAAAGCAAAATTATGGCAACCAGGAAGCCTACCACTCACAACTATAAAGATGGAAGTGTTGTTGCCCCTAGCCTTCCACAACCTATAAGGTTGACACCACAACAATTGGATAAAAAAGAGTAAAAGGGCTTTGTTACAGTTGTGATAGAAAATACACTAAAGGTCATAAATGTGCTGAGAAGAAATTATTCTACATAGATTGTGAAGAGGAATAAGAAAAGGAACAAGAAAGGTCAAAAGAAGAGGATATACTCTAGGAACAAAGCCTAGATAAAGAAGAAATGAATCTGACCATACCTTGTAATGAATTGGCTGGAATTACCACTCCTCAAACCATCAAGATAGAAGGACATATCAAGAAGAAAATGGTAATAGTGTTGATTGATTCAATAAGTACCCACAATTTTGTTCATTGTAAGATAGCAAAAGAATTGAATTACTTCCTATATCTAGGACCAGAGTGTCAACTGATGGTTGCAAATGGAGGAATGATAAATTTCTCTGGAAAGTGCCATAATATCAAGCTATCGATGGGAGAATATGTATTGAATAGCCCAATTCTTTCCGTTCCAATTGGAGGTGCTAATGTTGTACTAGGAGTCCAATGGCTACAATCCTTGGGTACAATAGCTTTTAACTTTCAAGAACTTTTCATGAAATTTTATGCTGAGGGAAAGGAAGTTGAATTAAGGGGTATTGTAGGGAAACCGAGAAAGATAACAAGCTCTAATGGTATGACAAAGATTCTAAAAAAGGAACAACGAGGTGTAATTGCACAATTATGTTTGCTAGATGTTTCCACATCAAAATCATCTATTTCTCCAGATCTCCAAAAAGTCTTGAACAATCATTCCAAGGTATTTGAGACTCCTGAAGGCCTCCCGCCCATTTGTGATCATGAACATCATATTCATTTGATTCCATGAAGTGTTCCTCCAAACATAAGGCTGTACAGATATCTTTATGCCAAAAAGAGTGAAATGGAACGTATGGTTGCAGAAATTCTTGAGGTTGGTATAATTCAACCTAGCCAAAGTTCTTTCTCTGCTCCAGTGGTATTGGTGCAAAAGAAGGATGGATCATGGTGCAGGTGTCTGGATTATAGGGAGCTCAACAAGCTCACTATTAAAGATAAGTTTTCCATTCCTCTCATTGATGAATTATTGGATGAATTGCATGGATCAATTTACTTCACCAAATTATATCTTCGTTCAAGATATCATCAAATCAGAATGAAGACTCAAGACATTCCGAAAACAACATTTAGAACTCATTAGGGTCACTATGAGTTTTTGGTCATGCCTTTTGGCCTTACCAATGCACCTTCTACATTTCAAGGTTTGATGAATTCCATTTTCAAACCCTTCCTTAGAAAATTTGTGTTAGTATTTTTTGATGATATACTAATCTACAACAAGTCTTGGAAGGATCATGTTGAAGACATTGATAGGGTGCTAAAACTATTGGAGGAGAAACAATTATATGCAAAAGGATCCAAATTTTTCTTTGGAGTACAAGAAGTGGAATATCTGGGTCATATTGTATCTCATGAAGGAGTTAAGGTAGACCCTAGAAAAATTAAATCCAGTAAGGAATGAGAAACCCCACATCCATAAAACATTTGCGAGGATTTCTTGGGTTGACAGGGTATTATCACAAGTTTGTTAAGGATTACGGGAAAATAGCAACACCTCTAACAACATTATTGAAGAAAGATGCATTTTCATGGACTCTAGAAGCAACAAAGGCCTTCGAACATCTTAAAGAGGCAATGTGCTAAGCACCGGTCTTAGCTACACCAGACTTCACAAAAACCTTTATTATGGAATGTGATGCTTCCGGAAATGGAATTGGAGTTGTTTTAATGCAACATGAAAGACCCATTGCTTTCGAAAGTCGTCCAATCAAGGGAAAGTATTTACACAAAGATATTTATGAGAAGGAAATCTTGGCAATACTACATGCACTTAAGAAATGCCGATCCTACCTAATGGGAAGACACTTCAAGGTAAAAACGAATCATGATAGCCTTAAATACATTTTAGAACAAAGATTATCCTTTGAAGAACAACAAAAATGGGTCACAAAGATGTTGGGTTATGACTTTGAAATCATATAAAAAAAGGGAAGAAAAATGTTGTGGCAGATGCACTCTCAAGAAAGGATGAGGATGTGGAAGCATTGTTGTGCGCCATTTATATTATCCAACCAGATTGGATAAACAAAGCAAGGGAGGAATGGAAGAATGACGAAGAAGTATGGGAACTTATTCGAAAGTTGCAACAAGATTCCAGTACATATGATACATTTAGCTGGAAAAATGATTCGTTATGTTACAAAGATCACTTATACCTCTATAAGAATTCCCAACTCAAACAAAATATTCTTCTGGAATTGCATGCTTCTCCCTTAGGAGGGCACTCAGTATTTTTAAAAACTTACCATAGGGTTAGGAAGGATTTTTTTGGGATGGCCTTAAATCGAATATTCAAAAGTTTGTGGCGGAATGTTTGGTATGCCAACAAAATAAAGCTGAAACAATTAAGACACCAAGTCTATTACAACCTTTATCCATTCCAAGCCAACGTTGGGAGGAGGTTTCAATGGATTTTATCACAGGTTTACCCAAGTCTGAGGGAAAGAGTGTCATCATGGTAGTAGTTGACAGACTTACCAAGTATGCACACTTTTGTGCATTATCACATCCATTTAAATCCAGTACAATTTCTACGACATTTATGGAAACAATTCAAAAGCTACATGGAAACCCAAAGATTATTATAAGTGACAGAGATCCCATTTTTACTGGAAATTTCTGGACAAAATTATTTTCTTGTCTTGGTACTGAGTTAGCTCATAGCTCATCTTATCATCCTCAATCTGATGGGCAAACTGAGATAGTAAAAAAATGTTTGGGAGGATATATTCGTTGCTTTGTATCTGATAAACAGACACAATGGGTCAAATGGTTGCCTCTTTCTGAATGGTGGTATAACACTTCCTTCCATACTGCAACAAAAATCACCCCGTTCATGGCACTTTATGGATATCATCCACCATCCATCACATCATATTTAAGAGAAAATTCTAAGGTTCAAGCAGTGGAACATCATATCGAGCATCAACAACAAGTTCTCCAACTCTTAAAGGATAACCTTGTCTTGACGCAGAATAGAATGAAACAATAGACAGATCAACATTGTAGCAAAAGAAGTTTTGATGTAGGTGACTGGGTATTCCTATGGCTACAACCATATAAACAAATTTCCCTCAAGCAAGCTAAGAAGGATAATAAATTGTCACCAAAGTATTATGGTCCATACAAGGTGTTGCAAAAGATTGGTACTGTGGCATACAAATTGGAGCTTCCTGTAGCTTCTCGAGTGCACCTAGTTTTCCATGTTTCATGTTTAAAGAAGGTTATAGGCTACAAGCTCCCAGTTCAAACAATATGCCAGAACTCGACGAGGAAGGAAAATTTATATTAGAACCGGAAGCATTCATAGAAACAAGAACTCGACGGTTACAAAATCGATCCATTTTAGAGTATTTCATCAAGTGGAAGAACTTATCCGCTGAAGATTCCACATGGGAGGATGAAAATTTTATACATAAGCATCCAAAACTACTCAAGCGTTGAGGACAACACTTTTTTGAAGGAGAGGGGCATGTTAGGTCCCTATAATACTAGTGATTCCCCCATTACTATTGTAGTTGTATCCTTTATTAATATTGTTGTGCCCCTATTGTCCCCATATTGTTATTACTGTGCCCCATAGAATCCCTCTATTGTTATCTTTGTGCCTTTATATTATTATTGTTAGGTTGGCTTAGTTATATTGTGACCCCTTAGACTCCTATATATAGAAAGGAGGTTTTGTCATTTGTATCATCCAAGAATTGTTCATTTATGTAATGTAAAGGAGGTTGCCCCCTCGAAGAGGCTGAATTCTAAGGCATTCAACTATCTTTTCTATCTTTTTGTGAGCTGGTTTCATAACAAATGGTTCTGGTTGGGTTGAATTGTTTATGAAATGATGTGTTGACCAAGGATGATCCATAGTGTGGTGATCTATATCTAGTTAAGTGATGTATGATGGGTTCAATATGTGATTCAGTTTGAAAGTTATTTAGATTCAGTTATTCAGCATTTTGAGATCTGTACATAGGTCCTCTTAAGTAGAAGGGCGTACAAATGAAGGTATGACTCGGAACAATAGCATATATATTCTGACATATGATTGATTAGGGTTTGTAGTAGCAGTAATTGGTTTCTATAATAAGTAACAATGCTTGGCTTATTGATGAGTAGTTGTGCATTGATATGATCTATCCTAGTTTAGTCTGATGTAGTTGTATTGAAATTCATTTTTCGACGCGTTTTGAACCAACAAGTGTGGTTTATCTGGCCTCATGGCCATGCTGAGTTAGATCTATTTTTTCAACATTTAAACAATCAATCTTCCTCCATAAAGTTTACTATGGAGTAGGAAGTTGATGGGTGCCTACCTTTCCTTGATGTTCTCATTTCGAAGAAGGACGATGGTTCTTTCTCCCACTAGGTGTTTCGAAAGAAAAATCATACTCAATAGTATCTTCATGCAAACTCTCACCATTTCCATGCTCAAAAAATGGGCGTTCTCAACACGCTTGCTACTCGTGCGCTGAGAATCTCTGATGAAGGGAACCTTGATAAAGAGAAAGCCCATTTTCTTAACATTTTTGTTAATAATTGTTATAGTAGGAAATAAGGTCAAAAATCCTTCCTCAGAGCTAGCAAAGGTCCCAAGGTTAAAAAACACCCCATAGATCAAGCCGCAGGGGTCCATCTCCCTTTCATTTAGGGGACCATTGACAGGATTGCGAGAATCCTTAGGAGGCATAACGTTCCATCTACCTTCAGAGCCCTCAACACCATTCATAGCTCCCTTAGATCTGTTAAAGACTCGGTTGACCCCAAGGACATGAAAGGTGTTTATGTTATTCCCTGTTTTTGTGGGACCCCCTATGTTGGTGAAACTGGGTGATCTATTAATCAAAAGATTCATGAGCATGAAACTGACATCAAGGATGGGAGGACTCAGACTTCGGCCTTGGCTGAACACATGAACAATACTAAGAATCATATATTTATTGAGAAGCCTAAGGTTATTGCTAAGATTTCTCATTTTCATCCTCAAAGTTTAGGGAAGCCATAGAAATCGAAAGGAGGCTGAGCAATCTCAATAGGGATGACATTTGGAAGATTAGCAACTATTCGATCCCTACCCTTTCCTGGTATTGCCCCCCACCCCCCCTTTCTTTTATGCCTTTTTCCCTCGTCTTCTTGATCAAGTGGATATCCCGTTCTATTGTTTTGTTGTTTTTGGTTTCTCATGATTTTTTATTTTGTTTTAGATGAATAAAAAAGCCTGCCATATTATTGAGGTGAAGTTCTATAATTTTAGTAAATGTTTTTCTTAGGAATTTATATATAAATAAATATGTTTAAAATTATAATCATATATTAATTGATTATCATTTAGGTGTATTCCTTATCATATTCTAATTTGACTAAAAGAGTTAACCAATTTATTTAGTAATTAATAATCCTTTATTTATAAATTTATTCTAGTTAATACCATAGTACCTCATAGGTTGGATGAGTTTATATATTTTTAATAAAAATTATTCATATTTGGTTATATAAAAATAGGATTAGTAATAAAATTAACTAATTAGAATAAACATAATATACTATATTATGAGTTATTTAATTCTTTTTATTAGTAAAGATAATGAGGGTAATCGAAATATTTTTAATTAGATTTATTTAGGTTCATATGAATTAAAAATGATTAATTTTGGAAAACTAATATCATAGGTTGGAGGAGTTCATATATTTTTAATAAAAAATTATTCATATTTGATTATATAAAAATAGGTTTAGTAATATAATTAACTAATTAGAATAAATATAATATACTATATTATGAGTTATTTAATTCTTTTATGGGTAAAGATAATGAGGGTAATCAAAATATTTTTAATTAGATTTATTTGGGTTCATATGAATTAAAAATGATTATTTTTGGAAAACTAATAAATATTTTGATTTAAATTATATTTATTTAGGTTCATATGAATTAAAAATGATTATTTTTGGTAAACTAATAAATATTTTGATTATAGTTCCTAGGTTAAAAATATTTTTAAATTAGATTTATTCAGGTTCATATGAATTAAAAATAATTATATCTAACAAATTAATTAATGAATTAATTAACTATCTCTTGGACCAGTCAAATATAGCTATTACTCTGTCCCTGTGGTCAATTATATTTGTTTCTTGGTCAATTATAGATGGTTCTTTCTAACTGTTTGAATGATCTCTCTCTATTTAAACTATTCCTGGGTCTAGTTCTTCATCTTGTCCTGACGATGAACCACACTTGTTAGTTCGAAATGCATCGACAAATGAAATTTGATGTGATTATCGCCCAAAACCTGTCTCAAAAAATTTGATATGGATCACATAAGCCTCAATTCAATAATAGTTGTATTGATTGATTAAGATTTAGTTATTTCTTTGATGATTCAATTGGTTCAATGATTGAGTGATATGATACAATGATTGGTTTTGTAATTATTATTTGGTATTGGGCTTAAATGATGGTAATGTGTCCAGTCTGAAAAATATGTTAAAAAGTGTCCTACAAGTTTGATGTTTTGGATTAGGTGGATCTAGTATTAAATATTATGAAACATTGTTCACAGAGGTGTTGAGGGTTGGAACCTTCAATGAGGTTGTCGAATCTTCCTTCCAGAGATAGTTGGTAAATTTGATCAGGGGGTTGGAGCTCCCTTCCATAGGGTTCCGATAAACAAGATCAGGGGGTTGGATCTCCCTTCCAGTGGGTGTTGGAGAACGATATAAGATTGTAGCCTTCTGTAAGTGGGTGCCTATGTACTAGTATGAGTCTGCATTAGTACAAGATTGTAATATGTTTTACTTTATAATAAGATAAAGAGAGAGACAAAAAAAACCATGGTTTTTTCCCACATTGGGTTTCCACCTAAAAATCCTAGTGTCCTCATGTGTTGTTGTGTTGTGTATGTGTGATTTTTTATTTTGTTCTTACTTCTCATGGTGACTATTTAATTAAAGGATAATGAATTAATGATACACTGGTTAAAGTAGAATAGATGATAAAATGCATGAAAAGATAGTTAATTGGATATATGTTATTTTACTTCATCATAGTTGTGTACATACACTAGTTTACTTAATGACAATAGCATACATAAATTTGAATAAGAAATTAAAAGAAATTGAAATGTTTAAGTGAGTTTTAAAATATTGATTCACCGACCCCCACCTCCCACCTGCTTAGTATTTTCCCCAAAAATTGGCCTAGTTTCTTTGATAATTAAAGCTAGGAAGGTTGAATTAGTGTTACCTCTTGCTTTGCACTTTTGTTGAACCCATTGGATCATCTTAGGAAAATATTTTTTAATGAGATCCTAATAAGAACAGTAGAAAGCTATGGTAAATCCATTTGGCCCTAATGGTTTGTCTAGATGCAACCTCCAGACTACCCACTTCAATTCTACTTCTTCCACTGCCTTTGTGAAAGCTGCATATGGTTTTCTCAGACACCATTTTTGGAATGTCCTAATAATTTCTGCAAATTAGGCAAGATCTAGATCCATTGTTAATAATATTTTGAGGTGTTAGTGTGCTTCTTCCTTGATCTCTTCTTTCCTTTCTATTAAGATATTTCCTTCTACAAATATCAAAATGACCTGATTCTTATTCTTTTTATATTTTTCATAGTTATGGAATAAATTTATGTTCTTATCACAATCTTGAATCCAAAGGCTTCTAGATTCCATCTTCCAACTTTCCTCTTCTTTCCGATTAATTTGTATAATTTCCAATAAAGGTAATTTTGTTTGTCTTGTATATTTGTTATTTCATCTTCATTTTCCATTTTTTCCTGCACATTAACTAACTCTTGTTGAAGGTCAACCTTCTCCTGAGTTGGGACTCTATAGCTTGATTTTTCCCCATTTTTTAATGCAATTTTAACAAAATTCAATTTTTTCTCCCAAATGTATTTGGGGGAGCCATTGTGTTACACAACATTTTGTCACTATCCCTATGCTCCCCATTCTTTGATCCTAGAGGACCTCTACAGTGAACCCTTCATGCTTTCCCATCATGAAGCTGAAGCTTCCAACTCTAGAAGCTTCGTAACAGAAGTCTGGTAAATGGTTAGGTTGGATGGAGCTGAGGAGTTCAAGATTGGGCTCCTTTCCCCTATTAGGATGGAACTACCTAAAGAGATAAGACCTTCTCCCATGAGAAGAGGAACCATCTCCCATCCATTCAAGCTATATAAACCTCCACTTTTCCCAAGTACAAGCTAGTGTGTGTGTGCTAGTGCTAATTAAGTTCTGTTTAGAGTAATCAACAACTTATCCATACTTCATATCTCTCAATTTTGTGTTTATGGGAGAATTGTGAGTTGGTTTGGTGTGAAGCTTAAAGGGAAGAGAGTTGAGACTATCATTGTTGGGGCCATCCATGGAATGCTAGCAGAAGTGTGTGGGAATTCGGATTTGTCAGAGGAGAACAAAAATGTCAAGATGCCTATTGTGATCTCTTCTTGATTTAATAAAGGTGCAACTATCAATTTATTTCCTACATAAGATGTCATTTCATAGGTTTATGTCTTAATTTTTCTTGACTTGTTAAGTAGGTTGAATACAATTTGTATATTATCACTGTTGTTGTCTATTGTTGTATACTTGTTTCAGGTGTTCGCAAGAATAAATGAAAGATAGTTGGAGCAATGAAATAAATTCATCATCAAATCGATAGTGTACTAAGAGTTAGGCCCTCTTAATTGGTTCTAACCGAAGGAAATCTTCCATAGAATGTATTGTTTATGGCTAGACCTGCTCTCGAGCTAGAGGAATTGTTTGTGTCTGCACTTAGAATTTTACCTACTCCTGGGTTAACCATTGGTCTACCTGTCTAGTTTTTTTCGACCTTAGTGGTCCCGAACGTCCCAACTCTTGTCCAAACGTCTCCTTCATTTGCATCATGTCATGATGATTCTAAGGTTGACCCCTCACCTTCTTCCCCCATTTCTTCACCCTTCACTTCTACTTTGCCTGGTGAAAGTTTCAAATTTAGTAACCAGGAGGCTAAGAAGAAGAAGAAGAAGTCAGATAAGCGAGAGGCCAACTGTGAAGCTATTACTCTAAATTTACTTCTTGTCGACAAAAATTCTAATCCTTTGTGGAAGGTCATATTCCCTTGCGAGTTGTGTAAGGGTGACCATCTCCTTCCAGACTATCCTGGCATTCCCAAAGTCTTAGAGGTATGGTCTCAAAATCTGAATCGACCATCCCCATTGACCTCTGGAGATCATGTCAATGCTACACCCTCAGTTAGAGATGGTAAGAATAAATGGAAGATTATATTTCCCTGTAGGTTTTGTGAAGAATAACATCTTCTTCACCTTTGTCCTCTTATGGATAAAGCTTCCAAAGTTTTGGAAACCTTGCAGCTCCTCAACCCCAACTTCCAATTGGTTATGAGAGGCTTTCTTCTAACCCTCTCCTAGTTGGTAAAGAGATTGACCTGGATTCATCTCTTACCCATCCTGCTCTTCCTCAGCATGACTCTCTTGTGTCTATTACCGAACAATGTAAACTTTGAAATGAGAACTGATATTGTTACTCGTTTCGTAGAGATAGCAAAAAAGTGACATGATTTTAAAAAAGGATGATGTAGAACATACATGTTTTTTTAGAGCATAGTTTTTGGCACTTCAATTTTTTTATCTACATTGAGTTTTAAAATGGTAGTGTTTTTCATGCTGACTTAAAAAAGTAGTAATTTTGCATCAAACCCTTTTTCTAAAAGACCTATTTTTTTACTTTAAATTTTCTAATATATGAAATGTAAATACTTATTTTGTAAATTTAATAATTTTTGAAGTGGTCGTTTTCTTCATATTTTCTTGTTTTTATTTTAATTTTAATTTTTTTTGTAGTGAGATTTTTATTGTTTTGCATTTTTAAATTAGAAGGTTAATATTTTGAATTTTCGATATTCTATATATTTATACATGCTTAATTAATTTTTCAATCCACATGAAATAATTGTTTCTAAAAAAAAAAAAAATTAACAATGGACATAAAAATAACCATTTTTAACATAAATATAACTAAAAAAATACACGTTTTGATAATTTTTTGCTAGAATTGACATGTCAAAATCACAATTTTTATACGAAAATTTTAACTAAAAATGGTTAAATAATAGTTTTTTTTATGAATTTCATGTCAAAAAAATAATAATAATCAATTTTTTTCAAAAAATAATGATTAATTAAAAAATTAATGTGAAAATCACATATTACAAATATTAAATGCATAACAGTATCAGTGCTCGTAATCAGAATCAAATAACCATCACCTGACTGCCCATGGGGGTGGCTATTCGATTCTCAGAATCGGATAGCCACCTCCCGACCACCCCCACGGGCGGCCAAGCGGTGGCCATCTGATTCTAAGAATCAGATAGCCACAACCCGGCCACCCCCATGGGTGGCTGGGCGGTGGTCGGATAGCCACCCCCATGGGCAACCGGGCGATGGCTATTCAATTCTGAGAATTGGATAGCCATCCCCACAGGCATCCGGGCGATGGCTATTCGATTTCTAGAATTAGATAGCCACCCCCATGGGTGGTCGAGCGATAGCTAGTCGATTCTGAGAATCAGATAACCACCCCCACTGGCGGTCAAACGGTGGCTATTCGATTCTCGGAATCAAATAACCACCCATGACCACCCTTGAGGTGGATATTCGATTCTCAGAATCGGATAGCCACCACTTGGCCACCCCCATGGGCGGCCAAGCGGTGGCTATCTGGTTCTGAGAATCAAATAACCACCACTCGGTCATCCCCACAGGCGGCTGAGTGGTGGCTATCCGATTTTGAGAATCGGATAGCCACTACCCAACCACCTGTGAGGGTGGTCGGGAAGTGGCTATTCGATTCTCGGAATCGAATAGCCACTTCCGGGCTACTCGTGGGGGCGATGGCCGATAATTTTTTTTTTTTAAATAAAAAATAAATTTTGTTAAATATGTTTATTATTATATATATATATATATATATATATATATATATATATATATATGTATGAATTTTGAATGTTTTTTTTATTATATATATATATATATATATTTATATATATATATATATGAATTTTGAATGTTCTTTTTAATTTTATATATATTTGTAAAATATATATATTTTAAATATTTTTAATGTTATTTTGAAAAATATATTTAGCTTTTTTTAATTTTAATGTTTTTTTGAAAATGATGTTTGATTTGAAAATATGTATTTTTTTTAAATTTTAATTGTTTTTTGGGTTTTTATTTTTTTTTGTTTTTTAGGGGTTTTTGAAAATGTTTTTAATCTTAATTTTTGTAGTTTTTTAATTTTTTTTAGTTTTTTTTGTTATTTTTTTTATTTTTTTATTCTAGTTTGCTTTTTTTTTCTTTTAAGATTTTCTTAATGCTTTTTTAAAATTTCCTATTTTTACTTAATTTTATAATTTATTTTATTTTATTTTTTCCAAATTTTTTAATGGTTTACCACATTAAAAAAAAAAATGTTATTTTTTTATTTGTGTTTTTTTTTCATTGTTTTTATTTTTAATTTTATGTTTTCATTATTTTTTTGAAATTTTAATGTTTTTCGGAGTCTTAACAAAATATTTTACGCCATTATTTCAAAATGTTGAAAATTTACCCCAAAAAAAAATGTTATTCGAGCATCAACACTTTTCGTTTTGAGGGTGTTTTTTGCACATAAAAATTCGTTTTTACTGGCATTTTTTAAAATGTTGAAAAATAACCCTAAAAAAAAATCCATCGTCCCATTATTAGCACTTTTCATTTTCAGGCTTGTTTTTGCATAATTTTTGCACAAAAAATTTGTTCTCACTACCATTTTTAAAACATGTTCAAAATCGACCCTATAAAAAAACCATTGTTCTAGTATACACACTTTTCGTTTTTAGCATTGTTTTCATGTTTTTTCGGGGTTTTTTGGTAGAGTTCTCGTTTTGAGTTTATAGTTCCCGTTTCAAAGTTTACATTGTTTCCTGACCAACCATTGGTTGAAAAGAGTGTCGACTTGGCTCTGCCTTTAGTTGTTCGCTTTGTTCTCGAAGAAAGTAGTGATCATACTACTCATGTTCTTCTCCTCTCCGCATATTCTCATGAATCAAATAGTAACCCTCCCATCCCAGTTGTTCAAGAGAGTCCTTCTCATTCTCCTACAGGGCATGGGGGCAATCATATGATACCCCCATCAAGTAGTTCTATTATTTCTTTTGATTGGAGTCAATTGACTGCATTCTGCCTCCTATCTTATGTGCCTTTCCAGATCACACTACAAGCCTATAATATGGTAGTACATGGCACTATATTAGATGAATTTGCATATGTTAGCATCATGTCTTCTACTACTTGGCAAGCCTTGGGTTCCCCACAGCTTGTGCTTATCACCCAGAATTTATTGGCTTTCAACAAAGGAACCATCCAACCCTTGGGGGTCCTTCTGAAGTTCCTTATTACTTTGGAAGGAAAGACCATCTATATAGACGTGATGGTAGTCCAAGGTCCCATAGATTTCAATCTTCTCCTTGGATGTGACTATGTTTATGTCATGGGATCTCTTGTTTCTTCACTTTTCCGTGCGGTTTGTTTTCTGCATGAAGGGAGAATTGTGAGCATTGATCAATTCTCATTCATTGGTCACCAAGCATCTCCTTTGTAACCATCATACCCTATCAGCTCTTGTTTGCAAGAAGTACCTTCCCACCATAAGTCAATTATGTGGCTACCCGTTCCGTATCCGCATTGGTTGATGATAACACATATGGTATTGTACATTATGTATTGGGGGCAATGGAACTTGATCTATTTCTAGTACCAAATGACATGTATTCCTCCTAGATCATGGTTCTTCTGTCTAGTGAAGACCTCTTCGGAGCCATGTTCTCTTACGACTCATGAACATACATCGTGAGGATAGTTCTCGGTCTTCAGGAAACCTCGTTAAAAAATGAAACAAGGAGTCATGAGGATGGTTCCTTGTCTTATGAAAACCTCATTAAAAAATGAAACAAGGAGTCATGAAGATAGTTCCTGGTCTTGTGTCAACCTCGTTAAAAAATGAAACAAGGAGTCATGAGGATGGTTCCTTGTCTTATGGAAACCTCATTAAAAAATGAAACAAGGAGTCATGAGGATAGTTCCTGGTCTTGTGTCAACCTCGTTAAAAAATGAAACAAGGAGTCATGAGGATGGTTCCTTGTCTTATGAAAACCTCATTAAAAAATGAAACAAACAATGTGAGCATAGTTCCTTGTCTTGTGTCAAGCTCATTAAAAAATGAATCAAGGAGTTTGAGGATAGTTTCTTCCTATGTCAATCTCATTAATAAATGAAGCAAGAGTCTCGAGGATAGTTCTTTTACTATGTCAACCTCATTAAAAATAACTCACCTCCCTTTTCCAAATCAAGTCTTTGATTAAGACCTCATAAATCCCAGTCGAGTCTTTCCTGGATCTCGAAAGTGAACCTTCATTTCATTCACCTAGATAACTGAAATGAAGCTTGGGGGCATGTACCTTGAATTGAGTCATTCTACTAGGGGCATGTAAACTTATAACAAGCATAATTTTTCATTTCAAGCTTGTGTAAACATGAAACAGAATCCAAGTAGAGTTCTGCATGGTTCAAGCTTGTGTAAAAATAAACCCATGCCCAATTTACATCTCGTGATTACCGTTTTTATCAACTAATTTCTGCTAGATGAGCCTTGGTTGTTTCATTCTGTTGCCACCATCTCTTTGGTCGATCATATGCTTTCAATTGGTTTTTTTTCCTTTCCTGAGGGACCACAACAATGAGTGGTTCTATTAGCCATCCTCTTGACCATTACATGTTTTGAGCAGTTCCACCATTACTGGAACTAGTTGCTACCCTTTATACCACTCGTTCCTCTAGGACAAGTCACCTTTAATCTATTTTCTGACTCATAAAAGATAAAAATATTGCTGAGTATTTTTTCCTTCTTTTTTGAATCATTAAAGAGAATAAAAACGGGGGGTTTGCTTTCAGCTCTTTTTTTATTCTTTAAACCCAAAAATATTTCCAAGCTCTTGTTGCTTTGAACTCATTAAAGGTTGTGAAACATCGTTTACCCAGTATACGTTTACCCCTTTTTTGAGTTGGGATGAACTATTTATGAAAAAGGTACTTCTTGAATGAAATGGTCAAGTGATTCTCTCGAGTATCGTTTTCTACCTTTTCAGGCTCAAGAGACACAAATGTACAAAAAGGGACAATGTGGAGTTTTATTTTCCATGTCTTTTTCAATCTCTCTTAACATTAAAAGGATACCAAGTTTCACCTTTGTCGGACTCATTAAAACATTAAACAAAATTAGATTTGTCGCCATGATAAATGTGAGCTTCTCATAACTAGGTCTCATTAAACTTACTAGGTTGGATTTTTCTGAAGGATGAACTTATAGTGCAATCATATGCTATCCTCTTCAAAATTGCATTCGAAGTTAATTGGTGTACCTGCCAGGAATGGTGGGGAAAAATTTGGAAATTCGATCAGCTGTATCGGCAGCTCACTCTTGAACATGACACTTTCTACTTTGTGTTGGGTTGGGATATCCTCCTTTCATCATTGACCTTCCTGGGTTGGGTTTTTCATTTTTGCCTTCCATTTGATCTTTACCATGTCATCTTGACCACCGATCCCATGGATCCAAAAGCTGTCAATCTCCGGAATCGTGTTGCCGATATGTTCAAGAGTTAGTCCCTGTGTAGTTACACTTACTCCTGATTCTCTGTATCATCCAAAATCATTTGCATCCCTCTGTCTCATGTTGATGATGTGGGATACATCATGGCCCTCGTTTGACATGGTCACTTCCTGTCGACTTCAGCTCATTATCCAGGAAATTGGCTAAGATACTCCCTTCTAGTACCTTAGAGCTTGCATGCCCTAATGGAAAGTTCTTCACACTTGAGGACAAGTTCACGTCATTGGCTTTCGATCGGGTGATTTCATGGGTGTTCAACATCAATTTCTTTATTCACATTCCATGAATCGTTCTGCCAGTACCTTGAGAGCCATTGTCATTATTGGTGGTTTCTCTCGTGCTTGTTAATAGTTTTCATCATTGATTGGTAATCAACAACTTTCTAGCATGTTCGACATTAGCACATCTATTCACATGTTAAAATGTTTACTTTGATTGGGTCGTTTGGAGTGTAAGACCCTGGGTTCAGATTACAAAATTCCAGGTTGCAAGGCAATGTGGCATGATCATGTTGATATACATGTCTCTTTCATATGGATGGTTGTGGCAATACCATGAGTTGTCATATGTGATCCTTCTTATTATCAGATGGCTACACCCATGCCTGGATCCATTTACATGATCATTTTCTGGATGGTTGTGTCCATACCACGATTCATGTGTCATTTGATAGAGTTTTTAGTAGTGTATATGTATATGTACTTTCTTGCAGGTTTTCTGACGGCAGACTCTAGTTCCCCACACTCACTTATAAAGCATTTCACCCCACTTTAGTTCGACCTTCACGCTTTAGGGGGCATTTGTTACATACAATTTTTGTCATCATCCCTATAATCCCCGTTCCTTGATCCTGGAAGACCTCTACAGTGAACCCTTCATGCTTTCCCATCATGAAGAACCTCCCATTATGTCCCTCTTCATGAGCAGAACAATTCCCCTTTGCATCATTTTCCCAAAATCTTCTGTTTTTCCCAGTTTACAAGACTGACAGTAATGAATCATGTCCTCCCTATGTCGATATGCATGGATTACAACTCTCCCTCATGCCGACCGGAGAAACTAAGCCATTTCCCAATCGCACCAATCCTCTTTTGGAAAGTTTTTTAAATTTGGAGCCAAAGCTTCGAGCTCTATAAGATTTGTAACAGAAGTCTGGTAAATGGTTAGACCGGATGGAGCCAAGGAAGTCAGATTGGGCTCGTTTCCCCTATTAGGATGGAACTACCTCAAGAGAGAAGACCTTCTCCCATCCGAAGAGCAACCATATCCCATCCATTCAAGCTATATAAAGCTCCAGTTTTTCCAAGCACAAGCTAGTGTGTGTGTGTTAGTGCTAATTAAGAGTTGTTTGGAGTAATCAACAAGTTATCCATACTTTGTAGCTCTCTAGTTTGTGTTTAAGGCAAAATTGTTAGTTGATTTGGTGTGAAGCCTAAAGGGAAGAGCCTTTAGACTATCATTGTTGGGGCCATCCATGGAATGCTAGTAGAAGTGTGTGGGAACTCGGATTTCTTAGAGGGAACAAAAACATTAAGACGCCCGTTATAATCTCTTCTTGATTTAATAAATATGAAACTATTGATTGATTTCCTACATAAGATGTCATTTCACATGTTTATGGCTTAATTTTTCTTGACTTGTTAAGTAGGTTGAATACAATTTCTATATTATCATGGTTGTTGTATGTTGTTGTGTACTTGTATTAGGTGGTCGCAAGAAGAAACAGAAGATAGCTAGAGCAAGGAAACAAATTTGTCATCAAACGGATAGCGTACTAAGAGGTAATCCCTCTTAATTGGTTCTAGCCTAATGAAATATTCCATAAAATGTCTTGTTTGTGGCTAGACCCGCTCTCGGGCTAGAGGAATTCTTTATGTCCGCACTTAAAATTTTACCTACACCACACATTGACTCGGGTATGCCAAGCTAGTTGAATAACTTATTTGGCATCCTCATTGGTGGACTAAATAGGGTTGTATTGAGAGGGGATGCCCAAGATTAAAATAATAGGTCTATGATCAGATTTCGCTATTGACTAAATTTTGGAAGATGCCATTCCAACACCTACAATGAGACTAGTGTGGATAATGAAATGATCGAGTATTTCTTTTATGTGGCCTAGACCTATACACTCATTGCTCCAAGTATAGTTTCCATTCATTTGATTGACATCCATTAAGCGCCTATGTTTAATCATTATTTCCTCAAGATTGTCTCTAATTGGATTTGGAAGGAATGAACCACCTTGTCTTTCCATGGAATTCATAACCAGGTTGAAATCGTCACTTAGTATGACATATTGATTTCCATCAGCTTCTAAATTTCTTGGTAAAGAGCTCCAACATTGTTCTTTGTCTCTATAATGTGCAGGGGGCATATATGTTGTATATTGGGAGATCACTCCCATTTTCTTCTTTATGAAGATCACTCTTGATCCAATGTTGATCTATATAAATTATTTGTATATCCATGATTATTTGATTCCATATAGTGAAAACATCTCCTAATGCCCCTCTTGCACTAATTTTTTATTCTTTGTAGTTCCTAGTGATCTCTATTACTGGTGATATTTCCTCCTCGTTAATCTTAGACTCCTAGAGAAGTACAAATGTAGGGTTTTCTTATTTGAATAGGTCTTTGATTGCATTTGTTTTTGTTGCATTCCCAAGTCCTCTACAATTCCAAGGGACCTAATTTTTTACGTTTTGAGGGAGTGGCATAGCCCTTGCTTCTCCCTTCCTAGGTCTGTGTTTCCTTCATTACTGGCCCTTTGTCTAGATACGTGACCATTGGCTGTTGAACACCTATTTCCATGTATTTTGGCACTATTTCATCTCAGATTTCTTTGTCAGTTTTCCTTCCAGTTTTCTTTTGAAGTGTTTTTGGTTGTGTTATATCCTTCTTTAGCTTTGGTTCTTGTTAAAATACTTGCAAAGGAGGATGTCGAGGAGTTTCAGGGGGCATGGGGAAATTTAACTTAAAGGGGGGTATGATATTTGAGGGTGACCAGATGCTTGGGGATTAGCTAATAGGGGGGAGGATGAGGCATTGATTTGATCCCTATCTATAGAGGGGGAGGGGATGAGTCATAGTAGGTGGATCTTGGATAACTTCCTCTTCTTCATGATAATGGGTGGTGGTTGTGGGTCCATCTAGTTCTGGATTAGTGAGTACATTATCTAAGGATCCAAAAGAGTTCGAGGAAGAGGGTTGTGAGATCCAAACTTGAGGCATACGGTTGCCATTAGAAGATAGGGGAACATAATGAGAGGGTCTTGAATGAGGACACATTGAGTATTTAGTGGATTTGTTTGGGTTACTGGAACTTTTAGGATTTATGGTTTCTCAATGTGCTTCTTGAGCCTCTTATGTTTCTTTTGTTGATTTCTTTAGGCATCTATTAGCAAAATGACCATACTCATGACATACTTTACACTTGAATGGAAGTTGTTCATAGTCGAGTTGCTAAATGTGCACCCAAATATCTACCTTTATATTCATATCTTCTGGTAGCCCTATGGCTAGATCGACTTCGACACAGAGCCTTGTGCATGCATGCAGGTTATCCTTTGGTTCACTTTGAACAATATGTTTCTTGATTTCATTACCAATGGCTCTTACTGGTTCGTCTCCCAAATAATGTAGAGGAGGATGGGGAAGGCATACCAAGATAGGAACTACACTGGGTATGTCGAGCCTAGGATCGAAATCTGTAGTCCATTAGTTTAAATAATGTCCTCCTTTTGAATCCTTGAAGTATGGTCCATTCCTCAAGATCAGGTCACAATATTCCTTAGACTCGAAGTAAAAATTGGAATATCCTCTTCCAAAAAATGGATTGAAATGTTCCCTTGTGTTTTCAAAGTCTAGTTGCACTCTATTCATTTTTGCATAGTTTTTGGTGAGAGCCAGAGTCACATGAGTTTTCCAACCAATCCTGACTCAACAAGAGAGAAAATTTCTTTATGTGGGATAGTGGGAGGCAAATCTATCTCAAGGATTGAGTCCAATCTTTGACAAACATGGAAACTAAAGGGCACTCCCAAGGTGGTCCAAGCAAGGATATGAGGTTCAAGAATGCAAAAGCAGCTAGAATCCGAGGAAGCTAAGCATCCAATAGAAGGAGAACAACATGTATTTTACACGGCCTCCTACTTATTGGATGGAGTTTGTGCCGAAATGGATTTTCCATAACTAAGGTGGAAGTGGACAATAGAAAATGATATACCACCTATGCACATATATTACACACTATTAATATTAGCGTTAGGCTATAGACGATCATATGATATAATCACTTAGTAGTTCATCTCCTTGGTATATCAAAATATTTTTTAGAGTGATCCACCTTGCATCTCTGAAATGGAAAGGTCATCATTACCTAAGGTAGCTAATTGGTTTACACTAAAAGATGTCACATTTATAAGAGTGTTTGGTGCATATAGAAGACCACACCCATTGCCATTGTTTGTTACTAACAAAGTGGTCTTGCAAGAGGTGGAATACCAACTTTCTACAAGGCTTACCAGTACATTGTTGAAGTCCAAGGATCCTTGGCTCACTTTCCCATTATGTATAGGAGCGTATTTCCTTAATAATTTCAAGGAAGCATAACCTGAGACACGAGAATTAAAATTCCTAAAGTTTGGGGAGTTGGGTTATCATAGATATGATTCTAGAGGTGTTTCACTCAAAATTGTGCAAGAATACAGTATTTTGGATGTATGCTCTAGTTGTTTAGCTAGAACAAGAGAAGATGAAGATTTTATTTAATGCAACCAAATAAATTGAAGCAACTAAAGGAGTATGTACTTCCAAGACTACAAACAATCCTGAGAATTCAGGAGAGGAATCTCAAGACAACATGGCTTTGAAAGAGAAAAGGGTTGAAATTAAAAGAAAATAAGAACAAGAGGAAACAATAAAAAAGATAAAGAAACTAAGGGTAGAGAAGCAAGATAGAAAGCAACCCACAGAAGAATCAAACCAAAAATAAGAAGCAAAGGTAAATAAAAAGGAAGTTGGGGAAGAAGCAAATAAAAAAGAGGAAGAAGAGAGAAATAAAAGGGAAGAACACAAGAAAAAAAACAAGAACTAATTAGAAAGAGGAAAGAAGTAGAAAAGACGAGACAAGAAGAAGAAAACAAAAAGAATAAGGAAGAAGAGAAAAGAATGAAAGAAGAAGAAGAAGAAGAAGCTAGAATAAAACATGCTGAAGAAGATGAAAGAGAGAAGAAAGAAGAAGAGGCATTGGCCAAGCAGCTAGAAGAAGAATTACTTGCCAAGGAGCTAGTTGATAAAGAGGAATATTCCAAATCAAAGGAGTTCAAGGTAGACACAATATTTTCCATCTTGAATACCTAGCCTCCCACACCCTTCACTAGAGGGCACTTTCTGGCCAACAAAATGGGGGTCACATTTAAAGAGGAAGACAAGTTTCTTGATATTTCAAACTACACATTTTATCAGTTCAAGTTCAAAATTTCCTAAGAAAGGAAAAATTATTTACCAATGAATTTGGATAAGCCAACCTTGGAGAGGGAAATTTTCATAGATGCTAGGATAAATCCAACATTAATAGCTTCTTCCAGTACTACATTTGTAGATGCAAATGAGAATAATGTAGATATTTTGTCAAAAGAAGTTGAGAAATTAAAGGGAGAATTAGCCATTGCAAACAAAAAAATGATCAACTTTGTGCATAGAATCAATTCTTGTTAGCTACAAATTCCCACAAGAAATATCTACAATCATAAATCTTGGCAGAGGTTATAGTATTGGAAGAAGTCATAAGCCAAGTTCATTATGAAATCATGATGTTACACGAAGTAATATTCCCACTTCCCAAGATGCAAAGAGAATTAGAAGGTAGGGGAGCATTAATGATATTATCACTTTTAGTTGTGGATCATGTCCTAGAATGGAGCACGAAGCATCCTGATGCACCAGCCGAACTACCTAAAAAATATAGATTGACTATCAAATTGGATGAAGTGGAAGTAAGGATGTTTGTGTAATCACATGAGAAGTTAGGAAAAATCATGGCTACAACCATATCTACTTATCAAAAACTTCACTGTGAATTTGAATCTCTGATTAAAGTGCTCAAGATACCTTCTATTGGTGCACCAGGAGAAACAAAGCGAGAAGAGGAAGCAAAAAATTTAAGAAGTGATCGATTCTATGAAGCAAGCTACTATGTGATATGATTTAGATGTTACAAAGGATGAAATCACACAGTATGTTGCAAAGCTGGCGAAGCTACATACTAAGATTTTGATGCTTTTGAGTCATTTGCAAATAGAATCAAAGGTCTTGCTCCCTAATGCTTTGGAATGTCAAGTGATATTTGATAATGAATTGGCACACAAGGTCACATTGGTCCCTGCTAAATACAAGGTTTTGCATGCATATTTAGCTTGAGAGTTAAACATTGAAGCACCTAACATACCCATTATGCATCTTGTTCCATGAGCAATTTTTGCTTTCTTAATTTCCATTGTAAATTTGTAAATAAATGCATTTTTGAAACTAGAAGTATAATGTAGAAATGAAAATTCAAGCAGAATTTGAAAAGCCACAAGTATAATTGAATATCCATGAGGGAATGTGAAGGATCACCATAATTTTTGTATAAATATACCTTCCCATCTACAAGAAAGGGACATTGAGTTTTGGACTTCATTTTTAGCACCTTGTTATAGAGGGTTTAATACATCCTTCTAAGAATTCAAGTGATATCTTAGCATCTTCATTGTTGGGTTTTTCTTCTTTTAATGGTGCACTAGAAATTTTTGCACAATATAGAGAAGCTCATTGAGCCAAGGTGACAATTTCATTCATGTAAGACCCATCTCTTAGTAATTCAATGGTATGTGTTTGTATTTACATTAGTTAAAGTCAATGGACTATTTATTTGATTATAACACATATATTTTTTAAGTTTTATGCTACTTACGCTTTTATCATCGTTGTTGGTTCCAAACTAATTTTCCATTGATGAGAGAAAAATTCTTTAACCTTGTATCCTAGTTAAAGTATGCTAGCATCCTTCCTTTAAGGATTCATGTTATTTACTTTGGTAGTGGATGTGTCTTTTGTATCTTACTCGTATAGTTTTTCATAATGCTATTTTAACTTGTATTTGTCAAGATTTATATCAGTTTTTTCATGCTCTGCTCATTCCATCCAAAACAAATCTTGAAAAAATTGGTGGAATTTGGGCCCACATACCGAATGGGACTCCTATTCCAAATGGTGTAAGGTTTAATTGATACTTTTCACTAGTGAGATCCCTTACTGTTAGAGGAATATTTTGGTTGATCAACAAGCCCCAAGGATGCTTAGTCTTGGATTCGTGCAATTCACCCAGTGTTAAATATCAAAAAAATTCTAAAGAATTCCTAGTTATTTGATTGAAAGTGACTCTGGAGAAGTCACTTTGCAACCCCCCTCCCCCCCTCCCCCACCTGACTATCTAAACTTTAACAAAGTGGAGGGGGGTCTGATTTTTGTCCTTTATCCATTTAAATAAGTGGCTACGGAGAAGTCGCTTTTCACCCCCACCCTTGGTTATCCGAACTGTAACAAAGTGGAGGGGGTTCTGATTTTTTTTCCTATATGCATTTAAATATCTCTTAATTCTTTTTTTAAATTTTGTCTTTTTATCCCATGATCTGATCAAAATGAATAACAGAGAAGTCACTTCAAGCCCTCCCCAAACTATTTGAATTTTAACATGGGGGTTCAAAGTTTTTTTCCTATGAAGTTTACTACCATGGAACATGGTGCCACATATGGTTAATTAGGACCACTACATGCCACTGTCAATATGCACTAGTGGCTTATGAACAATGAGTCATGTACATGTCACTATCTACCACTTCTCATGTCATATAGTTGCCACATCACTACAACATGTCACTCAAAAAAGGGCCACTTGGACACCCAAAAAGGAAAAATCCACATTTCATGTGTCATGACCACAAGGTTCCACATCATTATCTCCCACCTGTCTCTACTAAGTCACCTTGTCATGTGAACTGGGATCCACCTCTAGTTTGGCACTAGGAAATTTAGTATTTGGCTTCATGCACTATGTGTAACTGATTATGCCTTCCGCACCCCAAATGTCTAGATAACCATTGAGCCTAGATAAATTTGGCTATCTATCCATCTAGATTATCAAGGAACATCCATCCATCTTGATCTCTCAGATGGTCAGATATCTAGTGTTGATTTGAAACCATGACCCATCAACACCATTCTTAGATCGCATCACTAAAACTTTGACTTTTCTTTGCTCCAGAAGAGCTTTACTAAGTTCCATTTACTGAAATCTCTCTAAGAGGGGTATCAAACCAAGAATTTTTCATGTTCTTTTGAACAAAATTCCTAGAAAAAAATTTCCTTCATATACAGGTTACTATTAAACAACCAAGACATCAATAACACCATAAACATCATGTGTGAAAACTAAACAAGCTCCCATTGAACTCAAAATACATGACTAGACTTCACATCATCAACAACAACTGCCAACATACTCAACAATCTCCCATTTTGGCATTGATGGAAACATTACCTAGCATTGTTGATCATTCACAACTTTTGGGATTGCTTCTCCCTATCAAGCTGAAGAAACTAACATTGTCTTCTCACTCTCCCCCTTTTCTTTTTAAGTGCCAATGTCTTATAATTCTCTTCTTGTCTTTGATGTTCCAACTGTTGATCATTCTCCCCCTTTGACATCAATGGAAAATGGCTTTAGCTACTCCCTCTCTAATCAGTTTCCCACTAAAGGATTTGATTATAGCCTTGGATATAATATATTTTTGTTTTTAATTGGTGATTAAATTTAATGGTAGATGTAACTTAAATCAATTGACACCAATGGAAGGAAAAATAAGGAGAATTTATGAGACATGCAAACTCTCCATTTCACCGTCCTTGAAATGAACTCTACTCACCCTAAAATTTAACTACTATTGTTGATATTAAAGATCTCGTTGAGTTTGGTCTTTTTTCTTCTATCTAACCATATAGATTTCCTTAGGCATATTTGGATAGTTCACAAATTTGTTGGTGAAAAACAATATTAAAGAGATGAGTGAGACATCACTCTTAATTTTTTCCAAAAGTACTAAAATGGCTCTTATGAAAGAGGCTTGGTGAAGATATCAACAATTATTTCTTTTATGGATATGTACTCCAACCTCACAATCGGATATGCAACCTATTCTCTAATAAAATGGTACTTTATGGGGTTATTCTTGGTTTTCAGTGGAAAATAAGATTCTTTGATATATTGATAGCACTTTTGTTGTCACATATAATGGGAATGGGTTCATTATAAGTTACCTTCATGTCTTGTAATTTTTTCTTCATCCACAAAATATGTGTGCAACTTTTTGCATCTACTATGTATTTTGCTTCAACAATGAAAGTAAGATAGAAGTTTCTTTTTTTCTTATCCAGGCCATAAAAAAATTCCCTAGGAAGAAAGCACTGCCACTTTCAAATTTCCTATCATCTACAGTTCTATCCCAACCAACATATATGTATGAAGTGAAGGATAATTTTTTTCCCTTTGGATACCATAAACCAAAGTCCATTTTCACTCGTAAATACCTGAAAATTATCTTTGCAACTCAAAGATGACTTTGTTTGGGGGACATTTGATACCTCACAACTACACCAACAACTTGCATAATGTCTAGCCTTGAGGTTGTTAGGTGTAATAGGTTTCCAATCATTGATATAAACATTGTTTGATTTACTTCTATTGACTCATAAACGTTACTAAGCTTACTTCCAGTGGCTGTAGAAGTACTAAAAAGAGAACATGCTTCCATCCCAAACTTCTTTAAAATTTGTTTGAGGTACTTGCCTTGGAAAATAAAGATGTATTTTTATAATTGTGTAATTTGTAAATGAAATATGAGATTTCCCCATGCATAACCATCTCGATTTCAACTTGCATTTTAGCTACAAATGTTTGGCTAAGTAAATATACATCACTACTAGAAATGATGTCATAACATAAACATAACTAAATGATTATCATTTTCAAATTTGATACAAAAATTACTATCAATTGTCCCTCTTTTGAATCCTTGTTGTTGTAGGTGTTTGTATAATATTGAATACCATGGCATGGGTTCTTTCTTTAGTGCATACTATTCCTTTTCTAGCCTACACACTTCCTTGGGATTATCTAATAGCTTGAAACCTTCAGACTATTCTATATGAACCTCTTCTTCAAACTCACCATTCAAGAATGTTGATTTTACATCCATCTGATAAACCTTGAAATTTTTATGATAGGAAAATTCTAGAAACATTCAAATTGTCTTTCGCCTTGGTACAAGAGCAAAATTTTCTTAAAAATCTATTCCTTCAAGATGGGAATACCCTTTACATAGAAATATGACCTTATTCTAACCACTTGTCCATCTTCATTTAATTTGTTCCTAAATACCCATTTTTCTCCAATGATATTTTTATTTATTTGTCTTCCAACTAATTCCCAAGTATAATTCTTCTTAGTCTAATCTAACTCCTCATTCATAGATTTTATCGAATTCCTATCTTGACTTTCTTGAGAAGAATATTTGGGCTCAATCATGGAAAACATAGCAGTGTGTGCTTGACTGGAATTGTTTATTGGTTTTCTTCTAGTTTGAACACCTTCTTCATTATTACCAAACATTTGATTTGTAGGGTGGTGCATTTGTAAATACCTTGAAGGGGTTTTTGGATGAGCGCATGCTGCATCTTCTTTTTCTTATTCTTCTTCTCTTGATTCTTCATAATCATTGTTGATATGATCTAGAGGGTTGAAATATCTTGGTTGCTTGTTTTTGAGAGGTAACTCCTCATCCAGCTTCACATAAATGTTGTCAACTATCTTTCATAGTCATGTATTGTAATATTTATAGCCTTTTCTTTTAGTTGAATATCCTAAAAATATCCCTTCATCAGATCTAGCATCGAACTTACATAAATTGTAATCATTATTCTTAATGTAACATTTGCTGTCAAAAACTTTGAAATGCTTTATTGAGGTTGGTTTTCCATACCAAAAATTGTAGGGAATTTTGTCAAACATGTTAAGCCTGAGGTGTACATTATTCAAAATATGGAATGATATATGAACAAATTTATCCCAGAAAGGTATTTGGAAGATTTATTTCATCCAACATTGCTCCTTCCATACGCTACACTAATCTATTTTTCCTCTCAACCACAATGTTTTGTTGTGGAGTGTTTGTAATTGTGAATGGCTTTCTTATGCCATGTTCTTCACAACAATAATCAAACTCATTTGAAGTAAACTCCCCACCCCTATCTAACCCTAAACACTTTAGTTTGCAAACCATTTTGTTTTTATACATGGATTTGAAGATCATAAATTTTTCAAATTCTTTAGCTTTGTCCCTTAAAAATACAACCCACATAAGCTTGGTATAATCATCAACACTTTGCATAAATTATCACTCACCACTCATTGTTTTAGTTATTGAAGGTCCACATAAGTCTATATGAACTAGTTATAGAGGCAAGGTAGATGTGTTTTCTTTGGTCATCAAAGGCACTCAAACTTGGTTTCCAATTTGGCAAGATTTACAAATTGCATTGTTTGGTTTTGAAATTTTTGGCAAGTCCCTTAGAAATTCCTTTTTTTAGCTTCATTATATGATGAAAATTTAATTTTCCCATCCTTATCTACCATAGTTATCTCTCATCAAGCTTCCCCAAATAACACTTTTCCTTTCCTTCATTTGGTATGTATACATTACTTGTTGTTCTTGTAGCCTTTCCCATTACTTTCCCTATGTTTTATGTCTTTAATTCACATCTTTTGGTGTGAATGGTGACATCATACCCCTGATCACACATTTGAATCACACTCAACAACTTGTGTTTGAGTCCATTCACAAAAGTAACATTTTGAGCCTTGCCTCTACAATTGTCCAAGCTAATTGTGCCTTTTCCCACAATCTCGCTTAGAGCATCATTTCCAAATGTAACATTGTATTCTTTACCTTATATTAATGAAAATAATTCAGCCCTATCACCAATCATAAGCTTGGAGCATCCATTGTCCACATACGAATAGCTGCCTTGGTTTTGGGCATATAAGATAATGCCACAATATTCTTTCTTTTCTTCCTTGTTCTTCTTCCATGTCTTGGGTTCTTTGTGTGCTTGATTTATTTGAGGAGTAGATCTAAGTTTGTTGATTTTATAATTAGGTGCCTTAATTCCATTGTTATGATAGTTATAACATTCAACATGATCAAATAAAGGAGAAAATGGATTGTTGTCCTTGGAATTATTTTTGTGTAGATTTACAAATCTATTATCTCTTTTTGATTGCAAAGATTTATTTATTTGATTTCTTATCTGATTATTTCCAATATATGATCTATAATTTATAGTCTTATGTCCAAAGATTGTATGTGAATAATGGTAACCATAGAAAATATTTTGATACTTGGGAGAAATTTTCTTTTGAGGATATGATTTGTTGATTCTTTGATGGCTTTCTCTTTGAGGGAATGAGGTATTTGTTGATTTATCACTTCATAGTTGTAGTTGTTTGAATGGTTGTAGATTGCATTCCTTTCCTTCCACTAAGGTTTATTAAAAGATATTATTACCCTTTCTCATGTTCTTTTTTTTGTTGTTGTTTGTCATCATTTCATTGAATTCCATTGTTGTTACATCCTTTTAGTGCTTCAATGAAACTAATTGGTTATTTGTCTTCAAGTTTATTTTATTTTGTTTCTCATTCATCACCCAAGCTAGTCCTATCTTGATGAGAGGTGATATTTGAACACTCAAAGTTTCATCTAATTTGTTAGATCCTTTAAGAAACTTATATTTTGGTTCAGTTGAGCCCTGGTTTTTTCTAATTCGTTACTAAGGGAGACTATCTCTTCCTATAACTTTTCACACTCCTTTCCCTTCTCTTTCAGCTACTATAACAATTCGTCTTCAATCTTCTTTGCTTCCTCCAACTCAAATTTTAGAACAAGTAATGAATCTTCATATTTTTTCTCTTCTTCCATGCTTAAACAATAGTTCCTTTTTCTTATTATTCTTTTTCTTGGGCCTTTGTATTTTTTTTATGGCACTAACTAGTTCTCCTTCCATATCTACTAAACTCTATTCTTCATCCAAGTCAGAAACATTTTCCATTTCATCTTGGGATTCTATATCCATTAGCATGAAGTCATTCGTTCTTTATTGATCAAAGGGTTTTTCATCCTCATCCCTTTGAGGAGTTGTTGACTACTTAGGTATAGAAACTCTTCTTCTTCAAGTTCTTTTCCTTATTTACTTTCCTATATTTATCCTTCTCTTTGCGTAAAAGTAGGTCACTATGCATCAAAATGTCCACATAAGAAAGAAAGAATTAATGTGACCACTTTTTCAAATGCTTTCTTCAATATTCTAGCAAACTTGGTCTCTTCTTCATCAGATCCATAGCTCAAGTCTTACTCATCTTCTTTTCTCTTCTTATCATCTTTGAAGGTTGCTTCCTTTTATGTATATCTACCTTTAGAGGTTATTATTTCATAGGAAGTTAGTGTTCCATGAAATTGATCCAATGTTAATGTGTTGATATTTTTCATCTCACTAATGGCTATTAATCTTTCATTGAATATAATAGGAAGACATCTCAACACCTTTTGAAATACAAAGGAATCATCCTTGAGTTCATCAAGTCCTCTTATGGTGTTAATTATTTCATCCACTTGAAAAAAGAATTTAGCTATGTCCTCATCCTGATTCCTCCTTAATTATTAAAATTGCATCCTATAGACTTGGAATTCGTAACAACCCTTGATTGATTTCCTACGTAAATAAAAATAAAACCAAGGTCATGGGACATGTATTTCAAGTTGAATTTTGGACAAAACATAGTGATGGAGAGCACTTTTGATTACTTAATAGCTATAGAAATGGGAAAAGCCATTGGAATAGGAAAGTAGTCATTAATTCAAATTTTATTAATGAAAATAATGGAAAATAGGAGAAAAGGGAGATGAAAGGTCACATATTTGCATGAGGATGAAATTGAAGTACAAGTGAAGGAAAATAAACAAAATAGAGGAATCAATGATAAAAAGGATTTTGAGGATTATTTCAAAACCTTTTGTCAGTTTTAGCTTGGATCTATATTCTATTATGTCTCTCTCATACTCTTACACACTTAAAGAAATCTTAAAGAATTTTTGGAACATGCTTAGAGCACTATAGATTTCATTGGATTTGGAGAGAGAAGGCAAAGGAAAGCAAGAAAGCATAAGGAAATAGGTGGATCTACAACTAAAATTGGATTTCTTTATAGGTAACATGTTCCCTATGTGATTTCCTTGTTGATTTACGGATGCATGGTATATGCATGTAATTATCCAATTATGTTTTGTCATTGGCATGGAGATATGCTTAGATTGACAATGGTTTAGCATTGCCTTGCCATTTCCTAGATAGCCACGGTGTTGTGGGTCTTTCCAGTTGATTTTATTTTGGTTGGTGCTCATAATTCCTTATGATTGTGTGTTGGAACAAATGCTCTGGAAGCCTTGGAATAATTTGTGTTAAGTTACTAGTCTTAGAGCCTAAGTTGGACAAATGCTTTGGAGCCCTTGGTGGATTGAGATACTAGTCCTGGACCTAGGTTGGAAAAATGCTTTGGAGCCTTGGAAGTTTGTGGGTTCATTAATTAGTTCGTGGAGCCCTAGAAAACTTGGGTAGAGACCTATCTGGTTGGTGTTTGTTATGTCTAACTGTGAGGACTGTGAGGTGGAACCATTGGTTGAGGTTTGGTGTGGTTTTACCTCTGGAATCTTTGGTTTGTTTTTTCTTGGTTTATTCTATGAGATCCCACATTCATGCTTGGAATATGGCGTGGGGGTGATTGGTTTAAGGAGAGATTTGGTTAAGCCCAATATATGGTTAGGTGGTACATGGAAGTCCCTAACCTAGTTGGTATTTTCATATGTTAATAAGAGTTATTCTTCTACTATGATTCATGTATATTTTTAGTGATTATGATGGTGATATTATGGTTGGGTTTCCTTGATTTATATGTTGGCTATTTTCTAGTTATATGTTTTTTATATGATGTGTATCATCTATGGCTCTCATCGTGAATTTCTTAGCTATTGATTGATTGATGAATGTATGGAATAATAAGTGTTATTGCAGCTAGTGGAGAGAGAAAATGACCTTCTCGGTGTTTCTCAGATGAATCTTAGAATTTAATGAGCATATATGCATTCATGACTTGTAGCTTACATGTTTTCCATGTGTTTGATGAAATGCCTAGTATGTTATGGTCAGTCTAGGTCAAGTTTATGACTCAAGTTTATATGTTTAGCCTTGTTTTCATGTCACTTATGATTCTAAGAAGTTTCAGGAAGTTCTAGCAGTGGTATGGAGGCTAACCTAGAAATGTGTCTCAAATCTTGAGACCGCACCCTCTGAACTAGATAATTTGTGTCACAACTGCACTCAGACAATGTTGTGTATGTGGTTGGAGGCCTATAACCACATGGAGGCCTTGTCATGCATGTGATTGGTGGTTACGTTGTGTCAAACAGAGCCCCAACTCAGGGTTTTGTCACCTAGGGTGATTCTTTGTCCCTGGGTGTCCCTATAGCCTTGAGGAATGTTGTGAGTTAGCAGTAGGTGGTCAGTTGTAGGCCCCACTTCCTTAATTAGAGCTAGGAGGTTGGGTCAAGTCATAGTAACTCTCATCTCATGTTTACCCTAGAAAGCCGGTGAAATTGGGTAAATTTGGGAGGGGTGGTTATAGATTGGTATCAGAGTAGGTTTCATTCTTTTTGAGTGATATATGATACCACATATTTCTATCAAAGCTCTCAAGTTAAACACTTGTAATGGATGGGAAGAATATATTTGTCTTGCATACATGCTAGTTGTCTATGTGTTCGTTGTGCATGCATTGTGGTGGAAATTGTTGCATTAGTGTCACCATGTATAGGTTGATGATGTTGATGCTGAGATGATTGATATGTGGATTTCATTATATATACATATGTTGTGCTAATATGGATTCATCTTGTAGACGAGAAAACTTCCACTAAACTTCACTCAAGTATTTTGATCATGTTTATATTTTTTTATTTGACATGGTATGTTTATAGGAAGTGGAGGATCAAATATGAAAACCAAAGTGGTGGACTACAATTCACATGATTCCCCCTATATATCATATGAAAAACATAGTGACGAGTATTCCCCTGACATAGCAGATACATTGAGGAGTTTGAAAGCAAGGATCAAAAGTTGTAAGGCAGATAATGGCAGGATCATTCAGTCATAGGAAAGACTTGTCAGGGCACAGCAAAATAAAGCGGAGGTTAATGAAATCACCTTGTAGAGTCTATCAATTTGCAGAGATAGGGAACACTTAGGATCATTCATGGATAGGAGGAAAGGACTAATGCGGCATATGGCAATAAGTCTCAATCACGATACAGGTTTGACATGGATGATTCAATCAGAGATGGTAGGTTCTTGGATACATCTAATAGGAGCGGGAATGACTATGGGTTCTATTATAGTTCTGGTTCAAAGAGAAAACATCGTCCCACCATCACCATCCACATAGAAGTGAGAAGCAGTACTTTCTAGAGTAATTGAAGAAAGAAAATCCTCCTACATTTGATGGAGAAATGAAGTAGTCACAAGATGCAGAAGCTTGGTTTCTTGCGATGAATAACTTTTTTATATTGCATGAATATTCATAAAATATCAAGGCTAGGGTAGCTACTTTCATTCTTAAAGGAAGTAGACATTTTGTGGGAAGGTGTGAAGCATTTCATAGGAATTCAGGAAGATAAGCTTACTTGGAGTGAGTTCGAAATACTTTTAAGGAAGAAGTATCTATCTAAAAGATACTATGATCATAGAGAAAATAAATTTTATGACCTAAAGATTGGATCTATGACCAATAAGGAGTATACTAGTAGATTCTTGGAGTTTTTTAGATATGTGCCTTATCTTAAGGAGGATAAGGAAAATATTCGAATATTCATTAGTGGGTTGTCAGTATCATTCAAAGAAATGATTGAGTTTGATGACCCTAGATCATTGGAGGAATCCATCAGAAATTTGAAGCATTTTTATGAGAAATCGAAGTGTAAGATTGAGCCTAAGCAGGATTGGAAGGGTAACAAGAAGACTAAAGGAAAGTGAATTAGGGAGGAAAACCTCAGGATATCGATGACAAGGAGAATGTTATATCGCACAATAAATTCAATGTAGATGACAGAGGATACAGATTTCAGTCTGATGATCAAAACAAAGGTGATTGTAGGAAGCCTTTACAGTGTTGGACATGTGGCAAATATCATCACAAGGGTCATTGTCCTCAACATTAGGGTGGCACACCACAAATATAAAGTGCTCAGGAGGCACAGACAGTTGGAGATGTTGGAAAAATTATTCCTTGGATTTATGCAACATTGGATAATAGGCAGGATGGTCATCATACATCTATTATTGAGATGGAAGGTAAGGTTTGTGGTCAAGTTGTTTCTATTTTGATTGAACATGGATCTAACTATAATTATATTAGTCCTGACGTGGTGGATAATTGTTGCTTGAATCAAGAAGTTCATGTAGAGTCTTGGTTAGTGTAGTTGTATATAAGTAATAAGAAAAGAGTTCATCATCGGGTAAGATCTTGTCCATTCGAGTTGAACAGTATGTCTACACCAGTGCATCTAACTTTGCTTCCATTGGGATCATACGGTATGATATTGGGTATGGATTGGTTGTACATTCATAGGACTAAGGTGGATTGCTATGATAAGACTATTGAGTGCCTATATTATGACAGAGAGAAGATAATCTTGTAGGGTAATAAGAAGCGTACATCAGTGAGAATGGTCACAACTATGCAGGAAAAGCACAGTAGCAGGAAAGGATGTGTATTGTTCGTAGTTCATATTTCTAGTGATAAAGGTAAGTATTTTGAGGATGCTAAAGTCTTGAATAAGTATCTGGTTTTGCAGTAATTTCAAGATGTGTTTGCAACAATTTCAAGATGTTCTTGCAGTAGAGATATTAGAGTTACTACCTCATGGGGGAAGTGAAATTTTCTATTGAGTTGATTTCGGGAGTAACACCAACATCGAAGGCACCTTACATGATGAGCACTCTAGATTTAGTGGAATTGAAGTTGTAGTTGAAGGAAATTCTTGAAAAAACATACATTAGGTAGAGTGTGTCACCTTGGGATGCACCAATGTTGTTTGTGAAGAAGAAGGATGGTACTCTCAGGTTATGCATTGATTACAGGAAGTTTAACAAGGTGATGATTAAGAACATGTACCCTTTACTGTGGATTGATGACTTGTTTGATAAGTTGAATGGAGTAGCAGTGTTATCGAAGATTGATTTGAGATTAGGATATCATTAGTTATGCATAAGAGAAGAGGACATATACAATATTTATTTCTTGACCAGGTATGGGAAATATGAGTTTGTACTAGTTGCTTTTGGTTTGACTAATGCTCTGGCTACTTTCATGTGTTTCATGAATAGTATTTTGTGTCCTTATCTGGACAAGTTTGTGATAATATTCGTTGATGACATATTGATATATTCTAAGAATGAGGAAGAGAATGCAGAGCACTTAGAAACAATGTTGAGATTGCTAAGAGAATATCAATTGTATGCCAAACTTAGTAAATACAGTTTCTTTCATATAAAAGTTCAATACTTGGGGCATGTAGTTTCCAAGCAAGGTATAGAAGTAGACCTAGAAAAAATCATAGCTATCATGGAGTGGGAAACTCCTAGAAATGTGGATGAGGTCAAATAATTCATAGGAGTAGCTGGTTACTACAGGCAGTTCATCAAGAACTTCTCATTGATTGCCTATCCTATTACATCTTTGCAGTGAAAAGAAATTAAATTTGAATTAACAGAGGAATTTTTAGCTAGTTTTCAGCAGTTGAAGTAGTTGCTTACAAATGCTCTAATTTTGAAGATTGCAAATCTAGATAAATAATTTATGGCATATGAATATTTTTGCAAGAGAGAACTTGGTGGATTCCTGATATAGGAAGGACAACTAGTATGATGCGAGTCAAGGAAATTGAATGAGCACAAGCAAAACTATGTGACTCATGACCTTGAGTTGGAATTTATCTTCCATGAATTGAATATGTGTAGACATCATCTTCTTGGCAGGAGTTTCATTTTGATGAGTGATCACAGTGGACTAAGATACTTGTTTGACCAACCTAATATGAATTCTAGGAAAGCTAGGTGGTTGGTTATAATCAATGAGTTTGACTTTAAGATAAGGTACATTAAGGGTGAAGAGAATAGGGTTGTAGATGCTCTTAGTAGAAGAGTGAAGGTAAATCACATAGCAGTTATGTGTTCATATGGGACAGATTTATAGGATAAAATCTTAGAGGAAGTACAGTAGGATGAAATATACCAGTAGCTTAAACATAGGTTACACCAAAAGGGTACACGAGAAGAGGATGTGTATTATCATCTCACATCAGATGGTTTGGTCAGATTTAGGGACAAGATCTATGTGTCAGAAAACAATGACCTCAAGAATATTATCTTAAGGGAATTTCATGTCACGCCATATTAAGGTCACGCGAGATATTAGAAGACATTGACAACAGTTAAGAAGTTCTAGCATTGGACAAACTTGAAGAAAAAAGTGATTAAATTTGACACGAGATGTTTGGATTATCATCAGGTAAAAGAAGAATGAAGGAATCCAAGTGGTTTATTGCAATCAATTTTCATTCTAGAGTGGAAATGGGAGGTAATTTCCATGAAATTATCTATATTTTTTCCAAGAACATCTAGCTAACATGATTCTATTATGGTTGTGGTTGACAGGTTGACTAAGGTAGCTCACTTCATTCCAGTGAAGTCTACGAATTTAGCTAGTGAGGTAGCTCAGGTCTTCATCAGGGAGATAGTAAGGTTACATGGTATTCCTAAGAAGATTGTGTCAGATAGAGATGCAAAGTTCATTTCCAGGTTTTGGAAAGAGTTTTTGTAGGTTTGGGGATAAAGTCATATTTTAGTACAACTTATCATCCATAGAAATATGGATAGAAAGAGAGGATCAATAGGATTTTGGAGGACGTTTTTAGAATGTATGTCATGCATCAATAGTGGAAGTGGGATGAGTAACTTCCATTAGTGGAGTTTGCGTACAAATTTTGGTATCAGGAATATTTGAAGATGAGTATGTTTGAGGCACTTTATGGGAGGAGTTGTAATACTCCTATCAGTTGGAGTGATCTAGTTAATAGGGTATTGATTGGAATGGATATGTTAGCAGAGATGGAGAAATAAATGTAGGTTATCAAGAAGAATCTGAATGCAACACAATATAGAAAAAAGAGTTATGCAGACCATCATAGGTTATTTAAGGAGTTCCGAGTTGGGGAACATGTATACTTGCACATAAAGCCCAAGAAGATCTTCTTGAGGATTGGATCATGTGCCAAGCTAGCACCTTGATATTATGGGCCTTTTTAGATCCTTGAGATGATTGGATTAGTGGCCTATCGACTTGCACTACCTCCAACAGTGAAATTCCATGATGTTTTCCATGTGTCAATGCTTAAGAAGTATGTGAAATATGTTGATCATGTGATTGGATGGTCTGTATTGTAGGTGGAACTAGAAGGAGAATTCCAGTTGAAACCTCAGTGAATTTTGCAACGAAATATGTTAATGCTCTGGAATCAAGAAATAGAGAATGTTAAAGTGCAATGGAAGTACTTTGAGCCTGATGAAGCTACATGAGAGATGGTTGATTAGATACGGGCTATGTATCCTTCTATATTTGTTGGTTAAGAAAATGTATTTTGATATATGTTTTGATCTTATGTTTTTGTTATGTCTATATATGCATATGTATGTAAATAACACATCAAGCTTTGTTATAAAACTCTAATAAACTATATGGTGTTCAAGATATGTTGGTTATGTCTTCAGCAATATGATATGACATAAATGTTGTATCAAGGTGTGTTATAAAGTTCCATGGGTATCATGTGTTTTGTTGGTTTATAAGTTTCATTGAACACTGAGGACGGTGTTCCTCCAAGGGGGAGGGGTTTGTAACAACCCCTGGTTGATTTCCTATGTAAATAAAAATAAAACCAAGGCCATGGGACATGTATTCCAAGCTAAATGTTGGGAAAAACATAGTGATGGGGATCACTTGTTATTAACTAATGGATATGGAAATTGGAAAAATCATTGGAAAAGGAAAAGAGGCATTGATTTCCATTTTATTTATGAAAATAATAGAAAATATGAGAAAAAGGAGATGAAAGGTCATAGATTTGCATGAGGAGGAAATTGAAGAAAAAATGAAGGAAAATGAAGAAAGTAGAGGCCTCAATGATAAAAAGGCTTCCGATGATCATTTCACAACATTTTGTCAGTTTTAGCATGGAGCTCTCTTCTATTCTCTCTCTCACACACTCTCGCACACTCAGAGAAATATTGGAGCATTTTTGGAGCATGCTTGGATCCCTCTAGTTTTCATTGGTTTTGGAGATAAAAGCCATAGGAAAGTGGGAAAATGAAAAGGGAAGAGGTGGATCAATAGCGACAACTACATTGATTTAAACGTAACATATTCCATGTGTGTTTTCCTTGTTGTTTTATGGATTCATGGTATATTCATATGATTATCTGGTAATGTTTTTCCATTGGCATGTATATCTTCCTGGATTGACAGTGGTTTATCCTTGCCTTGCCATTTCTTGGATAGCCATGGTGTTATGGGACTTTTCACTTAATTTGTTTCCGGTTTGTGCTCATAATTCCTTATTGTTGAGGTTTGGAGCAAACACTTTGGAAGTCATGGAACAAATTGGGTTGAGTTACTAGCCTTGGAGCCTAGGTTAGACAAATGCTTTAAATCCCTTAGTGGGTTGAGCTACTAGTCGTGGACTCAAGTTAGACAAATGCTCTAGAGCCCTGGATGGTTGTGGGTTGAGTTATTACTTCATGGATCCTTGGACAGCTTGGGTAGAGACCAATGTGGTTGGTGTTGGTGATGTTCAACCGTGAGAACTGTGAGGTGGAATCACTAGTTGAGGATTGGGGTAGTTGAGCCTCTGGAATATCTAGTTTGGTTTTTCTTAGTTTATTCCATGAGATCCCACATTCATGCTTGGAAAATGACGTGACGGTGATTGGCTGAAAGAGATATTTGGTTCAACTCAATCTATGGTTGGGTGGTACGTGGAAGTCCCTGACTCGGTTGGTATTTTCATATGTTAATAAGAGTTATTCTTCCATTTTGATTCATGTATATTTGTAGTGATTATGATGGTGATATTATGGTCAGTTTTCCATGTTTTATATGTTGATTATTTTTTAATTATATGTTTTTTATATGATGTGTATCATTTATCTCTCTCATCATGAATTGCTTAACTATTGATTAGTTGATGAATGTATGGAATAATAATTGTTATTGAAACTATGTGGAGAAGTAATAACACCTTCTTGGTGATTCTTAGATGAACCTCAAACTTTTATGACCAGATATGCATTCATGACCAATAGCTTACATGTTTTCCATGTTTTTGTCAAAATTCTTAGTATGTTTTGGTAAGTCTAGGTTAATTTTATGACTCAATTTTGTATGTTTAGCCTTTTTGTCATGTCAATTATGATTCTAATAAGTTTAAAGAAGTTCTAGGTAGTCGTATAGAGGCTGACTTGGAAGTCTGTTTCAGATCTCGGGACCGCACACTCTAAACTAGAAAATTTGGGTCACAACCACACTCCGGCAATGTTGTGCATGTGTTTGGAGGCCTATAACTACATGGAGGTCTTGTCATGCATTCAGTTATGGGTTAAGTTGTGTGAAATGGAGCCCCAATTCAGGGTTTGGTCACCTAGGGTGGTTCTTTGGCCCTTGAGTGTCCTTGTAGCCCTAGGGAATGTTGTGAGTTTTTAGTTAGTGGTCAGTTGTAGGCCCCTCTTCCTTAATTGGAGCTAGGAGGTTGGGTCATCTCATAGTAACTCCCATCTCATGTTTACCTTGGAAAGATGATGAAATTGGGTAAATGTGAGAGGGGTGGTTACAGAGTTTGGCTTTCTTTACCTTACTATCACCTTCATAACAACTCATTAGGATCTTGTCCCATATTTTGTTGGCTATGTTGTAGTGCATGACTTTAACCAACTCATATTCGGGAAAACCACCTAAGATTGTATTGATTGATTTAGCATTGTAAGAGAATTTAAGCTTATCATCTCTATCAACCAATACATCTAGCTTTTTATAGCCATTATGCACTACATCCTAGGCATATGCACCAAGATACATTATGTAAGTTCTTATTGTTAGCTTCTAAAATTCCTAATTTGTTCTAGTGAATTCACGAGCTTTGTTGGTGAAGTTTCCATCTTGGTTGGACATGATTTAGATCCACCTTCTATTTGTTATAACTTTTTCTAATATCAATTATTACAAACCTGGAAAATACTGAGTGGGGATCAATCAATATTTTATAATTTTAATGGTTATATTGCCAATTGAACACATTCATCAATGCAACAGTACATCAATTACATAAAGTTTGAACCCAATATGTTTATGTGTAAACCCATATGAGAGAAAACCACAAATTATTTTTTATTATAATATAAATGAAAACAAAAAATCCAAATTACATGAAATTATGTAAGAACCAACCTATAAGAGGCCCCAACCCCCTTTTTTTTACAAGCACCCACTTATTGGAAGCACCAAGTCCTTGATCTTTACATGCACCAACATAAAGGAGATTCCAATCCCATGACTTGCAAGAACCTACTTTGTCGGCCTACTAGATCTCTAATTTCATATATTTTAAGGCTTAAATTTTAGGCTCTTTAATTGATATAACAATGACATAGTTGTTAAACCCTATATTTGAATATCTTCTTTGATCTTTGTTCTGCAACACCCTCTTTCTCTCTAATTTTCTAATTCAATTAAGGTTCCTCACATAATCACCACTTCTCCTCACTGATCTGCTCTTGGATGCAATTTATTTTATGCATTTCAATACTTATACATCATATATATAATTTTAAACCACACATTGGCTCCATATCTTAATTGATATTCACACACAACACTCATTTTCACATTTAACCTTTAACCAACATTTAATCTTCAGTTCTATCTCAAGTTTTCTTCCCTTCTCTCTTCTACTCGACTCCCTTTTTTCTCTTCAATTTATTTGATCTTCATGTGCTTCTATGTGTCACCAATAGCTACAACTCCTCAATTTGCATGTTAAAAAAATTATGTCATGTTGTCTTATTTCCTTTTATAAATGTTTCCACCTCATATTTCCCCCCAAAGAAGACTTTTATCCTTTCAGTGTCTTCTAGAAATTTGGAACCCAAACACCAAATTTTATCCAATTGTATCCCCTTTTTTCTATTCTCCCTAGAGCATATGACCACAGGTCAAGACTAGGTTCTTAAGCCCCAAGGGAACTTAGGCCTAGACCCATGCAACTCACCGAACGTTAAATATCCAACACATTCTAAACCACACCAAGTGATCTCACTGAAACTAATAATGAATAAGTCGCTTAAAAGCCCCCTAGGCCTGTCCAAACTTTATTGGGGGGAGAGAGGGGTCTAATGTTTTTTTTCTTATGTAGTTTACTATTTTACAACATGGTGTCGCATAAGGTTAATTAGACCCGTTGTATTCCATTTTCATTATGCATTGATGGATTATGGATGATGGGCCATATTATGTCCATGTAACTACCATGTCACTATATGTCACTTGTCATGCCACATCATTGCCACGTGTCACTCGAAAAAATGGACACTTGGCCACCCAAAAGGCCAAAACCACTTACCACATGTCACCATCTACCATTTGTCTCTACCAAGTGACCTTGCCATGTCAACTAGGGTCCACCTCTAGTTTGGTGCTAGGAAATCTAGTATTCAACTTCATTTGTTGTGTGTTACTTATTGCACCTTCTACACCTTGGATTCCCAAATAAGCACTAAGAGCTTGGATCAATATAATTATTTACCATATGGCCTATCAAATAACATACATCTAGGTTGATCCCCAGGATGGTTGGATATTTAGTGGTCATTTGGAACCATGACCCATCAGAACCATGCTTAGACTACATCACTTCAAACTCGGATTTTTCTTCACTCCTAGAGAGTTAGACTAAGTTCCATATACCACTGGAAATATATCTAAGAGTGATATACAACCAAGCACTTTTCACGTTCTTTTGAAAAAAAATCTTGTAGATAAAATACCTTCAAAGATAGGTTATCTGGAGAACAACCAAGTCATCATAATCTTAGCACACTGTTAATAGAAATAATCAAAACATTGAGTAACAATATAAGCATCATGCATGAAAAATTAACAAACTCTCCCCCTAAACTTGACATCACTTGACATGAAAGATTAGAATTAAAATCAATGACAATAATTGCAAGCATACTCAACCAGGATTATATATATATATGGGGGAAAAAAGTAGAAAATGTGTAATATGAAAAAAAACACCCATTGGATTTTAAATTGTTGAAATTTCACCCATGGGTGATATTTCTATAGTGAGCTTAATATTATGGGACTTATTGGGACAATTTATAGTACCTCCATCTGAAATCATTACTAGAAAATATAGTGTTGGATATATAAATGAAATGATAAGTTTAGTTAATGTGTAGTTAATAAAGTTATGGGTATTACTAGAATCAATCAACATTGTTACCTTTTACTTTTTGATATATCCTTATATATTGAGATATTAATGAGTGATTATTCCATGACACATGACATAATATGGTTGAATTAGTGTCTTCTAGCTTTAGATCTTGATATAGTTCCAATTCTTGAACATATTTTTCTTCACAATCCATGTAGAATGATTTCTTCTCACTACACTTATGTCCCTAATTATATGTGTTGTCACAATTAAACATAGTCCCTTTTCTCTGATTTCATTCATGTATTTAGGTGTCAATCTTGTAGGTCTAATGATTTATGAGAGGGAACATGTTGCTTCTTGTATGTCTTAGTGGTTACCCTTATAATATCCATAATTTTAATTTTAACTTTTCTTAAACAATTTTCTAGGGATTTAGGTTCCAAGAGACATGCCTCATGTTGAATTCTATTCTTTAATGTACCCATAAGGAGATCCAAAAAATTATCCTCTAATATTTAGTTTATTTTTAGGCTTAGATTTTGAGCTTAATGAATACGTGCCCTATTTTGACCTATTTTCCTAAGATTATAAAAAAAAATTGTTGTTTTAACCCACAAAGGATTTGATGAATCTCGTGATTTTTGCATCATACTTCATAACACAGTCATTATGAATTGAGATCCCTCCCACCATGGGCCACCTAATATTATCAATTGGATAAAGAATGTATTTCTATTAATATCACCATAACGTGCTATTAAATTATTTGTAAAATTTGACCAAGAGAAAATGATCCTTCTCACAATCACAAAGCCATCATACTACACAGATGGATCATATTCTAAATCCAAGGATGTGATAGTTACCTTTGTAGAGTTGGTACTTATAAGTGTCAATCAATGAATTTCTCCATGTGTAATGTCCATTTTGCAGGATATTTACCATAAGGATTCCACATATTTATCTTGGGAATGAAGTAGTTCCTACGTCTCAATTGAAGCCTCGGTGATGCGAATCTTTGATTGATGGATGCTTATGGTTCTAGGAATCATTTTTTTTTTCTCCAAATATGTTAATTTTTTTCCCATACGTGTTTAGGATTCAAGAATTTCACTCTCCTAATTTTAATAACTTCCTTGGGCCACCCTCTCATTTTTAGGGATCCTATCATCTAAGGTATTTATGAGCATAGTTTCCATTGAAATATGTAATTTTGTATATTTTGATTTGTACCATTTCAACTTTTCCATTTTATATTGCATTTTCCATTTAATATTTCTTATGAACATTTGAAATCAACCATATTCACCACATTGTCATCTATGTTAGTAAATTTATTTCGCAACTTGGATCTATAGTTCCTAAAGTATTCACTTCTTTAGGAGTCATGGATGAGTTGTTGGGGGGTTTGGAAGGTATAGTATTTTTTACACCATATTTTATCATGTGAGCCAAAAATATTATTTACCTATATTTTCTCTCTCTTTATTCTAACCACCTATTACCACCCAAATTATATGTTAGAATGTTAAAAGCTCTAACCCACATCATATAATCCAAGTGGAACCTAGGAATATCATGCACTATCACTTCAACAACCTACCTCTACATTTTAGACTACCTCTATTCTAGCTCAAGTGGGGATTACCTAAATATTCATTGGGGTTAAGTGATAAGAAACAAGGTGATATCACAAGTAGCATTATTAAAATAGGTTGTGGGTTTTGATATTATTGGAATAAATGATGGAGTGATATTAATATAAGTGACAATATCCAATATGGATATGGAGTCAATAGAGGATCAAAATTATGAAGAGAGGTTCAGAATAACACCCTCCTTTTGTTAGTTACCCAATATAATGGATTAGGAAAAGGGACTAGTATCTCAAGGATGGTTAACCCCTTAGCTAATCAAGGTAATACATGAGATCAAAACCCTAACAAGGAGGATTCATCAATAGGATTGTGCCCATCCTAAGGATTTCATATGGCATGAAATAAATGAATATTTTTCTAAGGGAAACACCTCAAGAGTCTACCTAGGAAAGAGGCTCAACACTTACCTCATGTTTTCCCAAAATGGATCGATATTACTTAGCCATGTGGTAATCGTGCATAATTACAATTTTATCCTTTGATGTATTTCAAAATAAATAACAAATAACAACTCCCTTTTCTAATAATATGGAATTATATAAATAATTCCTTAACAATAAAATACCCCAAGAAATATATATGTATTAAACTCCAAGGATAGGAATACTCTCACAGTCCAACCATGAGTACAATTGAGGAATTATCTCTCTTTATGTGGAGGAGGTTTCAACCTCCTTTACAATAAAATAATAATTTCTCATGGAAGTCCTTATATCTAGAAAGAAACATCTAAGTTAAACTAACTCCTACAACTAACAAATCGTTACAAATAAATTGGCCAAGCCACATGTATAATAAAGAGATGAGTAAATCCCATAAAAAGAGCGTCGACCCGCCCAATAAAGAAAATAAATGGTCCAATAATACAATGTTTGACTTGATTTAGGCCGAAATATTCCTTAAAATTCATGTTCGTTTTGAGAAAGGTGCCCAATGTCTCCTTGAAATAGTTCAATGGCTAAGACAAGGGCTCACACCACCTTCAATATTCACATTTCCCTTGATTTGTGGTTTATTTAGTCTAAAAAACCTTGTAAAGTGGACAAATCCTTATCATGCTCCCCCAACCTCCCAAACTCATTTCCAAGGCTGTAAGATTTACCTGTGTATAACCTCCAATGGATAGTTTGAATCTTTGACTTGTGCAATGTCCTCATTTAATATTCTTTCATGGATGTCACTTTTAAAATAGTTCCCTAAAATATGGGATATAGTGGTTCAATACCCTTTGATGATGTTTCAAATATGTCCTCATGGTAACACCTTAGGTAAAAAAATCTCCCTGATTTAAGGAAGTGACATTTCAAGTCACAAAATAGATGTGAAAACTCCTAGTGAACAAAGTGACATCTAATTAAAATGAAATTGATATCCATTATATTTCATCATTCTTCAAGATATTTCACTAAATATATACAAAAATCATCCAAGGGGTACTAAGAGAGTGATATGTCATCATAAATCATCTATATCACCATCCATGTCATTCCAAGATCCCCACAAGATCCCCATATCCATCATAAGTGCAAATTCAACCTCGATACCAACTCATAATGTGAAAAAAAAGGATGCATCCAATGATGTGACATGTGGCATGCACTAGAGGGTCTAAAGGGGCGTCACTGATAAAGAAATACCATATCACGTGTGTTCATATTGGGGCATAAAAAATGAGGAAAAAAATTGAAATAATATATTTAGCATATAATAGGGGGTAAAGGGTTTTTATATGTTGTATGACAATATGTGTATTATAAGGTAATTTTTATACAATACACTGACCAGTTGGAGGAGAAAAACAAGTGGGCTAGAGAAATAGAGGTTCAAGAGTATTGTGGGAGTATCGAAAGTGGGAGGGAGAAAGAAAAAAATATGCTAATATTAGGTTTGTAGTAGCCTAATATTCAAACTTATGGTCCTATTATTGACATGCAATTCATGGTAATGTTAAATTCTTAAAGTTAACGTGGCATTCTCCTTTATCTTTCATTTTCATCATTTTACCTAAATTTTAAAGATTACCATGAAATGACTCATGATGTTTGAGAGTGGTTCAGAACTCATTAGATTTCATATCGAGAAAGTAGAATTTTATGTCTCACTCAAAATCCAACAGACTTATTAGTTTTTTAGGATTTCATGATTGGGGGGATTGTAATGTTTCCATTGGATTTTTTCATGTACTAGGGTATGGAATTCATATTTAATCACTAAAACAAAACCCTATATGTATCTTGATGTTAGTGACAGTGGTTGTCAAACTACTCTATCATGACCCTACTAAAATGTACCTGTCACCCAAACAAATCTTGACTTGACATGCTACATTTTTCCTATCTTATATTAATGCTTAGAGGGTGATATTAATGAAAAAGATCCCAAGAAAAGAAATGATTTTGATGATATGTAGGTATTTGTTGTAGCATGATTTTTTTGGATGCTAGAGGCCATCCAGAGCCTATTTGTTCATGTATTTTCGGTTCATATATGGATAGAACTTGATGTTATTTTTGTTATGTGCACCCTTACATGATATATAAATGAGAACTTGTAATTTGTGGACCTGTGGTCGATGAAGATCATAACCACTAGATGAATGATGTTTTATGGTTTAATCCATGTTTTTAATGTTTTTTTTTTTATCACAAATTCATCATTCTACATGATTTATAGGCATAAAAATATATAAAAATATAAAATTCACTCCCAAAATCACTCCCAACCTAGGAGCTTTTGGAAATGTCAGTCCACGCCCCTCCTTCCACTCCCACTTTTCGCTCCGAAACAACCTCGCTCCATAACATACATGCATCACATTGCTGATACCTCTATGATATATGTCCAATGTGCGTTTTAATAGTTTCTACCTGTTTCTTAGCTAGTGATCTCCCAATGGTTGGGTAGTAGAGAAGAAAATAGATATGACACCTTCACCCTTTCCTTACATTAGTGATGAACCGATTAAATGAAAGTGAAGGAGATAATGATATCGACTATTTCTTGGTAGAGGGCACATGCATGCCACAAGAGATAGTGAAATAGAATATTGTTTGGAAGAGGGTGCATGCATGTTAAGGGCACACATGTCACACCTTTAGTTAATTCCAATTTAGATGTTGTTTCAAATTTAGCAATTTTAGTTTTGGATAGATATTTTCTATTAATAGAGCTTTTATTTTGTTATTTTTAGCATGCATGATCTATTCTTACTAAGAGGGTGCATATCCTTAGTCAATTAGAATACTTATTCATGATAAATTCCCATCTTAGGTAGAGGACACAAATATCAAGGAAGGGATGCATGCTTGCATGCTCCAGTTCATCTTTTGATGGAGACACACTTACTTGGCACTCTTACCATGCAACTATGGTGCACTAGGTGATCAGATTAGGGCTATGATTTGAAAAATTCCAACTAGATAGGATTTTTCATGTGTTCATATTCATTGTACTTTATCTCATCTTCCTTTTCTTTAAGTGAGATGAAAGGTTCACCATTGTGTTGGTTATCGAGGTTTTATTTTGAAATGTTTTAGTGTGTCTTTTCCAGTATTCAATACAAGGTGTATGTGATTAAGAGTTCAAATCTATGTATTTTCCATTCAAATTTTCCACAGTATGTATTTGTAAATCAGCCAACTTATATCTGCCTCTTTTTTATTGAAACTTTCAACTTTTCAACTACCTAGTATTTAGGTTATTCTTTCTAGGTGTAGAATCTGCTTACCATTGGTAAGAAAAATAAAGGAATATAAATATAAATGGGTATAAAAAAATTTAATGAAAAAATGGATACCTACAATATGTAGTGAAATAAGGGGCATTTTAAATTGGGAAGGTGTATTGGGCTCATATTGGTAGAGGGTTAAATAAAGTGATTTTTAGAGGTATTTTCCAATATGTAGTCAAATTAAGGGTATTTTTTAGTATGGCATGAACGCATGTGTTGTGTTAGAGGTTCAATGAGTGAATCCCCCATGAGAGGGTCCACATTTCCACTGATACCTTCACATACATGAGCTACCTTGGAAAAAATCAAAGTGCATAAAAATTATAATGCAATGATATCATATAGATGGGAAATGCCACACCAAAAACTACTCATCTCATCACAAATATGAGAGAGTGAAGATGTAGGTACCCAATTTCTATTATTAGAGTCTCAATCTAAAATACACTAACAGATCTATTTTCCTACTGTTCTAAAAGAGAAAAAAATAAAAGAACTTGCTGACCTTCTCACTTAGATTTAAACATTCAACATCTTATCACTTTATCATAAGTAACATAATTTAAGGTGAGCATTCCATTGATATCAATTTAACAAGAGTGGTCCATGGAAAATACCTGTTCCGGTGGTTGATGATGATACCTTTGTCTTATAGCTCCTGCTGAACGCTCCTTCTCACCGACCCGACCGGATTTACCTCCCAGCCAACTAGGAAATAAATTCCTAGCCCAGGAAACCTCCACAGGTTCCCTAGCCCTCCGTGCCCAAGTCCAACCAGATATAGTGTGTCCTCAAGAAGAATGTGCAAAACTAGATAATGATACTTTCCTCCTCTCAAACCCAAGAAACCTCCACAGGATTCCAAGGTCTCCCAAAATCATAACAAGGCCAAACAATCACAACCAACCCCCACCATCCTGAGCAAGACTCCAACTCCCCCCCCCCCCTTTTCTTCCTTCCCCCTTCCCTTTTTATACCCTCTTTCCTCAACCACCTCTCATTAATGTCATTAACTCTCACCCATCCTTGGTTGACTTCTCTTCTAAGCTAGGAGTACATTTGGAATTGTGACATGAATATAAAATTGAGAATTTAATGGGAAAGGATCATGTCTTCTCCCAAGTAAATTTGAAAAGTACATTTGGGAATGTGAAGTGTAATTACATGGAGAGGACCATGTCTTCTCCTTAGTAAATGTGAGGGTACATTGGGGAATGTGAAATGAATAAATATATATTGATGATAAGATGGAGAGGACTATGTCTTCTCCCAAGTAAATGTGAGGGTACATTGGGGAATGTGAAATGTGCTTACATGGAGAGGACCATGTCTTCTCCTTAGTAAATGTGAGGGTACATTGGGGTATGTGAAATGAATAAATATATTTTGAATTAATGGAAGGAGACCATATCCTACATAATATTCAAATTGAGAAGGTAAGTGGGGAATTTGAATAATGGAAATCATAAATTTATTTTAGACCAATATTTCTCAATATTTTCAGATAATGTAAATATTAACACAATTTGTAGGATAAGATTTAAGTGGGGCATTACAGAAGATTTTGATAGTTTTTCATTATGAAATATTTTTGGAGAAAACAATGAATAAGATTTATGATCCATCCAATGTTTCAGGTGGACACTCCACCCATTATCAAGGATAAGAGAGTAGAATTCTAACAAAAGAGTGCTAGTGGGCCTTTTATAGAGAGGAATTTAATTAGTTGTTAGGGTAAAATTAATTGATTTAATCAATGAAGAAGTTAAAAGGTCAAGTCAAATGTTAATTAAATTAATATATTAAGATTAAAAAGGGATGCTTAATGGTTAAAAACTAATAAATAAGATATTAAGATTAAAATAATTAAAGAAGTTGTTAAATAAATGATTAAATGTGATATTAAGAAATAATTAAAATAAACAAGGAATAAAAATATAAAATAAAATAAGTATTAGAGGAGTTTAAGGTCTAATATTAAAAATAATATAGAATATAATAAATAAATGAGAAAAAACGGGGGCAGAGGGGGGAAGGGAAAGGGGAAATAACCTAATCAGGATAAAAATTAAAATAAAATGAGAAAAAGGAGAAGAAAAAGGTTCAAAGAAATGATGATAGATTGATAGATTGGAATAACTAATCAGTGAAAGGAGGAAAATTAATGTGAAAGTTATTGGATAATAGGCTTCAAGATCAGTTCAATTTAAAGCCATCTTCTCTATTAAAATTATTGGGATGCTTTTCAATTTTTAGGGTTTTTTCATCATACGCGAGTTGTAAAAAGGACCGAGGGAAAGTATTATAACTTGATCAAAACAAATAAGATGTTTTGAATTAAAAGTGTTATGCAATGGAATACTTTGATAATTGGAGGTGGTTGGTATAATCTATGTGCTCCTTTAGGTGGGCTTTGAAGGGTGGCCAGTCTATCCAATATAAAACTTCCCACATGAGTAGGGTATCTGGTAAACAATTCAGTTTAGCATGGGGTTAGACTTATATTTGGTTGATTAGAACATCTACTTTAAATTTTTGTGGGGTAAAAAAATGGCTTTTATGTTCCTTTTTTGTAATATTTTTGAAATGAGATCATTGGTTCCCTTAATAGGGGAGAAAAACTTGGCCCAGGGATTGGGGAGGAGAAGAGGAGTGTCAGCTTAGGTTAGGCTAACCTAGGTTCAGATTTTACTGCACACCAACAAAACCCTCAATCATTGGCACTTTCGGTAACGACCTACAAGAAAGTCATAGTCTCACCCGAAGTGACTATGGGAGGTTGCAGAACCAGGTTTCTGTAGCCTTTAGGGATATTACGATGTGGAAATTTTGTATTTTATTATGCTTTAGAACTTATAAATTACTTCACATTCATGAACTACTTCGCACTTATATATTACTTCACAAAGTTACATTCATCACTTAAACATATCATAAACATACATAAACTTCACAATACTGAAATAAAGTGCAGATAATAAGAGAAACACATGAAGACATAGATTTTACCATGGTTCATCCCAATGTGGGACTACATTCACAAGAACTGTTGCTTATAATAGAGAATTTTGTACAACAAAAATTTCTTTCCCTGTGCACACAGTTGTAGGTTGTTTGCGTAATAAGCTGCAGACCCGGGCCTCTATAGACTCAACTGCAAAACCTCGCCCCTTTATTCAAAGTAAAAATCGCGAAGATACAACCATAAAATATGGATCTAGAATAATAGTTTCCTCCCTTATTTATTATTCATCCCTATATATACTATTACATTGAGGGATTACATCGCTACATTACCATGGACCCAATACCATGGTTTCCAAAATACAAGGGACTATGGTCCAAAACCATTCAACTTTTACAATATTATATTCTTTTTACAAAAGGTGAGTGGCTTCGCATGAAGCCCCTATACTGCGCGGTGAGTTTGCTATGCGGTCTTCATTGTGCTCTGCTACTCTACTATGTTGTCCACTTCAAACTATGTGGCATCCTTTGTACTGTACTCTCCACAAAATTTAGTTGCCCAAAATATGGCCAAGTTGAGTTGCGCCCAACAAGCCCCCAACACTCACATGTGACTCATCCCGAGTCACTCAGCTGCTTTGCCTCTAATTTTTTCTGCAACATTATTGTATGCCTTGTTGAATTGTTTCAAAACCTCTATTGGCTACTTTTCCTCATTGGGCACTTCTTCTAATAGTTCTTACGTGACATGCTCTATGACCCTCCTTGTCAGTTCTATCTCCCTCTGTCGAAGTTTTTGAACCTTTTCATCGACTGCCTGTGATAGCTGAAGGGCCTCATCCTGCCAAGGCTGAGTCCTTTCTATCAAGATCTACTCTTGCTTCTTCATCTCTTTGATTTTCATTTGTATATCCTTTGACTCACTAATTTTTTCGAACCTCTACAAGATTGGAAAAGTATTTGCAGTTTCCCGAATCTCTTCCAACTGATGCTACTTTTGTTGCATCTCCTCCTGCGGTTCCTGAATATTTCAATCTTCTTGCATCGAATTCCAAATTTGCATGCTCTCATTCAACAATTTTCCACAGTTTTCTAATGTTGTGGAGATGTTGGCCATCCCACTCTTTAATTTAATCTCACTCTTCTTGTGTGTTTGGTTGGCTACAACTTCATTTTCAGTTCACTCATCTACATCTCATACTTAAATTACACTATGCATATTTTATCCTTCTCATCCTTGACTGCAAGGTCGAGCTTCGAAATCTTGTCTTCTACTAATTCATGCTCATAGACATCCATGTCCGGAATTTCCTTGCAAGTGCCTTTGACCACCTCCTTTAGTCTATGTTGTTGTTTCTCTTCTTGTTCCTTGTCCTTGATGGCCTGGTCAAGTTGTTTCTTTAGTGAAGCACACTCCTATTCTATCTGAATGTTTAAGTGTGAGGCGTGTTTTTCTCACTCCTTGAGCTCATTTGTGATACCTTGGTGCAATTCTGGTAAGACCAGAGTGCGAAGTGTTTCCATGTCCATATTGACATGGTCCCAACCTTTTGCATTCTACTTGACTACGATAGAGTTTGAATGTAAAGCTTTAGCAGGTGTCTACATTATCCTCATCCTAAACGTTGTTTCTATCAGCCTTTCTCGATGGTGTCCTTGGCCTATTTGCACTAGTGGTTTGGATATTTACACCCAAATATTCAGTTTTGCAATACTCTGCTTCAAACCTGTGATCAGCTCACCATAGCAATCTTCCACCCTATTCCAGGATTCCATGGTTACCGCCTGAACCTTGTCTCTGATTTGATCCAGTTCACCTTTAGTGAGAACCATTGGTGTGATTTCTTTTGATTTATCTGCCTTGTTCTTCTTTCTTCCCTTAATGGTTTCTTCACCTTAGCTCTTCCTTTTCTCCACAAAAGTTTTCTTTGTTTCTACCTTTTATTTTTCCTTAATCATATCCTCACCTTCTTAAGGATTCACAGAGTTCTTTGCCATGGAGTTCTTCTTCCTCTTCCTCTTGTTATGCTTCCTTCTACTTTCCTTTCCCACTTCCTTTGCCATGGTGTAAAGTATCCAGCTCTTCTACTTTTGTTGGGCTGTCTCCTGCTTCCTCCAATGGAGTCATCTATTCTGTTGGAAATTTCTATATTATTTCTACCAGATCATCTTATTTGAATATGTATGGAAATGCATACCATTCCTTCTTCGTGTATCTTCACACTTGTATGTACAATTTATGGAAATATGCATTGAACCTCGCCACAACATTGTATTGTTTGTGCAAACTCGGTGAAAGGCGCAGATGTTGGTTTACTAACATGTGTAGATCCATTTGATATAATATAAAAAATATCATATTCTCCTATGCCTGCGATGGTTAAGTGGTATGCCAAAGTGAAGCATACCTCGCGGCCTCACATACATCTTCTTCTATTGGAGGAAATTGTGTATCCTCCAGCTCCTTCCATGCCAACATAACAATGATCAAAATTAACCAGGCATAATGGAAAGATGTACCTTTCTCCTGGACCTCCTGGCAATCATTGAGGAATTTCTTGCATAAATATCCAACCTAGCTATACTGGACTCTTTTTGCACATTGCGTTGCTAAAGACACCATTGAAATAGGAACTTCATTTTTGTGGCACTTCCTCATGATCTTTCTAGCCAAAATATGTGCGGCGAAGAAAACTGCTTGGTCATTGATTGAGTTTATGTTGTAGCCCCTGTTGCCTTTGACTAGCCCATACTTCTTCTTCATATTCTCTTCCAAAGCGCAACCTTGATCCTTTCCCACAAAATCCTCTATGGGGTTCTGCCCTTGGTAAGGTAATCTAGTGATCCTCTAGATCAACATTTGGTCTATGGGTATCTTATTCCCCATCCACTGGGGTCCATCATGTATTAATACCAATAATTATTGCACGCACACTGTGTTTGTTGAACTTATGTTGAAGTGTGGCACATTCAACATGTTGAGTAGTCCTAACTGCGCCAACCCAGCCACCTATCATTGTGGTTCTAATCCTATCACTATGCTATCTGGTTAGTGAACCTGCTGCAAGTACCGATCTGGTGCAAACTGAGGGTACATATTTCAGTCATTAAATTCATAGTCTATAAATTTTAGCTGAAAGATTTTCCCTAAATATCTCCTAAAAATAACACATCTTTGTAAATAATGGTGTGAATGTCTCATACTTTGTGTCCTTGGAATCCTTTACTGGTTTAGAATTTGGCTTCCTTAACAGGATGTATGAGGGAATAGGTGATATGAACACTATGCCACCTTCCTCTACCTGTATTTCCTCCTCTTCTTCTTCAATATCTACCTGTTGAGGTTTCTTCTAAGGTTTCACAATTTTGGTAGGCTTCTTGTCATGCTTTTTCTTGGTTCTTTCTTCCTTGGTTTGCTTTTGCCTTGGTGATGTTTGTGGCTTCTGTGAAAATGACGATACTACTATGGGTGATGCTACTATGGGTGTTTCACTTGCTGGCATGGACATATCTATGGCTTCCATGACTCTAAACAATCCTTGTTCACAAAAATTTCGCACAATCTCCTCCCAAGATCACTCAGTCGACATACACAGTAGAGTCTCCTACAACTCCTTCACACTATTAATCACTCAAGCTCTCGATTCAACAAATTTCTTAATTTGAGCAAGATTCAGCTATTGATAACAATTCCATCCTTCAAACCTCATCATTAGATTTGATTTTGTCCCGATTATGTTAATATTTCATCATTAAATACGTATATAGCCTTAAATTCTTCCAACCTGTCATCTTAAATGCAACTTTGTGCATGTCTTTTCCCTTTGAACAGTCATATTTCTACTTTTCCTACGAACTTTGACACGCCCCCTATTGTAGCACACCTATGTCTTATGTCGTGGCTTCTAGAAAACTTTGACATATTCTTGACTGTAGCGAAGTACTTTTGATGTCGAATCTCTTTCTGTAGCATAGTTTATAGTCCAGTGTCTACTTTCAACTGCATGTGACAGTAAGACTTTCCTTCTTTCTTCTTTAGTGAGAAGTTGTAAGGGCAGGTTTATCCCTGTATAGCTTCAACCTACTGCCATTTACTTTTCTATGGATTAATTCTCCATTTAACTTCACTAACTGCAATTTTCCTCCATCAGTAATATACTTAATAGCATATGGGCATAACCAATGTGTTTTGTATTTCCCCAGGAATTTCATAAACTTACTGTCATAGAGGAGGACAAGGTCTCCTATCTGGAACTTCTTTCTCTTAATCCTCATGTCATGCCAAGCCTTTTCTCTTGCTTTATGTACTTGTTGATGAAATCATGCTATAAACTTATCTTTTTCTAGAGCAAGTAACTGTGACATCCTTTCTTCCATTATGTCACGGTCTGCCATATTTGTAAAGGTTGCAATTCTTAGGCTAGGGACAATGTATTCCGTTGGCATCACAACTTCTTGCCCATTAACCAACCTAAATGGTTTCTGACCTATCAACCTTTTGCATGTAGTCCTATAATCCCCTAATACTATTGGAATCCTAAGATCCTAATCATTCTTGTTTACATTGCATACCTTGGTCAGTGCATTCCCCAAAATTTTATTGAATGCTTCTACAGTTCCATTTACTTGAGGATGATAGGGAGCGATCTTTTTGTGGTAAAATTGAAATTCTTCAATTAATGCCTCAATGGTCTTATTCAAGAAATGTGATCCTTGATCACTCATCAATATCTTTGGACACCCAAATCTGGACAACATTTATTCAACGATGAATTTCGCAACAGTTTCTGAACTGCAACCCTTCATTCGTTGTGCTTCGGCTCACCTTGTCAAATAATTAGTCGTAGTGATTATATACCTCGCGCTAGTCCTTTTCCTTGGTGGATTAATAGGCCCAAAAAAATAAATAGCCCATATATGAAAAGCCTACATTGTTACTTGTGGAAGTAGTGGTATTTTATCTCTTCTTGAAGGTTTTCCTGCTCTTTGGTAGATATCACAAGCTCGACGGTACAACTTTGCATCTTTGTGTAGTGTAGGCCATCATAAACCTTATCTTAATTTTTTTTTGGGTAGTGGCTTTTCCTGCATAATGTCCCCCAACTGCACCACTATGAGCTTCTATTAAAATTATCTGTCTTTCTGATCCGGATTTAAACAGGAATGCAACAAATTACAGAGATAGCCATAAATAAAAAGATGAGATAACCATAAACACAGAGATGCAGCGGAAATAATACTTCATTTCATTAATGTAAATACTGAAATATGCTTACAAATAGAAATGGAAATAAACCAGCTAGGGCGATGGTAGCTTATCTCTAAGAAGAGATCTAGCAGCTACATGCCTCTGAACTTTCTTACAATGAGGCTCGAAGGCCTATTTGTTGTTGAGAAACAATGTAAAACCCTTAACATTCCAAAACATAACCCTAGAAGATGAAACGCCAAACTGTGGGCCCTATTTGAGTAAATTGGTACATGAACTTCCCAAGGTTGTAACTTTGGCATACGATCTCCGTTTGACATGCACAATATCTCGTTAGAAATACCTATCTGAGAAATACAACTTTGGGAAGAGAAATATCGGTCCATGGACCCATGTTGCTCCGAGTTTTCCCAAAAAATATCGTTTAGGGCCTCAAAAAAGCTTCGGAAGTTCAGGACCCGAAAAACTGCTAAAAATAGTAAAATGGGCTACAATTAAGGAAACTAAAAAGCTGAAAGAAACAATGGTGGGGGTCCAAGTGGATTTGGCAGGTGGCCACCAATATCCACCTGGATCATTCCTCCCTCCTTAGGAAGAAATGGTCCTCATTGCATTGAGTTCCTCCATGAGATGAGGAAATTTCTGTTGAACTTGGTCCCTGGTGAGCCACTTGCCCTGGTGAAGGAGTTGGCGTACTTTGACAACTCGATACAATTGGATATTCTACTGGCAAGTGTGCTTTATCTGTGTGTCCATGATCCGATTAGATACAGCTTGTTCCATGCAATCTGGATTTAACTCTGTGGGTGTGAGCTATTCTACAATGTCAGATGTGTCTAGTAATGGTGGAAAGTATGGCTGAAGGTGGTCCAAATTGAACACTGGGTTCAGGCCAAGGAATGGGGGAATGTTGAGCTCAAATGAATTGTCTCCCACAGCCTTGGTAATGGTGTAAGGGCCATATCGGAATGGTTTGAGTTTCCGATAGGCTCCAGTAAGGCATTCCTTTTGCAAATGCAACCAAACTTTGTCGTCCACCTAAAACTTGTGTGGCACTTGATGTTGATCATGTCGCTGCTTGTACTTGGCATTTGATTTCTCTAGAATTTCATGGACCTACTGGCGGATATGTTGGATGTGCTCAATGAAGTTGTTTGCATTATTTATTTTGGACTGGACATGAGCCGAATCTACGTGAGTAGCTATAAATGGCATGGCCACATCAATGGGACATAGTGGCTGGAATCCCAAGCCCACCTGAAAAGGGCTGTGGCCAGTCGAGCTGTGGAGAGCCTTGTTGTAGCTGTGCTAAACATAGGGGAGGCTCTCGTACAATGTGCGTGGATGCTTTGAGTTGTACATCCATAGAATGTGTATGATCATCCTATTGACAACCTCTGTCTGGCCATCAGTTTGAGGATGGAAGGTTGTGGACTTATTGAGTTTGGTGTCGAGCATCGACCAGAGACCGGACCAAAATGTACTGAGAAACCTGCTATCCCGATCTGAGATGATAGACTATGGGATCCCAAAGTGTACCCAGACTCGTTCAAAGAAGAGTTTAGTAGTGGCTTCTACTGTGATATTCTTCTTGCAGGCAGCCATAATGGCCATCTTCGAGAACCTGTCAACGACCACAAAAACACAGTCATTTTCATGGTTAGTGGAAGGAATTCTTGACATGTAATCCCAAGGTCGACTAGGGGTAGGCAGCAGGGTATAGAGGCCTCGCTTCTTGATGGTTGGTGTTTGGTCCCAACATACCAAGGAAAATTAAGCTCTTAATTCTTTTATCAACCCAAGAAAGTACACTTAGAGGTGCTTACCTAAAATATATAGATCTAGAAGGCTCTAAAATTCTAATGGCTACCTAATGGACTAAATTAATAGTTCTTTCTACACAAAATCCTTTATTATCTTTTTAAATCGTTCGAACATCAATCTAAGAGAAACAAATCCTATGGAATTCCAGTTGCAGAATAACAAAAGCAGAGTGTTGATGATTGATTGTAATCCTACATTCCCTTACAAGAATATTTCTTCAAAGAATTTGTATAGTCACAATAGTCTAAAGTAATTTCAATTTAAATCACACAGTGAATATGATAAGCAGTGTTATAAACCAATATCAGTTAGATCTCTTACAAGAATCATTTACCAAACTGAAAAGTGAGTTTTAAATATCCATTCTTAAATCACTTCAGAAATAAAACTAGAACTATCCTTCAAAATTAAAGCTAGCAAACAAATCTGGAAGTTGAATGTCAGCAGCATCCAAATATCAATTCCAAGATCAAGATTAGTTGAATCCTCTTACAAGGCTCTCTCTTCACAACAAATTCAAGTTCTCTTTAACTGATAATTCTGCTAACATAACTTTAACTCTGAACATGAAATGATTAACTGCTAAATTCGAATTTGTAGCTAGTAAGAAAAACAGAGTAAATATAAAGTGTACCAGCAAAGTGATGAGGGCCCTTCAGCACTCCACAAGCACACTAGGAGATGATTCAGAAAAGTGTAGCTACTAAATCTTGAGAAATAAAATTGCTGAAGAAATTTGTATTAAGTCTAGAATCAAAGATACACAAGCTGTCTTCTCATATGTTCATAAAAACCATTCTAAAACATAGTTTTCCCATATGGGTTATTTATCGTGAATCCTCTAACAAAAGCAACTATTGTTTCTCCACCTAATACTAAAAATATTCTATTAATTACATCCCAAGGAGGTAGAATTTAGGTCTGTACCTCCATTTATGAAAAAAATCTAAAACTGGAAAATATCTTGTGCACAAAAATCAGGAAAAAGTGATGAAGTGGCTGGGTTTGACCAGCTTTGACTGGACACTTGTTTTCTCCAAAACTGAATATGAATAGTTGTTTCACCATCCTTGTACATTGCACTTTATGCCCATAGTCTTCAAATTTTCCCACCTATGCTGCAACATGTCAATCAATAAAGCAATCACAGGTTGTTACAACTTCCTGTGATTTTTCTGAAAAATGTCATTTAAATATGAAAATTTCAAACATTAATCCCAAGCTCAAAATAACGAAAATGAAAACATATGAATTAGTTTCTAAGGATTATTGTTGAATAATAAAGGTTAAGTGGCCAAGAATTATGGTTAAAAGATGAATTTGAAGTGGAATGGACAGTCAAATTTAGATACCAACATCCTCCCAAACCTATGAATTTGCATGTCCTCATGCAACCAAGTCCTAACCTGTCAAGTGTTGTCTTCTACTACTGCCTCTACCTCTGCTGCTTCAATTAGAGCATTTATCTTCATCCGTGCTTCATGTTCTATTTTCAGGATTTGATACTTTGTCTTAATTTCTTTCTTCTATTTGTAAAGTTTATAGGCCTTCATACAAATTTGTACTTTATAGGTTGAGAGTTTCTTAACTTTATTCTTTAGTTTTTCATTCTCTGCTTGAAGATTTGTACTTTGTATTTTAAGTGCCTCATTTTCTGCTTTTATTACTCTTTCTAACACTTCTGATTCCTTGTGTTGGGTGGATAAATCGTTCTTGCGGACAATACCCATCTCCCTAGTATCTATGGATATCTAGCGACAAGCAAACCAAACAAATTATATCTTTCTCTAAATATTGCGATTTACAAATAAAGTCCAATAGATGTTTTAGACCCTACCTCAAGTCCAGTGCTAGTTTGTGGAAGCCACGCTCCGTTCGTCCAAATGAGCTCCCTTTTTAAAGAACCTGCAAACACAAATAAGCACACATCAAATAACACCTGCATAGCCAATATAATAAATCATATTTATCATGATGATCAAGGAATTCATGAAATAAACCATAGAAGACAACTTATTGAGAAAGATGAACTTGATTGAATTAACTTTAAACAAAGAAGAACTTTACAACCTTCGTGCCTTGATGTTGTACAAGCTCCTCCCACGGTCCAGCAAGAATCTCCTCTACTTTGACAAGCTTCACACTTTTCCCAAAGAGATCAAAAGGTATGTAATCTCTCCTCTCAAGCTCAATTAGGAAGTCTAAATTCCAACAACATTTACCCTCAAAAATATTTAGCTTTCAACCTCCCTAGAAACCAGCCCAATGCCTCATTTTATAGTGCAGAGGAAGGAAGTTACCAGATCCACCTTCAAAGGGATAGAGTCCTCCTTCAAAGGGATAAGCTCCTCTCATCAAGGGGTTATCTCCTTTAGTTATGGGATGCATGAACCACCTAGGAGCAAACTTGCCACCTCAAGATTCCTCCTAGAAGCATCCAGAATTAATCCAAAGTGAGTTTTTAATAATAAACTTGCACTTTTTTACTTTTATAGGGGTCCGCACCCTTTCCTTTAGAGACAAAGCGGGCAGGTCCACAGGTAACATGACCAAGGGGTGGAGGACCGCAGGTAATGCTAAGAGAATGTACGGAACTAGAGTTTTAGAGATTTTCAATGTCTTTCTCTCATTTTTAAGGCTTGACATGAAGAGCTGAGGTTTGAGACTTGCAAAGGAGGACAATATGAGTGATGATAGACTCACACTGACTGCAGAAAGTCATGGTGACAATATTTTGTGTAACAAATTGCTCCCTAAGTGTGAAGTCTGTAGTAGATGAGGATTTCATTTATCATCTAAGAAGAGTGAAGTACTTTATCATTTCAGGGATCATCTTGTGGAGAGCCTAGTTGGAACCTGTAAAAACATTCAATACAATATATATATATATATATATATATATGAGATCATATCATCGCTGAGGTAGGCATTCCCATACTCAGATCAAAAATGACTAGAAAACTAACTAAACTACTCTGATATAGGAATGATCTTGTAATACATCACAAGTATAGTTTTGAAAATGCAACAAGATGATGGAGCTTAGTGGAAAGGAGTCGCCTTCACTAAGTGGGCCCGTAGGGTATTTTTGGCGCAAAGTCTATTTTTAGACTATGTCTATTTTTAGACATATGGATCATGGTCTATGAGTTGCAGGATGCTGTTTATGGATGATTGGTCATGTTGGAAAAAATAGATGGACTTCTATTTCTGGCTCACAGTGGGGTGATCAAAGTCTATTTTTAAACTGCTAGGCTAAAAATAGAAACAGTCAAATATTATTAGCCCTTAGTAATATTTGGACTCTAAACATTATCTTATTCTCTTGGAGCACTTCAGTTCGAGCTACGGATGTGGCACATGCAGCTGTCAGAAGGAAATATGCTTTTCCTGTAGGTTAGTTGAGCTATTGCATGGAGGACTTCAGTTAGAACTCATGCATGTGAGTTCTGTGGAGTTGGATGTGGAGTTGATGGAGTTGTGTTTAGTTTGATTTAGTTGAACTAGTTGTATTTAGTCTAACTAAAGAATACACTAGTGATGAGTTGTGTGAATTAATTATTAATTAATTCAATAATTATTAACTTATAAAGAAACTAAAGAATACATTAGTTAACTCAGTGCATGGACATTTTAACAGAGATAGGTGTTAGAGGTAAGTGAAAGGGTGAGTTGTGACTATCAGTTGTGCATGAGATTTGCACATGCATGGGATTGAGTTATGCCAATGAGGACTGCACAGTGTGGGCCAATATCAAGGCAATTGTAGCTTGTGCTCACGTGATTCTCTTGTAGGATTGTGCAGTGGAGGCAGGAAAAGCAGAAGAGGAGATTTGAACCAGTGACTTGTTCCGATCTGAGCTAGTTTTGTGTGTAACAGGTGGAGATAGTACTGAGTACTTGAGAGGAGTATTGTACTATGTATCGTTACATGTTCTCAATCATTAATATATAGATAGTGTGGGGTTTTCAGCTGTATGCTTTCCCCGGGTTACATATTGTGTTAATGTGTGCATGCGATTGATGTTTCATTGTTTGTAATGCTTCTAAATTGATGATCAACATAGAGGAGGTTATGTATTATGCATGTATTCCGCAATAGTGTATAATCGGGATAATCTCTGTGAATAAGTATTTATTATTCAAAATTTCTACATGGTATCAGAGCTCTTTGATTTGTAGAAAAATTTCTACAGGATATCAAAGCGAGGACTGATCATCAAATCTATTATTCAGAAAGTGTTTGCATTTTATTTCTTCAGGTAGAGTCTGTGATCGGGCCAGGTAGCCTCTGGATTCATCTTTCTTTTGGAAGGTGAGATATCTGGTGAATGCCCATACAGTCGATCTCTGTACGAGAAATACTTTGTTCTCACGAATTTTAGATCAGAAGCGATTGAGTTTTGAGCTGGTGGAATGGCGCTCAGGGATAAACTCAGAAACATCAAAGCTGAGAATGGAGATACCACAGATTGTCCGCAGAAGAAGAAAAATAAGCAATCTGTTGGATCTGCAGTGGGAGAGGCCTTAGCCTCGCAGTTTGAGCTGGATTTTTCGTTGATCGCATGCTTGGTATCAAGTGTGATGGGATCGGTATGGTTCTTGGACAGTGGTGCATCTTCTCACATGATAGGAGATCGAGATTTGTTTTTTGATCTAGATGAGAAAGATATTGGAGTGCACATCGAGATGAGCGATGATGGTAGATACAGTGCAACCAGTATCGGTTCCATTTCCTTTGAGAGGGAGTCTGGTAAACCCTTCAAACTGAAGGAAGTGATGCATGTTCCAGGATTGAAGAAGATTATTATCTATGTGGCGATGTTAGAAGACAAGGGATATGATGTTGTCTTTAGCGACGGAAAGGCTTTCCTACGTAGCAAGACAATTGGAGAAACCCGGAAGATAGGGGTTCAAGTTAGGAACCTTTATCAGTTGCATGTAGATGCATGCAAAGACTTGAGTAGCAAGGCAACTGATGGAGACTTGGTGGTTGAGAGGGAGCGTATATTACCTCTCAACATGCAGAGCCAGAAGAAGTCTCAGACGATTGTGGAGGAGCCACGATTGGTGGAGTAGCTTCAGGAGGTTGCGGAGCAGCCACAATAGGGGGAGCTGAGTGGAGATTGAGTAGAGAAAACTACTCATCCAGAGACCTCCAGTAGGGGGAAACTTCGAGCCAGGTGGGCTGAGGGATCACATGCAGCCATACCTCCAGGTAGAAGGTGGGGTGATGTGGATTGATTGTCCCAAGGAGGCGGGGCAGGATCCTTGAGGTACCCAACCTCTTGGATGAGACCTTGCTACGGGAGCCCCGAATGTGGAGTATCAGGAACTGGCTGATTGGGTAGAGACAGATGTGGATGGAGCGGCAGAGAGAGCGACAGTGCAGGGAATCCCAGGACAGCGCATAGCTAGCAAGCTGTAGCAATGCGAGAGGCACAAATGTTTTGCACAGTGCTAGGTGGCACAGAGAGGTACGCAATGTTGTGAGATGCATGGAGATGTTGTAGTAGCGCAGATGTCAGAGAGGGAGCACTTTTCAGCAGCAGGTAGAGCTTCAGCATCAGAGTATGTTCCTAGACCAACAGATTGGTCAGTTGGGAGTGTTTTTGTTCCAAGTGTTGTTGGAGCAAGTGGACCAGGCAAATGTCTTGCATGCAGAACATTCTTGAGTTACAGGATAGGGGTTTCTGATAATCCATATCTTGTTGAGAGAGAGTGTTGAAAATGAAACAAGATGATGGAGCTTAGTGGAAAGGAGTCGCCTTCACTAAGTGGGCCCGCAGGGTATTTTTGGCGCAAAGTCTATTTTTAGACTGTCTAATTTTAGACATATGGATCATGGTCTATGAGTTGCAGGATGTTGTTTATGGATGATTGGTCATGTTGGGAAAAATAGATGGACTTCTATTTCTAGTTCACAGCAGAGTGATCAAAGTCTATTTTTAAACTGCTAGGCTAAAAATAGAAATAGTCAAATATTATTAGCCCTTAGTAATATTTGGACTCTAAACATTATCTTATTCTCTTGGAGCACTTCAATTCGAGCTACGGATGTGGCACATGCAGCTGTGAAAGGGAAATACGCTTTTCTTGTGGGTTAGTTGAGCTATTGCATGGAGGACTTCAGTTAGAACTCATGCATGTGAGTTCTGTGGAGTTGGATGTAGAGTTGATGGAGTTGTGTTCAGTTTGACTTAGTTGAACTAGTTGTATTAGTTGTGTGAATTAATTATTAATTAATTCACTAATTATTAACTCATAAAGAAACTAAAGAATACATCAGTTAACTCAGTGCATGGACAATATAACAGAGACATGTGTTAGAGGTAAGTGAAAGGGTGAGTTGTGACTATCAGTTGTGCATGAGATTTGCACATGCATAGGATTGAGTTATTCCAATGAGGACTACGCAGTGTGTGCCAATATCAAGGAAATTGTAGCTTGTGTTCACATGATTCTCTTGCAGGATTGTGCAGTGGAGGCAGGCAAAGCAGCGGAGGAGATTTGAACCTGTGACTTGTTCGGATCTGAGCTAGTTTTGTGTGTAACAGGTGGAGATAGTACTGAGTACTTGAGACGAGTATTGTACTATGTATTTTTACATGTTCTCAATCATTAATATACAGATAGTGTGGGGTTTTTAGCTGTATGCTTTCCCGGGTTACATACTGTGTTAATGTGTGCATGCGATTGATGTTTCATTGTTTTTAATGCTGCTAAATTGATGATCAACGTAGAGGAGGTTATGTATTATGCATGTATTCGCAATAGTGTATAATCGGGATAATATCTGTGAATAAGTGTTTATTATTCAAAATTTCTACATATAGACATAGTATGGGCACATCCATCTGTTTATGAATAGTCCACTGTATAATGAATACAAAATTCCTCGTAGGCTGGATGGTGGAAACTAGATCCAGGGTCTTGATTTCTACTTCCCAAAATGGTACGATTCTATCCATGTGAATGAATGTGTCGAAGTTGAACATGGTAGAAACCACTTGATTACTAGTCAATGATGTAAACTATTAATAAGTGTGAGAGAAACCACCAGTAATGTTAATGGCTCTCAAGGTACTCAGTACAATCCATGAAATGTGAATAGATGTGTTGATGTTGAACATGTCACGGAATCCTTTGATCGAAGGTCAATGATGCAACCTGTCATCGAAGGTGAGAAACCTGCCATTGAGGCATGCAGATTCCAAGGTACTGAAGATTTCTAGAGCATATTTCGAGATAATGAGATGAATTTGATAGAAAGCGATCCATCGTAGGCAAGCCCACAACACGAAATCATAGATCAAGTATGAAGAAATATAGTTGCAAGGACTGACTCAAGGATGGTCAAGATGGATGACAGATATTTTGGAGATGAATGGTTTATTTGCACTGACCTCTTGAACACATAATGACACTGCAGATGGTTTGGTGACAATTGACCCAAAGCTAATACCCAGAAACCGGTTGAAGACTTTCAATATGGTTTGATTAACTGTTAGGCAAAGGATTTCCCAACCCAGTGAACAAAAAGTGTCGTGTTCAAGAGTGGTTAAATTTTTTTTAGAGACACAAAGTATGACAAATAGGTTCATTTTTCTCTCTTTTCCCCCACCATTTCTGGCAAGTACCTCTTTATTTTTGACAAGCTTGAGGAGGATAACATTTGCTTGATTATAAGCTCATCCTTCGGATGAGTCCAACTTAGTTTAAATTCGAACCCTAAGAAGGAGTGGTCCGTTCCTGTTTGTAATTGAACAGGTCCTTTACTGTTAAATTTTAACGAGGCCAATATAGTAGAAACTGGACGTTTTTCAATTTTAGGGAGTCAGAAGAAAAACTTAAGAAAACTCCATGGTTGTCCTTTTTTGTAAATTTGTGTCTCCCAAGCTCGAAAAGGTATAAAATAATACTTGAGAGAACCACTTGACCATTATGATCAAGGAGTACTTTTCATAATTAGTGGCCCTGATCCGAAAAAGTAAAAAAGCGATCAAAGACACGTCGTTTTATAACCAATATCGAATTTGAAACAACAAAAATCCGGCAATATTTTCATGTTTACACGGTCAGAAAAGAGTTGTAAGTGGACCGTCCTTTTAATTCCGTTTTAATGAGCTTAAAAAGAAAAACTCGGCAATCTTTTCATATTTTAGGAGTCAGAAAAGAGCTTAAAGATGACTCTAATGTTTTTGTTGAAAATGACCAATTTTGCTTAAAAAATCCGATATCCTGCACAAAAACTCAAACATTACTCATACCTGTTTAAAATAAATAAAAATGCTTCAAAAGTTACCTCTTTAAAGTGAAAAATAAACAAATTAAATATTCATTTATTCAAAAAAACTTATAAAAAGGGCTTTTGTAAATTCATTTTTACCGTTTGACTTTAGAGTGAGAAAGAGAGCTTTTGGGTAAGAAAATTCCCATGAAGATTGCGGAAAATCCGTCCATTGGAATCGAACACCATCACCTACAGGTAATCCACATCACTTTACTCTTGCATTTCACCATTTGAAATTTGTTTTTAGCTTTATATTTTGTTAAGAATAAATTTGTTTAAAAATCCACTCGCGGGGGTCCGCAGGTGTGGAACGCGAAACCTACGGACCCCTACTTTTTCGTATGTAGGAAAAAGCCAGGGACTCGCACCCGCTGTTTAGGCAGAGTTCGGACCTACGCACTGTCTCTAACTAGAGAGTGCGGTCCCCGCAGCATAGGTTTATAACTCCAAATTCTTCAAATTCCACCCAATAACTTTAATTTAAAACATTCTAATCCACCTTTTCTTTCAATGCAGGGTATACACCATGCTTAGCTGGTGGGAACGTGAGCACGAGGATGTGGACCTCGCCGCAATTAATCATCAACCTTCAATAGATGCTTTGAAGGCATGTGGGTTATTTAAATTTTTGGGCCATACCTGGCATGAGGGCCCAAGTAGACTTTCTGTAGTGGCTGGTAGACAGGTGGAATGTACAGGACAATCTTTTTTTATTGGTGGCCACCAGCTCGAAATGGAGCCAGAGGACATTTACTTTTTGACTGGTTTGCCTAAGAGAGGTGAACAATTGACTCTATTCGGGACTAGGCCAGGTGCCAGTCTGTCGATAGTCTCCAACTAGAGTTTTGTAACGACCAAACCAAGGACAAAGGGATTGATATCAAAACCATCTCACGTCCTGAACTCAAAGTGATTACATTTACTGTCACCAGACTCTGCGGAAGTGCAACACTGCATATGGTCACCGGATCCCAAATGCGGATGGCGGTAGACTATTTTCGAGGCACCGTCTTCAATTGGTGTGAAGCTGTGTTGGCAAATGTAAAAAGCAAACTGACCAGAGAAAAGAACGGACAACTAAAAAACTTGGGATATGGTTTCTTAGTTGTGAGCTTTGGTCTAGAGAGGGTCCCAACGTTGGTCCCACAACATCTTTCCATTGAAGCTGGACTTCCCCGAGAGCCCAAGCTGATGCGTTGGGTTACAGTTATGGCCCGTCATCCTGAGGAGGGTTCAGAGGTTGTTTGATTTCCTCCTGAGTATTTTCATTGGTTAGAGAACCAAGTTTTCGTGATTCAAGATTTTCCTTATGCTAGGATGGATTATCGTGGTGATTTCGTAGACTCCAACTACGAGATAAAAAAAAAAAACACATCAAGTTTGTTTACCCCAACACACCAACAAGTAGCAAGCCCCAACTATATTATATAAGAAAGTATTAGGTATCCCAAGGGCTTGAAATGGATCTAATTGAAAGAAGTGACCATTGCGAGAATCATTCCAATAAATATATGAATATATAAATGTATATTTATTATTATTTTAATTGGAAATCTTCAATTAAATAATAAAATTTAATTACGTCTCTCCCAATCTAAATTGCTTATTAGCATAATTCACTACCCTCATAGGCTCGCATTTTTTTAACAACGTTGTAACATGTATATTAATTTCCTTTTTGGTGAACAATCTCCACCTTTTAGGAAAATATGGTGCAGTGGCTCTAACCCCTACAGATCATTAGGACAAACTAAGAATAGCACAGAAGATGAAAGGTTGTACAAGCCAACTTATTTTTCAAACAACTAATCCAACATCAGTACCTAAACTTTTTCATTGAAGATATCATATTGATAATGTTAGAAAAATGGTGAGAAATCTTCTGCAAGGGTGATGCAGAAAGAGTGATAAGGTTTCATTGTTTTGAAAAAAAATTTTGTTAAATCAGAAAAAGTTAAAAACCAATATTAATGGAGATATTGGTATTTTTTTACTAAATTTTCTGAAGTGACTAAATGTAGCTTTAGCCATTCACTTTAAGATGTTTTTACAATATAATTTCCTAAGTCTATTTAATATCTTCATTATCATAAAAACCAACCTATATCCATCTTAACTCCACATCTACCACTCTTAGGGGATGAAATCTATTTATCCCTCTGAGCACTTGGTAGACCCAGAATTAAGATGGATCTAAGATGATAGAATTTCCCCTTTAAATAGTCTATGCTCACATGAATACCATGGTATTACCATGGGTCAATACCATGGGTTATCATAAACCTGGAGCTTAAAAATTACTATTAGTAATTTTATAAATTAATAAAATTAATAATTGATTTTTATTTTATTTTTTATTTTAACCAAGTTAAAATGTTTAACATACATTAAATTACAACATCCATTTTTACTCTTGATCCACCAAGCCCAAGAGGGATCAAATATTTTTCACTCTATGCTAGTTTGCATATCACGATATTTGATACCTCTCGGGCTTAGTAGATCCAGAGTAAAGATGGATCTATGCTAGTTTAATTCCCCCATTTAAATAGGCTACATATACCATGGGTCAATACCATGTGCCATTTTTATATTTTTTTTAATAATAATATTAGGGTTTAATTATGTTTTTTTGAATGGTATTAATAATAATCTAGCCCATGGTATTTGGCCCATAGTATTTTTCCCATAGGTTTCACCTAAAAATAATGCATTTTTTTGAGTGTTCATAAATATAAGGGACTTATGGAGTAAATATAAAAAAATTGTTTTATTTGTTTACCATACCTCTCATTTATTTATATTTTTATTAATTTACCATACCTCTTTTACAAATATGGTATTTGGCCAATAGGATTCACTTAAATAAAACCTCTTTTTTAAGCCTTCATAAATAGAAAGAGGGTTATGGACCTAAATAAAAAAGAGGTTTTATTTATTACCATACCTCCACTTTATTTATATTTTTATTTGTTTACACCCTTGCATGTATATAAGGTGACTTATGGAGTAAATATAAAAAATATTTTATTTATTTACCATACCCCTCATTTATTTATATTTTTATTAATTTTACCATACGTCTTTTATAAAAATTGTATTTGGCCCATAGTATTC